>CM070873.1:47116010-47716010 GCA_036365515.1 Torymus aiolomorphi | reverse complement strand
GGTCTATCTGCCATGGCCAGTTGAACACGCAGCCTTGCGACAATCTCTTTTTTTTTTTTTTTTTTTCTATTTTGCGAACGTAGGTTTGCAAGGTGTTTTCAATTTCGGCGTTTTTAAAAAGTTTAAAAAGAAATATTTTTTCGTTATTTTTGTATGGGAGAAAATCATGCATGATTATAAAGTCTCGTTAATAAAAATATTATTATATTCCTTACATGATTTTGATATTTAAACCTTCATGTCAGCGTTTGTTACAGATTTTGAGAATATAAGATTTCATAGCACGTAAAGTACTTATTGCATAATACACAAATTATGTTTTTCAGTTTTTAATATTGCGTTATATTACTTGATCCAATAAAATGCGAAAATAACTGTTGCTAGAGGTATGGCGAAACTTAAAGCCTTTATAATCCAATTGTGTGAAATTTATGCGTCACACTTGATTTACGTTAGCCGCTCTTTTAATACTCATCCTCTCGTGTGGTGGCCTTTTATTTTTCATTCTCAACTTTCCCCGAGGGATTTTTATTTTTCTCGTCATCTATATAATTTTCATTTCAATTTTCTTAAGGCCTCTCCGCGGGTGGAAACTTCGCCGGCGCACAGGTTTTTCGCTTCGACCTGTCACTCCCTTAAAAAATATCATGAAACTTTTCCTCGTAGTAGAACAGAGCCGTCGCCGGGGCGAGTGCGATTTTTTTTCTCGCACGCGCCACGTTCTCCTCGAAGAGAAAGACTCATCTGTTTCATTCATGCGGAATAAGAAAGTTTGAAAAACGTCTTCAGGCGGAGAGGGGTAAGTCGAGAGAAAATTAGCTCCTGCAGCTCGTGTTCGCGCAAAAGGAGGAAGAGAGAGAGAGAGAGAGAGAGAGAGAGAGAGAGAGAGAGAGAGAGAGAGAGAGAGAGAGAGAGAGAGAGAGAGAGAGAGAGAGAGAGAGAGAGATGAAGGAGAGAGTAGAAGCTGCCGGAACATTATTCTCGGAGTTTGCTTTCTGATTGGTTCGTTCGTTTCGGACGTCGATGGCTTTGCTCGAAGCGGGTGAATTTGTGCCTGGAAGAGGGAGGGAGAGAGAGAGAGAGAGAGAGAGAGAGAGAGAGAGAGAGAGAGAGAGAGAGAGAGAGAGAGAGAAAGGGAATAGAGGAAAAAAATTGGCGTCCGTGACAAAAAAAATGCGCCGAACTCGCGTGTCGGTCAATATCTTTTCTCGAGTCGAGAACGAGAAAGGGAGGGGGAGGGAGAGAAAAGAGAGAGGAACTTCGATTTTTCCTTGCGAATCGAGGCCATACAGTTTATTAAGTACAGAGAGCTGTAATGCTCAGCTAAGTTTAACGACGGCGCCAGGACCGGAGTGGCACGGGGAAGGAGTATGATAAAAAAGGAGTGCATTTGGTATTTTAATTAAAACCAAAGCAGGCTGAGGAATTCCTACCCGAAGCTGTAATTTGTAGACAGAAAATTAATTGTATTCCTCCGCTGTCGTGATCGTAAATTTAATTACTCGCGGCTCAGGAATAATAACACATTATTTCATATTTTATGATTTCTTGATTAAAAATTCTTAAACCCGAGAATGCTTCGTATTGTTTTGCAGAGAATCGAGTAACAATATTTATGACTTTTTCTTTTAAATATTGTTCGTCTATTATTTATAACATAATGTCAGCCATGACAAATTATTCGCTAAAGTTCTTATCTCAAAATACATAAATACGATAATAAGGTAGATTAGAGAATTAGATAGAATAGGTGCGTTAAGTGGGAAATTTAGTCTCAGTGGTTTCCAACGACTCCGTGGCGCAACGGTAGCGCGTCTGACTCCAGATCAGAAGGTTGCGTGTTCAAATCACGTCGGGGTCAAAGGATTTATTTTTGGTCTATTTTTCCTTTGTTATTGCGTAACAGCAAAGAGTCATTTGTTATGAATTGATGTTCGGAAAAATGTATTTTCATAAAAATAACATTTTTTTATATACATCGAAAATCATGTTTTTCTACTTTTATGTAATAGTAGTAATTTATAAAAAAGTTTAATAGTTATTTTTTGTTTAAGCTTCATTTTTAGTTTCAAAAATAATTTTTTTTCAGAAATTAAGACAATTTAATGTTGCAATAAAGATTGAATAAAATAATAAGAAATGTGATAAAATTGTTTAATATTTGGTTTACGTGTTATTTTATGTTTATTGAATAATTAACTTTGTAATAAGAATAATAACATAATATTATAAAATCGTTTATCATATATAAATTACTATATACCGATATAGATTTCTGTTTTATCGGCATCGATACTAACTGTTATAACGATTCGATCACGCGCTGTAAACCGAAAAAACAAATATAGATACTGTTATCCAAAAAATATTTCTAACATATCTTATCTTAAGGTCGCTCTCACCATTATTTTTACAAATAATACATATTTTTTCAATGTATTTTTTAATCCTACAATAATAATAAAAATTTTTTTTTATATTTCACTCGATAACCATCGTGTCGTAGTTGAGGTAGTACTGTCGCTACAGAATTATCATTGAGATTTTGACTAGACTTAACATACTTATATGTTTTACTGTAAAGGTGACTAAAAAAAATTGGTGCGCCCAGGTCACGTGAGAAAAAAGATATTAGCATTTTTATTTTCACTCGTTGAACACAGGCTCTTATGGAAAATCTCTATTTTTGTAGTTTCAATTAATTATTTTATAATAATTATTGTTCAGTTTTTGTTGAGAATTGGTTTAGTAAGAGATAAATATTTGAAGAATACTTACTCTTTTCGAAAACTATAATTAGTGAGATACACGTTGTAAAATTTTTATCTTTGTTAATGACCATATACTATTATTAATTAAGTAACACAAGGACACATAAAGGAAATAAATACATATATAACGTAGATTCAAGTTAAATATTTCATATATTAAAATACGAAGTTCGTCACATTATATACACTACAGATAGAAGCAATAATACATAGCATTCGCGGCGCTCGCACCTACTCTAATCCTCTAACGAAAACACGGAGTTCGCTCGGTTCACTGACCCTTCGCTTCGCACACGTGCCAAACTTTCTCAATATATAATTTTTCCTTCTATAGCCAATATAATAAAAATTACATCACAAAATTTCCACAATTAATTTCTTTCAATGATTATTTATCGCTCCCCTGTTGTTAATGATTGATCAAGATATTTATATAGCTAAAATTTACAATAAACTCGCGCACGATCGGACCGGATCTGGTTATAGGAAAAAAATCGCCAGTACATAGCCAGTACTTATCTCAATTTGCGTATCGGGTACTGGGACTTCTCCGTCCGAGACCACGAGGCTCACGTCCGTTGCTTCTCCGGGTTCACCAGGTGGAAATGTCCGACTCGTTCGTCTCACGATATGTTGAGAACAGCCTCAGTTGGAGTTTTTCTAGGACGAGGTGCGTGTTGACCTTAATGAATATCACCCGATGTACTTACACGTGGAGAGGAGCTTTGGAGGAGCTGTTACTTCGCCGACGGTCCTGGACGGAAAGAGGGCAGGGCGAGTCCTCGAAGTGATCACGCATTTGCCTCGTACGAGCAATCAGCGCACCCTAATCTATAGTTTCTGCCGAGTACAGTTGTTATCGCTCGCGCGAGAATTTAAATATTCGGACGCATGCACTGACCCGTTACAACGTATTAAAAAAAATTAATTAAAAGCAAAAAGTTACATTCAACCTCAAAAAATAAGTAAAATCAGCTTTTGCGTGGAACTATTTATTAATAATTACAACGAATTGAATTATTTAATGCCAACGCATAGTCATTATTTGGCGTATGTTCATCTATGCAGCTTCTTTAACAAAGTATATCTCGGGAATAAGCAAGAAATAAAAAGTGCGCTCATTTTGACTAGGGAAGTAGCGACAGTACTACCTTAAACACGGATATACCATTGGACTTGTATCGCAAAAAATAATATCTTTTATTTTCTAACCAAGCAACTTGTGTGACTTTATTGACTCGCGCGTGAAGTCAATTGCGAAACGCGCAGAGGAATAATCTGCGAGCTCCACGGAATCGAACAAAGCGCCTGGCCTCGTCCTCCTCCTCGTCGTCGTCCCCGTCATCGTCGTCGACTTTATAGCTGCACACTTTATTTGGCGGAGTCCGCCTTTCAGTCTTCCCCAGGCGCGGCCTCGCCCAGCCGAAACGTAGAATACTCGCTCTCGGTCCTCCAAGTCCCTCTCTCTCACTCCCTCTCACTCTCTGTCGCCTCGTTCCTTTTAGCCCCATCGAACTCTCGTCGAAGCGATAGGATAAAGGGCATTGTCTGCAAAAGTCCCATTGAATCTGGAAACTCGCGAGAGCTAGAGAGCAAGAGGCATGGGAAGGAGAGGGAGAGGGTGGGGGTGGGGAGAGGATTCACAAAGGCTTCCTTAACGGAATTAATGCGCGGGAAATGGAACTTTTATCATGGAGCCGGGTCTCGTACGATATTAGGCAACCTAGCGGACGCGTGAGATTCTCGACCAACACACGATTTACCGGCTTTTGGGCGAGAAAAGAGACCGCGAACTAATCGCTGAATTCAATTTGTTGGTGTACTTCGGAAGTCGAACGCGTGAATCGATTTTCAACGATATTGTAAGCGCTAGTTACGATGTTTTCATTTATACGAAGTCAGACAAGTTTATTTATTCAAGTATTTGAATAAATAAACTTCTTTTTTTATTCAAGTATTTGATATTAGATTAACCATTAAAGGGCACTCTCTAAAAATGAATAAGCGATAAGTAGCTAACTGCGGTGCGAATAAGTGAAAAAATCGACTAATTTTCTATAGTGAATATTCACCGAAGTATGATTAGTAGATTTGTTCACTTATTCGCACCAGTAAGCGACTTGCATGAGATGTAGAGATACTCGCTGATTTATAGGTTTATTATTTTAAATTTTTACATAAAAATGTAACTGGATACTTTTGATAGTTTGATCTTGAAAGTAAATATAATTGTAATTGTGGATTTTTCAATAAAGATATTATTTGAGCATAAGTTAATAACTTTTTACTGAATTAATTTGGAAATTAATTTGACTGAATAAGTTCGGGATCCAATAAGTACGATAATTGGTGGTTTTCTTTTAAAGTAGAGGAAAAAAATACAGGAATCTATGTTATCGACGCGACAGCCCTCGCATCATATTGTGAAAAAAAAATCATAAATCATTTAAAATTATTTAGCAAAAAATGTTTTTCGGTTTTAAGTTGTTAAAATGTTTAAGTACATCCGAAAATTTCGTTAATTATTAATTATTTTCAAATAAATTTACATTGTCTTTATTATTGATATATAATTAATGATCATTCAAAAATCCTTAATGAATGTTTTAAACATATAATTCAAATAATAAAAGATACATTATGCAGAGGAAAAAATTTGATTTTACAAATACAACTTTTGAGATAATTCTCAACGAATCCGTGGCGCAACGGTAGCGCGTCTGACTCCAGATCAGAAGGTTGCATGTTCAAATCACGTCGGGGTCACGTTTTCAATTTTTATATTCTTTTTCTTTGCAGTTATATAATCGAAACCGATCTATGACGAATTTATTCTGTATAAAACAATTATACCACCCCATGTATCCAGCATTTCAGCTCTGTCGAAATTTATTATTTTTAAGGTAGTTCTTACCCAAGAAAACGATCGTTAAAAAAGTATTCTATATAATTTATTGCTCAAATATTATATTACAAGTGATAGTAAAATCAAAAAGTAGGTTGCTTTAAGTAACAGAACAAATTTTTAAAATTTGCTAAATAAGGAAAAATATCACAAAAAGTCATGAATTATTTTTGTTTTTTATTCGATTTTTTTATTAAAAACGCTATTTTGTTTCTCAAGCGTTCCTCGATAAATCCACCGCATGAAATTGTCAACAAATCATTTTACACAAAGTTAGAGAAATTTGTTTAAAAAAAAATTACAAAAACTTAGCAACTAATAGCTCTAATTTTGTGTAAAATGATTTGTTGACAATTTCATGCGGTGAATTTATCGAGGAACGTTTCAGAAACAAAATAGTGTTTTGAATAAAAAAATCGAATAAAATACAAAAATAATTCATGACTTTTTGCGATATTTTTCCTTATTTACCAACTTTTAGGCTTTAATGTATATAATTTATATTTGAAAAATTTTTCTGTTACTTAAAGCAACCTACTTTTGGATTTTACTATCACTTGTAATATAATATTTGAGCAATAGCTTATACACAATACTTTTTTAACGTTCGTTTTTTTGGGTAAGAACTACCTTAAGCTGATTATTATCAGTATATTATAATTTTAAAAATGCATGATCTTATATCGTTTACAAATATATTTTTATATTTATATTCTCTTTATTTCAATTACTTCTCACAAAATTTTAATTCAACAACTAAATTTTATTTCATTAAAGAGAAATAAGAAATAAATTTGAATACATAATCGTTCTCTCGTATTCGTGAATTTATACGTTCCACCACATTCATACACTGTACCACGTTTTATATTTAATTAGCTTTTCCAATTTGTATGTATTCATTTTGTTCAGAGATGTAATATTTTACAAAGAATCGAAAGCAGCGGAGGTAGTCGCGACCCAGTTCTCCACTGAATTCAAACGAGCGCGTTCGCTTGTGCGCTTACTCCGCAGCAATTTCGGCCGTGGTATAAGAGTACAAAACAAGCACGTAACGGCGCTTAGTGTGAAAATATGCAGCGAAACAATTTATTCAAATTACGAAAACTCGATTAGCCCGACCAAGCTTTATCCTCGCAGCTACCAGCACCGATTCTAATTTTCTCCGGCCCCCCCTTGAACTCTTCGTGCATTCACGGCGCGTCGCTTATACATACACGTATCATCGCATGCCCCAGCGGAGTTTTGCTCCCGCGTCCTCACTCGTGCACACACACACAGAGCTGTGCACGAGGGCTTCTGTGCGCGTGCGTGTGGCGAATCCGTTGCGTGATCGCCATGCGCTTGATTTTATGCTTACACCCTATACCTGCTACTCGCTCGTCCCGTTTTTATGGTCGGGCTGAATTGCCGCGCTGCTTCGTGATGCAGTGAGCGATGCGCAGGCAAACTAATAGCCAATGATCCGTTTGACACACGCGACGACGGCCTTGGTGAGTAAGTGGGTGAAATTGATTGATAACAGCCTGTGTGACTTGCGGCATTTTGTTTGCTTAGCGATAACGCGCTTACATAGGAGAGATTTTGTTTTCCTACCTTCCAAATTCTCGTTTTATTAGACTTTTACGTTTTGTTTGCGATACAACCTCAAGATTACTATGTTTTGGAAAATGTTTCATTTTGGAAATAGGTTACACGGAAGGTATTTCACGAGTGAGGAATTAATAATACATGAGACCAATTTCTATCAGATTTATACGTCATATATTAATTAATTCTATTAAAAAACTTTGTTGAATATTTATTATTATTAGGATATGCTAGACTATAGAACTACTTTTAAACTGTTTTACGAGCACCAACAACGAAAAATGAAAAATATGTTATTACAGTAATACTTAATTGTATTTACATGTTATGTTCTAAAAATTAGTATTTAATGTTTGAACGATCCGTTTTGTCAAAGTTATTTTTCCTATCGCAATTATTTTCAGTTTTATTTAATTTAATTTCAGATTGTGTATATTATTATATGATATAATGTAAAACGCGTATTTGCATTTTCCAAATTACAATATTTATCTTCTTTTTGTAATGTTTTTCCTTAAGGGGGTGTAGAATACCGACTTCTATTATGCGATCTACCATACCGACCGGACAACAGTAATTAGTTATAACTCGATTGTTACTACAATTAACGACTTATCCAAATTCGCTTGCCCTCCGTAATGTAATTATCTATCATTAGGCAAAGTTTCGAGTCAAAATTTTGCAGAATGATAGATAATTACATTAAGAAGAGGGCAAGTGAATTTGGATAAGTCGTTAATTGTAGTAACAATCGAGTTATAACGAACTACTGCTGTCCAGCCGGTACGGTAGGTCGCATAATAGAGGTCGGTATTCCACACCCCCTTAAATATTTTACCTGAGTTGCCCTTAAATCGACAAAAAAAATTTCTGTTAAATACACATTTTTTAATTATAGAGAGAATTTTTTAAGCCTGACACCTTCCTGATTAGATTAATGAAAACTAGATTTTCTTCAGAATTCAATTTTCTGGTATACCACAAAAATATCCGTTCGTCAAAAACAATCAGCGAAATTTCCGAGTAATTAAAGGCGGCTCGGATCATCCGTCCTCGCCGGGTTCTGAAAATCGTCGGTAACGAGATTCCTCTATATATATAGAGTGAGACAAGTCCCGCTGATGCCGCGCCAAGAGAAATTTATCCCCGGGTGCTGTAAATGATCGTCAAAGAAAACTGAAATGCTCGCGGGGAGGAAGTAACGCCGGGGAAAAGGTCGGGGAGAGCGAGGGTATGAAACAATTCATATCACAACTCAGCAGGTCTCCCTCTCTCTCCTTTCTCTCTTGCTCTCTCGACTCTGCTGGAATGAGAAAGCGGGTGGGAGAGAGAGTGAGAGGAAGGCGAAGATAGGGCGAAAGTCCTCGAGAGAGGAGGACTGCAACACTTCGCCTAGAAACGGTCTCGCGAGTTATGAGCCCACAATATCCCCCGATGATTGGATCCGCGAACTTTCCTACGAGGTGTCTGTTTTCTGGCTTCGTCGCCCCCCCTTCCCAACCTCACTACCTTTTATTTACATCGCAGCTCCCCCCGCTCGACTTCGAATTTTCCTGCTGGAATGGAAAAAATTATAATGAATTTTTATTTCGCTCTGGGAATTTTATGCGGTTGGCCCCTTGGGGATTCCCTTTGACATCCGCGATCCTTGTTTTCGACGTATTGGCTGTCCGTTTTTAAGCGAAGTATGAAATTGAACGGATCGCAGTTTTTTTTCGAACAGTGAGAACTTGTTAGAACGCACTTTCTTATTAGTTTATTTGTATAAAATTCAAATATGTTTCATTTGTTATATGTCAAAGGAAATCTAGGAATTTTAAATAATTTGATTTTTAAACTAGTTATTCTGGAAATTAGTTATAAGGTAAAATGCCCAATACCTAGACAAAACGAAAAATTCGACCTATACTTGGACAATGAATTAATGAACAATACAAATCCGACCTATACTTGAACAATGAACGGTAATGAACTACTTTTATTGATAGATATGATGATGTCGATTTATTAGCATTGCTTACGGTAATAACAATCTATTGACATCGAAATCCTGTTAATTTAGTTTTTAAATTTATTTTTATAAGAAGTATACAGTTTTGAAGGTTATGTTTTCGAAACGTGCGAAGTTGAAAACATTGTCCAACTTTAGGCAACTCTCAAGTGCCATAAAGCAGTAGAACACATTTAATAATATTGTCCAAGTACTAGTTTGAAATCATATCCAATTGTTAGCATTAGCTCGACACAGGGTGTCCAACTATATCAATTTTATACACATGTTTTAAACTTACTTTTTTAATATAAAAGAGCATGCAATTGTCTTTGTCTTTAGATAAATTTATTAAATAGAGTGCGAATTGATAATTAGATGAAAAAAGTTCCAACGAATTTCGATTATTGATTTTAAAAACACCATCTGTTTGAAATTTACTTCAAAAGTGTCCAGGTACTGGGCATTTTACCTGAGTGTATGTTAACTGATTAACTGCGTCATAAGCATATGGTCTCATGACTTTTAGTTTCTCAAGATCTTTAAGTATTAATAAAAAATGTATACACTAAATGGTATCTTTTCTAGTTATTTAACGGGATGCCATAGTCCTACCATTACCGACCGAGCAATTGGTACAGTTTCAAGCTTATTAAAAATGAAATACATAAAATCACAAAAAATCAAGAGAACACTTCGCTGCAGTTTTGAATGATCTATCACCCAGTACAAGTTTGAAGTCGAAATATAAAGTGGTTTTTGCAAAAACTTTGAACAAAACAAAATTCGGTTTCTTTCAAAGTTTTTGCAAAAACCACTTGATATTTCGACTTCAAACTTATACTGGGTGATAGATCGTTCAAAACTGCAGCGAAGTGTTCTCATGATTTTTTGTGATTTTATGTATTTCATTTTTAATAAGCTTGAAACTGTGCTAATTGCTCTGTCGGTAATGATACGACTATGGCACCCCCTTAATCGTAAGTGCTAATTGCTCTGTCGGTAATGATACGACTATGGCACCCCCTTAATCGTAAATGATAATCGATAATTAGCCTAAATATTTAATAACCAACAGCAAACTATGTTTACAGCATGATTTTGATATAACAATTGTTTTTACGTTATTTCATTCGACCTCTTTTACTTATCACCGTAGTGAATCTTTTGTTCTTGGTATGTAAGGATTTTTATAACGTTACCACTTGGCCATTTTGGTTAACTTCTGTATCGACTTCTTTCTTCACACTAATAAATTTATGAGAAATAGAATAAAAAGGCGTTTAACTTATGGTAGAAAACTGTAGCTATTTGCTATTAAAATATCTGAATTTCTACCTAAGATTAAAACTTACATTATTATAATTTTTGGTGTTAAACCATGTTGTTTATTACTGCCTATGTATTCTAACAATTAATCAATCATTAAAGAAATTAACACTGTTTTATCGGCTGAATTTGTAAATATAATTAATATAAAAAAGGAATATAGATTAAAGGGTTGAATAATATTAGTTGCCCTGCGCAATCTAGTAATACATCGGTCTACAAAGTTTGAAGGCGAAATGTAGAACGATTGTAGAACGATAAAATGTATATATGTATTACTGGATTACGCAGGAAAACTGAATTTGTTCAAGACGTAAATAAATATTCTTTTTTTTATGTTAATTATTAATTCAAATAATAAAAGATATATTAATGTGGAGCAAATTATCAATTTTTTAAATACAACTTTTGAGGTTGTAATATTTTTATTCATTAACATAATTTTACGAGGAAGATATTAAGATAAAATGATGTACATGGAAGGGAAATAAAACAATTTACAAAAAGATATCTGAATATATTGAAACGATAATGATTTATTCTTAACTTAAATTTACATATACGAAAATACGATGATTTTAATTCAAACGCGCATAAAGTAATTATTATAAAATATAAAAGATACGGTGTGTTTCGATAAAGTAGACTATTTCACATTAATAACTAACTCGTAATCAATCAATCGGACATTTCCAAATTCAGTCAATAATTCGGCGTAATGGCGATTATACAGCGGAGATACAAATAGGTGCTCGCGTTACAGGCAAAGCACTTAACTTTTATGAAACGCTAGCGAAGGCGGCGGTGGCTCAATCCACTCACGATGGTGATTCACGCAACTTCCTCTCATCCCCTGGATTCGTCTTCTATTTGATACCTTGATTATCAAGATGTAGATTTCTACCGATGAGACGTATTATCCAAGAAGTCGGATAGACAATATAATTACTCCAGTGGCCATTTATCGATGAGAGAGAGCGTTGACCAAGGCGTGTGCAGTCGACGAGGACCCGAGCGAAAAGAGGAAGAGCCAGAGCGCGCAACAAGCTCATAGACTCGGTACGCTAATTGCGCTACCTCGGGGCGTTTCCAAGAATCGTGTACTTTTGACGTTACGAGGGCGCGAATATTTGAATACACGTTACAAGGTTCTCAACGACTCCGTGGCGCAACGGTAGCGCGTCTGACTCCAGATCAGAAGGTTGCGTGTTCAAATCACGTCGGGGTCAAGTTTTTAATTTTTATATTACTGTTCTCTGTAGTTATGTAATCAAATACGATACATGATAAATTTATTCTTGATAAAAAATGGGCTATTCGATGTATTTAGCACTTTAACTCTGTAAACAATGGTATTTGTCATTAATAATAACTTGTTCTGGTAGTTATGCAGATTGTTCATATACCTTATATTCATTTTCTTATTTTTTCTCTTTTCTTTCTTAATAAGTTATTCAAAAGTTAAACTTACCTTTTAAAGATCAAATTTTAAGTGGTTATTGGCAATATATTTAAAAAAATATAAATTTCTGTAGTAAAGTATAGTATTGTGTTTAATTCGATTATTATCACTACTTATAAATTACACTATTATAAAGTAACTAGAAGTAATTTAGCCACCTTGTAAAATGGGGTTTACCTTCTACGAAGAAAAAAAAACACAGGACACTTTAGGAGTGATATTGACTTTACACGACGAGCGTTTCCACTATGCTTCGTCATGTGTATAGTTAATTCGGCCAATGTAATAAAAAAACCGTTACCAATACATTGGCACTTAGCTTCCTCAAAATAATGTATTTATTCATTTTTTTTTAAATTTTTTATCACAATAATTAATTGTATCATACCCAATTTTCTTTATGAATATTTGTAATAAATTAATATATATTTTTCGAAAATTCATTCTTGTTACACTTTTTCTCGTGCGACAACCCGATATTTCTATAAATGAATTTTTTCAAAATATTATCATATGTTTAATTAGTTTTATTTTAAACCTCAAATATCTTTCGTCGTAATAGTTCGATTTTATTGGGCAACGAATTCAGTTTGAAGATATAAAAAAAATATATCTCTCCCAAATTTTAGGACTATTGGTTGATTTTCTTAATATTGTTATCGCGTGCACCTTCAACTTTGGGTAATATTTTAAATCCATAATATTTTGAAAACTTAAAAATAAATTCGAACAAATTACCAAACTCTGTATTACATATATTCGTTTATTACACATATGAATGTTTATTATAAAGTCACCAATCAAGTCAATCAGTCAAGAGACTTTCCAAAAAGGTTACAACAAAAATACTGGCATATTCTGCAAGTAAAATGCAAACTTTTTCCCAATCAATGTTCTATACAAAAAATTTCGATATTTTGAGTAAGAAATAAAGATAATCTTTTGAAATTTCAACCAAATATATTCTTAAATGAGTCTAATAAGGTTAAAACTTGATCGCGCTGTAAATTACCCTCAATAAAAAACAAAAGCAAGTGAACAACACGCACGCATAGCACGTGTTATTTCCATTTTCTAGTATAGATATATCTAAAAAATTACGAATTGAAAAGAAGGCTAAATCAGTTTTAACCTCGAATATCTCTGAAATTCATAAACGAATTCTTTTACTCTAAAAACGCATATAATAAATAATATACATTCTACATCTCCGCCAAATTAAAAAAAAAATTAAAACAAGTTTTCTCTAGTTATCAGGCGACAAATAAAATAACTTTGTAAAATAGGAAAATTTGGAATATCAAAAAGTAATCGTACGATCTTGATGAAAATTCACGTACATAATATCTATATCACATACAAAATTGTCTAGAAATCTGTAGCTGATTCATAGAACCGTTCTCGAAAAATTAAGATTTAAAAAAAAGTTTAAAAAATTTTAACCTCAAATACCTCTGAAATTTATGGACCAATTATTTTGCCCAAAGAACTCGACCAAGAGCTATCCAAAATCTACCTCCACAAGGAATTTTGAAGAAATTACGACTATTTTCCCTCCGGAATCGTTGGACATACAAAACTCATTTTTTTCATTTTTCATGTTTTACGTTTTTGTTAATAACCAAAGAACCGTGATAGCTAGAAACTTTTTTTTTTTTTTAGAAAATATAGGTATTTTAATTCTCTTTTAAATGCTACCAATCCCATTTTAATACATACAGCCGTTCTCGAGAAATTACGATTCGAAAAAGAGGTTACAAAAATTTTAACCTCAAAAATCTCTGAAATTTATGAACCAATCATCTATATTATAGCTATTCATAATCTCCATTATCATGATTTTTCTCAAAAAAATTGACCATTTAGTTTGGGAGTTATAAGCATTAAAAAAAAAACACGTTTTTGTTAATAACAAAATAACCGTAATAGCTAGAGAATTTTTTTTTAAATATAGGTTTTTTATGCTCTTTCGAACGCTACCCATCGGATTATAAAATTTAAATCCAATCATTAAAAAAAATCAAAAATAAATTTTTCGAAAATGAAAAATTTTACATAAAACAAAAACGAATCAGTTAGTCGTACAAAATTATTTTTTTCCCGAATTCGGAATCAAAAAACAAAAAAAATGAGACCCGTCCGGTTAAAATCGACCGCGTAGATCCGAAAATAAAGCGGTATACACACACACACACACACACACACACACACACACACACACACACACACATCCATACAGACATTTTGTAAAATCATGTGACACAAACTTCTAACACCTTTATTCATGTTTCTAGAGCAATTTAAAGAAAATTAAAATTTTACTATTACAAAGCTTCCTCTATGAGGAAGCAAAAATTGTTTTTATTAATTTTTCAAGGTAAAATCGACAAAAATATATAAACATAATTAAAATCCAATCTCACTTAAGGTAGAAAAAAATCCCAGATACTTAGAAAATGAAATCAGTCTTGCTAACAGCTAAATACAAAAATCTGGATATAAGCGTGCTCTTTCGCTTGTGTAGCGAATACGGCCATTATTCTGATTAATTATCCTATAAACAAGTGAAAATGATTCGGAAAACTTTTAAATAATTTAGAAACCATATTTTTCACATTTGTGTATGGCCAAATTACATCTATGGTTTAATTACCTCCACTTACCTTATATCTGTGGTGATGACGACTCGTAGCCGTATGATTTCTCGTAACCGTTTTCAAGTGACTTAAGCACTTTTTCTATATCACCACAATATAGAATAATAAGTTAAGTATTTGAAGCATTTGTTTTTGATGAATCAATTCAAAAGATAACCATGAATAATTTAAAGTAACCACTAAAATTCTTCGTCATAAACATAATCGTTGAGTTCTCTCATGCACTCCAAAAAAACTGCCAAACCATAAAAATAAAACAGCAACCAATTACATCGCTTCAAATTAGCCTCGCCAAAAAGAAGAAACTACGAGAACTTCCTCGTTTACTCCCCAAGCCGACTCTTAGAGCAAATTAAAGAAATAACCGCGATGTCTTACCGTACCGGTGGTGCGCGCGAGGCAATCACAGAGAGGCTTACGTTTCGTCAGCAGCCCCGATAACCGCGCGAGTCCACCTTCGATCGTCCCTGGGTTTCTCCTCTGCGCCCACACACACACACACACACACACACACACACACACACACATCCTTTCTTTTCTTCCTCTCCGCGAGCGACCGTCGTCTTTTTGCCATCCGAGCAACTCGATATCAGTCGATGGGCTTCTTCCCCTTCCCCCCCCCCCGCCCTTTCTCTCTTTCTCGAAGCCCCTGCACACGTAGACTTTTTGCTGGTGCGCGACAGTACATTGGACTCTCTTTCTCTCTCTTCTCTCTCTCCGCGTGCGCGTATGAATTATTTAAAGTGCTTCTTCTTCCACGGACGGGCGAGAGCTTTATAAGAATCAATTTGTTGGATGGGGTGGAACTCGCGAAAGGGAGTTTTTAGAGAGTTGTAGCTGCGGCTGAGAAGCTGATTTACTTGGAGGAGTTGTTTTTTGTTTTTACCATAGCTTGAAGAGTCGATGAAACGCTTATAGTAGTTAAAATTCCTCTGATTTTAAGAGTTTTGCGTTGGAACATATCGTGCGATAAATTAATTATCCTTACTTTGAAGCACTTTAAATATATTCGTTTGTAAATACCATTGTTGTACCTCGGTACAAGCATATAATGATTATTCGAGTTTCAATTAAACTTGTAAGGGTGCTCCAAAAGTAAATCCAAAGTAATTTCGAAGAAGAATAATGAAGGTTAGCTCCGATAAGTTTGAATTTCTTAAACGTCCAGGCGATACGGATAATGTCATCGACCTTCATGGTTACATATTATTCAACGGTACAATCAGTATAAATTGTAAACTAGAAATACAGAAATATTTTCCAACGTAATAAGATCCCAACATTTCCACCCGCAGATCTTGCAGGTGCGCGCATCTCGGCATCGCCTGCACCGCAGTAAACGCCATCAGGCTCCTAAATCACAACGAGCGCGAGCTTCTCTCGCGCGGAGGTGCAAAAATCCCCCCTATATCTAAGATCGTTCCCCGTCAGGATATCTCTCGCGGGCTTGACGGCCGCCAGGCGCGGGCGGCGCGCGAACCGCTTACGAATTGTTTTCCCGTCTTCCTTTCTGCGCACACAGTATATACTAGCCCCGTATAACGCAGCCCAGGTCGTTAGAGCGCACGACGGCAGCGCCGCGCATCGCGTTTATATATATATATATATATACATATACACACTCTCATCCTTGATCGTAAAGTCCGAGCATTCGCGATCATAAAGTTCGCGGGCGTGGGTTGGGTTAGGGGGCGGAAGACGAGGACGACGCGCCTTTGACGAACTCGCCGCACCGGTGGTGAAGTGCCCCCGAGGAATTCGCAGATGGCGCGAGGGCTGGACCGCCGCGCCCGGTGACGGGGGGAGGACGCTGGCGCTGGGTGATTGATAGACTCTGTGGAACTTCGAGATTTCCGTGACGGCGTTGCGGGCTACGGCTTGAGGGATGAAAAGGGGAGAAGGAGCTGGATGGCTGCGGTGATTCTTCGCGCGCGCGGGGAAATCAATTTTTTTTGCTTGATCTTCGGTTGTTGGGTGTAAGGGTTATGGGAGGTATGGCTTTTAATTGTTATTGTCGGAGGCAAAAGGTTTTTGATTTCTTTAAATGTTTTTCTTGCTACAAGGTATTTTTGTATTTTCAGGACTTTTAGTAAGTAGTTCGCATCAATAAGCAGGGTTACCAGGTGAGTTCTTTTGTCTTTCTCACTTTCACACAATGTAACGTTATTCACATGAGAGTGAGGAAGAGAAAAGAACTCTATCTGGCAACCCTGTTACTGAGCATCCTAACATCATTTTTAAATAAAATATTTTATAATACAGATGTTTCAGTATTATAGCTCAAACTTCATTGTACTAAAACAAGGGAATTTAGCGGATTTCATATAAAACAAGAAAATTTATAGTAGGTTGATTAAATTAACTTTAAATACAGTAGATTTATCTCTTTTGTCACGATAATACGAGAATAATATGATAATTAATTTTAATATAATTTATATGTACAGAGGCGAGTTACACAGTGTAAACTATATTTATGCCCTTCTAGTAATCTTAAGATTTTATGCGTTGATTAACTACTTTGATAAAATTTTACACACCTGCAAAATGAACGTTTCATAAAAGCAGTTTATGTATAAGAATATTTATGTCTTTTCGCAGAAACACATTGCATTTTTTATCGACGTCCAAATAATTTATAGCTATTTCGAACATTAAATATAAATATTGTAATTTCGTTGATATTTCCCATCGCAATCCCGCTTGTATACTTAAAAAGAAATTTCACTGTAAATAAAAACTTTATTAAACTATATAGTATGTTGATAAAACAAAACTATATAAAAATTATTTTCATGTACAATACTTTTGTGATAAGGTAAAAGTACCAGTTGCGGAACGAATTTAGAGGGGTTTTCAGTTTTTTCATAAAATCTAAGCCGTGAACCATGTTTCGACCAAAAATTTTTGTGCTGTACCTTAAACGTCTCTTGCCGTATATAAAATCAATTTACTGAATGTGTTTTAATGTTTAAATTTAATTATATTAATAAAAACTGGAAACCTCTAAATGGTCCTGTTATAAAACATGATTTAGGTCGTATGTCCCGATTGTTCCATTTCAATGTCCCTATTGTGAAACACTAAATAAAAGCTGAAATTTTATTAGTAAATCGATATAAATATTATATTATGTTTTCTTGAAGCAATTCATTCTGTATATAAATATTTTGAAATAATTAGAACGTTTCAATTTTTTTTAATTATAGAATTATTAACACGCATAGGTGACTCCAACGCTTTTTTTACTTATGTTCACAATTTTTTACGATGCATACTTCACACATTATAACTTGAGAAACAATATAATACGAAAAAAGGGTTACTTCTAAAAAAAAATTGTTTCAAAGAAATTTCAATATTATTAAAGAAGATATCGCTAATTGAAAAAAAATCAACAAAACACAAAAATTTTTTTCATTTTTCATCCGATTTTAATTTTTAAAGTTTCATTTTGTTCCTTGTTCAATTTCATGTCGTGTTACCGATATAAAAATTGAAAAATTATTAAAACCTGCAAAGTTATATCCAATTGTTTATAAATATACTCTTACAAGTAAAATTAGTTATGAATTGCAATTTTTAAATGAAAATATTTAATGAAAACTATTTTTTCATAAACTAATCTGTTTTCAATTTTATATAAACAAGATTATTAAAAAAACTGTTCCATCCATTGAAACCTGCTGCGCAATTTTTGTATTTTTATATTTAAAAAAAAATAATTATGAAATATAAGAATTCAATAAATTTTTAAGTGTAAAGGAGATTAGTTTATACTACTCAACTCCCAATATTTGCAATCAAAAACTTTTTTGTGCGTTAAATTTAATTTTAAATATAGTATTATATAGTTGGACTTTTATATTTGTCACCGTCTGTTAACTTCTGAAGTAATTTTAGAATTCTATTCGTCTACCATCACTAATGATTTGGTACAAATTATAGATATCATGTTTAGAAGCAAATAAGACAGAAAATATACGCGGGTGCTTAACTTTTAGTATGTATTTTACGTTATTGATATCCCCTTCGGCAACTTTGTACATATTACACTGAACACAGCTCTTGTGAAGCTTTATCTATTCAGGATGGCATATATTTATAAATTTTTATTCTTAAAAACACTATTGATAGAATAATGAAGCATAGATTTTTGTTATTTGTATTGAAGAGTAGAAAAATATTGTTGTTTTTAAGGTGATTTGAACTGATTGCGAAATCAGCTTCCAGATACGCAATTATGGATTTAGTTAGTTAAAAAAACAACTGAACGATCTAGTAATATAAGCTGTCCTCCAATATGTTAATATCTTTTAATCTGCATACAAAATACACAAAAGGGTTGTCCTTAATCAAATTATATGTATAAAATCCTTCAATAATGCATCCTTTCATTGGTTTAACTTTAGTTTAAAACAAAGTACCTCTTCTTATAGTTCATCTATACGAAGGGACCTCATTATTTTCAAGAAAATTTCAGTCCTTTTCAATTATTTTTCATTACATTTAAAAAGAGGTCAGTATAGAATTATCAGAGCAATGACAAACCACCGATGGGCAGTAAAGAAGAGAATGATCAGAATATTAAAATCTTGCAATACCTATCACAGCGAGCACAGCGCTGTCGCAAGCTCTGAAACCATTGGAGCTAATCGTCAATAACGCAGACTCCGACGAGGACGCGATCTGCCTGCGTGGAAGGTAAACACTCCCGACGCGACTCTTTCTCTCCGTCTCTCTCTCTCGCTTATCTATACATACATATTACGCACATCCATTTCATCCTCGACTATATAGACATCGACGCTGGCGCGCACGCGCGTCGGGACGCATGGCTTGTTTACCGATGTTTCATGTTAGAATGGCTTAGCGCACAATCGCCTGGCGCATCTGTATATTCCGCGTCTTCTCCCTCTCCCATCCCCGCGCGTTTGCTCAATATTCAAATGAAGCTTCGTGCCTCTCTACCTCTCTCTCTCTTTCTATTTCCTCCCCGTCCCATGCATACGTGCGCGCGCGCGCCGAGCTTTGCCGGGATCGAGCATCCTGTACCATTATCCACTACAGAGCCGTCGAGGACGAGGCGCGGGTACGGTGGAGAGGGGGCTAATTTGCGAGTCCAATTTTGAGCGAAGGCGCGGTGACCTATCCTCCTGCGATTTCGATTCTAGTGTAGGAATAGGAGGGAGGAGGGATAATCGTTTCTCCGGGATGCTGCCGACGGTTATGCGGCATGAGCGAGTTTTAATTATTTGAGAATTAAGCGGACGCGAGGATCGATCGGGACGAGTGCTGGGGGAGATGATGGGAATTTGTTTTTATTGATGAGGCGTAACAGACATGAAGCATTAAGGGTGTTTACAGCTTGGAGGACAACTTTGCTTTGTACCGTTTGATTGAGTATAATATAGTTTATCGAGACCCTAGTAGAAAATTAACCATATTTTATAGCTAGCATATTAATTAAATGGAAGCATTTTTAGAAAAAATCATAATGCAAAAATAATATAATTCACCTAAAAGTTCTACTGTTACTTAAAATACATGTTTTATGAAGTGTAAATACCATCATTTATTTCGGATTGGTACATAATTATGAAATACAAGCAAAATTCGTTTTTAGCCAAAAACTTAACTGAAAAATAGCTTCTGGTTAATATTTCTACCAGGGAATATAGTGCATAATTTGATGAATTTTGTAATGTTTGTTTTAATCTATGTATGAAAATTAAATTATTTCATTCGCTCACGAAATAATTATCCTTTTGATAATGCAGAACAGTATATAGAGAAGAATGTAATCTTATAACTTTTATATTTGTTAAGTAGTTTTTCCGATAACAGTATTACTGTATTATAAATCACAAAAAAAAAATTCTTCGATTTCTTCATAACTCTTTCGTCATGCTCAAGTAGTTTTCAAATTTTTTCGGACACAAAAACCATTAGCGTGTAATTTTTTAAATGTTCTTACCTGGCGTTGACACCAAAAATATACATTCTAATCTATTTACAACATTGTTATGAAGTCTGGTTCTGACATAACCAATGAATCAGTAGAAGAAGCAACAGAAAAATTCACGCGAAATGGTTAAAAATATTGAAACTTTTGCTTCAGTGGTTCTATCATGTTCTAAATATTTTTATACCACTCTAACCTCAAAATCATAACTTTAATATGATTATTCGGCTCTCGTAGTATAAAATACCGTTCGAAACTAGTGCGTAAGAAGAAATAATCACCTTCCGCATCCGTGTCGAAATATACTATTAATTATATTACCCGTGTAAAAAAAATGACTTGGAAGATGATTGGGAAAAGTTTTGTTTGTCTAAAGTTTGTGAAAACTTATGCAATGAAACAATGCTAAGCTTTCCAATTCACGATAGACAATTTTCAAAAGTTTTGAAGTCCTTTCATAAAATTTTCATCAATTAATTTTTTAAGTGCTCATTTTCAGTAATTATTTTAGTAATTATTTTTAAAATTGTATATTTTTTTTTTACGAATTTTAGTAATTTAAAATATACGTGCAAGGGTGCCCGAAATGTGCAACTTGATCCCATATGCTCGGTTAACTTGTATAAGACACAGTTCTTTCCTGATAGTGAAAACAGTAATGTTAGTTAATATAATAGACACCTGGAAAAATTCGTACAATTTTTACAAAGGCTAAATTTAACTCTTATTCCTTAGAAAAATATTTTCAATTATAATATCTTGAAAGTCAAAAAAATACCTAAAGATGTTTATAATATCCCATCATTATCCCTCTTCTATTACTACAGTAATTATTTTCCAGACCTTATTTAAGTTCGCGAATCGCATTAACGATATGAATTGTCACTCGATACTCCCTCCGACGCATTGATTCCTAACGGCGGGGAAACTTCATTCGAAAAGCATTCGGCATCGAGTTTTCCGATGCAAACATTAGTTCCGCCCTTTGGACCGCTGTTGCGCAACATTCTCGCATTTCTTCGACTCTCAAATGGTTCAAAGCGCTCTGCGTCAGTTTACATCGTGCTTGCGCGCACCCAGACCCCTCGCGCTACCTTCGAATCCCTCGTGCGTGAGTGCGCAGACGAGAGAGACAGAGAGTATACGTGTCGCAGCACGCCAGAGGCGAAAGGAGGCGCGCTTTGCAGCTGCCAAGTTGCAAACGCAATTCCGGGCGCAGGCTCTCGGCGATTTTACGAGCGCGTCGCTGATAAAGGCACCTCCGCCGCGCGACGCTGTCTCGTAAAGTTATACTCACCCGGCAGGCAAACACGAGGTAAAATTAATCTGTCCATTTTTCTGCCTCGCATCAGCACTGTACCTCCTGTATCATCCACCCGTGATGGAGTCCTAGATGTGCATGACGTTTGTCTGGGGGTTGATTTTAGCGCTGCACGCCTGGGAATATGGACTTCAATGTTATGTTGTCAGCTGCGCGATGGCGTAATAATGGATGAGCCTAGTTGAGCGCGACGGGCAAATGTGCTTTGGGGCGTTTTTCTTATGGCGTGACTGATGTGTATATTGTGCAATGTTTTGAGTGACTGTGTCGTATTTTTAATTAATTAAATTTATTAAAAAATTTAATAAATGAGTTAATTTATAATACAATACGGCATTGAAGTGCAGAAAAATAGTATACGCATCACGGAAGAAAAAGTGGCCAAGTTTTTTCCTCCCTAGATGCGTAATATACTATTTGTCAAATCGTGCATGAAAAAGGCTCTTTTCCTGCCTCAAAAGGCTAATACTCTCTATAGTTGAATTAGTGAAAAAACCACTAAACATTAGTTAAAATTGCTCCACACCTAGAATTAGTGAATATTCACTAATGAGGAGCAATTTTAACTAATGTTTAGTGCTTTTTTCACTAATTCAACTTTAGAAAGTAGTGAGCAGCAGGTGGAAAAGTAGTAGCGGGGGGGGGGGGGGGAGTACTTGATTCCCATCTTCACTATAATGGGCATTTTATAGCCTGAAAAGCGGGGCAAAAGTGGCATCTGATTCCCTTCTTACTTTATTCTCGCATATGAGGGATGTTCTACAGAATTACCATACAAAGTATTTCAGCTCATCTTTTATTTTCGGCAACTTATTTCCTGATAGGATATGATAACATGAACTTTTTAGTTCGTCTGAAACGTCAATTACATCCGTCTGAAACTTGATTTTTAGAAAATCCAACGTTCTAAGGATGACACGTTCATTTTAAAACTTGATGAAGAAATGCCGTGATAATGCTTACCGCACCGATCGCCCGTATATACAAAATTCATGTATAACCTTATTTCCAAAATCCGCAAGTGCTGCTATATACTATTAATGCAATTTAAAATTACGCGACGGCAGCGCACGTAATTTTAATTCCGCTTGCAGAAATAACTGAACAAAGGAGTTAATAATTTGTCTCTCGTGCTCTCACACTCGAATAACGCGAGACACGGATGAAACGGCGCGTAATGTATCGCGTAATGTGCAGGCGCAAAAAAACGACAGCGGCACTATTTACTTTTTATCACAGTAGAACAGAGGGGAAGAGGGAGGCAGAAACCGAAGCAGAGGAACGCACTCAAATCGACGAGAGGACCGGCATCGCGGCGACGAACGACGGCGGCATTACTTTATTGATTTTATTTTGTCTTCCCCCCTCTCTCTCGTTTCTCTTCTCTCTTTCCCTCTTCTTTCCTCCCTCCTCCTCCTCCTCCTCTCTTTTCAGATTTCACGCGAAGAGGCACATTGCTCGCGTTCGACTGGAAAAGCCGTTTGACGTGACGCGTGTGCTCGCTTTTTTGCCTCCCTTCGTGTCTTTTTTTCTGCAAAGCGTCCCGGAAGAGGGGAAATTTTATGAATTTCCTCTCTCTCTCTCTCTCTCTCTCTCTCTCTCTCTCTCTCTCTCTCTGTCGCCAATCACGAAGCAGAGCAGCGCTTTTGCGCCGTTTCACAGATTTTGCGCTTTGTGCCACCACGTTGCCGTCTCGCGCGAGCGCTGCATTTTCTTGCGCACATTGTAAAGCTTTGGGCGGGTGCGTCGAGGAAAGAGAGATCGGGAGCGAGAGAGCGAGAGAGAGAGAGAGAGAGGGGGAGAGAGAGAACGATGGAACTGTTTAAGCTGAAAGCGGAGCACGCGCGATGCAATTAAATAAATATTCACTTGATTAAATTAAGACCAACTCTTTATTGTAATGCCATTCGCTCGGAGAAATGAACTTCTAAGATGCATGAGAAAACGTATAATGAAAATAGTATTGTACCGTATAGTCAATATTTTTTTACGGGGTTCAAAGAAAGCATCATATAACTTATCTAGTTATCTGTTTTTTTCCTAAACATTTGAAACCAATTTTATTGATAGGTTTTCTTAATTATTAAGATATTTATTTATATAGCCTATATTTCAATTTTTCCCTAATACTTTGAATAATGGTAATTATATTTGATAATAATATTGGTGTTGACTGTATAAATATGAATAAAAGAGTTATTTGCCCAGAGGCAGATACAACACTATGTAGTTTGTTAAATCGTGGGATGTAAAGTACATAAAACCGTGTTTGAACTCGCGATTTGAAAAAGATTTGCAGATATTGATCAACAGTTATTACACACTCCGAACAGGCGTGAAAAATTTTATTGACCCTTTATATACATACGGTTCACCATATCCATTATATCATTGCGTTCGCGCTCTGAAAATTGAATATTATTGAAATTGTTGCACGGACGTAAACGTTCGCTTCTACGCGAAATCCAGGCGCTTTTTTTATTTAAATCCATACAACGAAAAAGCATTCAGTCGCAGGCAGCATATCGATTTACATTTAAAATGTTTTAAAAACAGGGCGCAGCGATTTGCGTCGGAAGCCGGAGATGCAAGAAGGGTATTTCAGGGGTAAAAAACGACTGTATTTCCTAGCTAAAGCAAACGCACGCGTGCGTATGCCTATGGCTCTGCAATAAAAATTCTGTGCTTACTGCACATATGCACACCCGCTGTGACAATATTTACGGAAAGTAATGGGAACAATATAAGTCTCGCTGTAGAAATATTGCCCTACTATGCGAAAACACACGATGCGTCATGTGCGTTTCAGGAAATTGACTTTTTTTTCCTCTTGATTTTTATTGACTGTCTTGCGTTATGGCTGAATTTATACTCCAAAGTGATTTCTACATTCCTCATAAATGTTTACGTTTACCTTCAATATTTGCTCAACTGGTCGATAAATCGAATCTCGTATGCGCTACTCGTAATAACATCGAATCATGCGCGATTATACATTCGATGTAGTCATGTCTCTCTTGATAAAAACAGGGAGTTATTCCCTCTTACATAATCTCTTACTTTTCTATATTATTTAATAAAAGTTTATTATAAAAATGCTGTACAGTAAAATGGACCCTATTTTTTTAGAATCTACAAGTTCTCGTATGCCTTGAAAAATGAAATGCCGTCGAAATTCATATCGTAAGCAAGCTCCTCGGGATTTTTAATTTCGCTAAAATTGTCCACGGCCGTTAGGCCGCTTCGCAGCCGCGATGTCCAGCGGGAGCAGCGCGCGCGGGGGGTATTATATTCAAAGAAGAAGCAAAAGTCGCGCTGGCCTCTCCTCGGGTTTGCCGAGGCAAATCCGCTCGAAATCCCATTAACTTTGCAGGAAACTCCCGCGCCGTATGAATATTTATTGGTTTAAGGCAGAGCCGGCAATGGTATGGGGCGGCCGCGCTCTCTTTGCAATGCGGGTGTGTAGCTTCGTTATACGAGCGGCAACGCGCGCGTCTCTCCTACCACACTCACTAATTCACTCGGCGCTATATACTGAAAACTCGGTTATCGCGCGCGAACGAATTCATTAGTGTTTCTGCAGTTTCCGCCGGAACTGCGACTATACGCACGCACAGCTGCGGCCCGAAATTGCGCCCGCACGCTTGATGTATTATGGCCGTCGCGCGCGACAGCTTTCCCAGCCACGTAAACACTATTTTTCCCTTAGAAAGCCCACGAGCGCAAATGAAATCTCGCGCGTCCCCTAACTCACCCTAACACAGTAGCGCGCGAGCGCGGAAAAGATTTTGAATTATACGTAATTGCGCGCGCACGAGAGAGGGAGGCAGCCCCGAGTGGCATCAGTTTTACCGGGAAATTTATATTCTCGCTCTTCGCGCCGCCGGAAAAGTTGGTGCGGTCGCTAAATGCGCGCCGCTCGCCTCCCCCCTGGCCGTTTGCGCGGAATTTGTTGGCTGCGAACTCTCCGCTCGGAAAATGGGGGAGCAGCTGATGCAAATCAGAGGAGCTGTTTGAGGGATGAAGAGTAGTCGTGGCGCTCGGGGTATTATGACTGCCGGCAGAGGACTTGCAAACTGAGAGGTTTCGTATGCTTTTTGGACGACGATTTTCAGTTTTGTTCTTTTGAAACTTTTGTCTTGTTTTCCTTCCCACTTTTTAATATCTACTCGTCTGTATGTATTGACATAAATATCTAGATTTAATTTTTCGACTAATTGCAATTTCATTGTTATCTAAGAAGGTACTAAATTTTCAAATGCGATTTTGCAAAATTAGTTTAAAGCATTAAATTATATCGTAGTATAAATATCGTTTATTATATTGCGGCTAATGAATAGAGTAGAGATAAATCGATCAAACATTTATATTAGGTGCGTTGTAAAATATTTATTTAGTTTTGGCCTATTTGCTAATATTGATTTTAAATGTATAATTAAATTTTAATATGTTTATCACTTCTTTTTTACAGTTTTTTAAATAAAAGTACTATCTTATTTTTATCATAAAATAAAATTACTATACCAAAATGAACGCTTCATGGCTTCATACCGGCATAATCTATCTTTTATTAAACTATATCACGACTTTCCAAGATGTAAATCGAAACCTTGACGATGTTTGAGAATATTTAAGATATTCCGTCGACCGGAAAACCTTGTTATCAAACACCTTGTCAAAACTATCTCCATAACAAATCGGCCGGAGGACTTGCTCTCTTAAACAGCCACGACATTTACAGTAAAGCTCGAGATACAGATCTTCCCTCTTTCCATGCAGCGGCGAACTTTTGCATGCACTGCAGAGCGAGAGAGACATGGACTCTCTTTCTCTCTCTTTAGCTCTCGGATCGACGGACTACATGGGCGACGACGGCGCTCGACGAAATATTCCTCATGGAATATATTTTGCGAGAAAATGGCTCTGCCCCAGAACGGATGAGTACGTACAATGAAAGTTTTACGATATATATAGAGATAGAGGCAAGACAGCAGCGCGCGCACGCTCATGGCGAGGGTTTCCCGAGCCAGCGGCAGCCAAAGGGCGGTCGATCCCCCCGCTGAAAGCCGCCGCCACTGCTGCTGCTGCTTTAAAAGTTCTGTCGTACTCTTTTCACGTCGCTGTACGTGGATACGTGTGCGGCTATACGTGTACACGAGTGGTCCGAAACAGCTGCCTGCTGTGCTCTCTTTCTCTTTCGCTCTCCTCTCGCTTGCCATATCTCTCGCTCGGCGTGCATGTATGCGTGTGTATATATATGGCGCGGTAGTAAAGGCGCCTGCGTATCTCCTGTGGATATTTTCCGAGTTTGCGGCGATAAGGTATACACAGCCGCACCGACACACCTGCGGAGGGAGAGGGACTACGTGAGTTGGATTATAATAAATAAGGGATCCATTGCTGGCGTACTTGGCGAGACCGTAAAACGGATTGTAAAAAAGCTGCCTGTATTCGCCTTCTCGCTTCCACCCTTCCTCCCCCTCTCTCTCTCTGTCTATCTCACTCGTCGCTGTGTGTACGTGCGCGCGTGGCTCCTAGTGAAATTTTCAATTCCGAGGAAAATTGATCTTCTCCGCTTTTGTTATTATATAAGGCTTTTTATTTATGGAGCGGGGGAGACCGTTTTGCAAAGTGTGTTGTAAAATCTCTCAGAATGTATTTAAATTTCTTATCGACTCTAGTCTACGTTTTTTTTTATCAATTTTTTTTTTCAGCGGATGAGTGGTTAATTCCAGAAGCTTTGCGTTACGGAGGTCGTTTATTTTTATACTTTTTATCCGAACATCTTCGGACGAGAATTTATGATATAGCGAGATAAATTTAAAATTAATAAAAATCCTTCGTCTGAAGAGATATTTTGCAAAATTATTAAAATTAATTTTAGAGACAAATTATACTTTTTTCAACATTGGGTCGCTGACTAGGTTTGATTAGCATGCCGGGCGCTCTATTACCAGCTCTGTCTCTGCTGGCATTTTCGATGGCGTATACCCATCACCGCGAGCGTATTGCCATTGCCGGCGTGGACCGAGACGAGGGAGAGCCAAAGGATAATTCCTTCTGTAGCTTCAAATCAGCTGAAAGCGTCGACGGAGCACACACAGAGAGTATCGAAGTTATAGATGGTCTCGTTGCTTATTCTAGAGACGTTACATAGTATATACAGGAGTTGCGGCCATGGGCTGCATTTGATTATTAAATTGTAAGTAGATTGTTATGTTTCAGCAGACGACTTTGAATATTACCAGACAAAAGCCTTATATATTCAAGTTTTCATTTTCCTTACTTGTAGAACAGGTGATTATTAATTATAAAAACTGACGTCTTTTTTATATAAACAAATGCTCATGAAAGAATCTCTCCCATACGTGAGAAAAATCGACTCCGCGCACTTTGAGAGTGGCAACTTACTACCCTTAGAAGAGAAACACTTCTAAAAATGGAAGCGATTCCATCTCATAATTCAAAGACATAATGTATCCCAAAAAATAGAAAGGACCCCGCACACAATGTATGGGAAAAAATCATCCGGTCAAATTGAACGAAACTTTGGAAAAAATAGATCTTGAGGTCCTGAAGAAATCTATCTTTTTTCAATTTCGTTCAATTTGACCGAATGATTTTTTCCCATACATTGTGTGCGGGGTCCTTTAGTATCTCCCAGCCATAGAAGATATTTCCAACTGGATAACTGGGAGTAGTACGTTCTCAACTTTTGGAAACTATTACTCTTACCAATAGGATATTATTGTTCCCACTCCTTTAGTTGTTTATAGCTCCCAAAATGGGAATATTTCCAACCCATTTTTCTTTCTGTGCACACTCACACCTACACGTACACGTACACATAAAGTTCACATACATATTGTACATATCACATACAAAATTGTTTATAAGTTTCAAGTTGATACATAAAATCGTTCTCGAGAAATTACGATTTGAAAATTAGGTTAATTGTATAATACACAAGAGGTGCGCAAAGTATGTGATTCCCACACGAGTTGTGTTTGACAAAAAAGACGAGTGTGGGAAGTACGCGTTGCATACAGCGTTGGCTTATCAAAAGTCTACGCTCATAGTTCATGACTGTAGACGAGTGACGCCACAAGGTCATACAATTGAAACTCATGCGCGATTATGAATAAAATTTGAAATTTCGTCGAATGAGTTATTCATAAATAATCCTTTTTTAATTGAAATAATCCACACTCATTGCAAAAATAAAAAAAGGATTATTTATGAATTAAACGTAAGCTCATTCGACAAAATTTCAAATTTTATTCATATTCGCGCATGAGTTTCAATGATATGACGTGGCGCTAGTCGTCTACAGTCATGAACTATGAGCGTAGACTTTTGGATAAACCAACGCTGTTTATTACCCAACTTTCTCAGTCTGGATCTTTGTCAATGACGCAAGCACTACTGTAAATATTTACACGCACTTTGCTGATATGTAGACTATGTTGCCTTCACTGGTTGATATTAAAATACGGGCATACAATATAGCAACATTAAACAATATAAAAAATCTTCTAACTACTATACAATCATATTTTGTTAAATAATAAGTTTCTTTTTAATTAAAAAACACATAGATATGAAAATTTTAATAGCAACATTTTAATGAAAATATCATCATATTTTTTAAATATTTCTTATCACAAAATTATTGGAAAAAGGAACCAAATATTCAATTATATAACATTTGATTCAACCTTCATTTTTTTTTTAATTTAAAATTAGTTTTTTAGTTCGAGTAAAAAATACTTCACGTTGCAATTTTTCAACGTGCGAATAACCAAGATCCGAATTTGAAAATTGAGCAAATCTCGTTTTTTAAAGTGCAGCCATGTAAAGAATTGAAATGCACATTTTTCTGTGAATAAATCAAATTTTCATCTTTATTAGTTTTATTAAAAATCCCAATAAACTGTTTTTTTTCTTTTTTTGCGAAAAATTGTATAACATAGAGTACTGAAATTTTCGTGTTGTGCGCACGTTATAACACATGTACCGTGGCGCGCGGCCTTCAACAGCATTTATCGTAACAATCACGATATAACCAAGTTAATAATAGTACGAAAGAAATAGTTGACTCCAACACTTGTGTTTATTTTATTTTTAATTTATAATTCTATTAATGATCATTCGATAAGATCGGTGTACATAAGGAAGATGTTTTTTTCATTTTCACTTATTGCAGTCATGAAGGTTTTGTGTATTTTGTTGTGCGTCGCTTACGCGAGCGGCTTCTATATAGGTAAAAGAGATTTTAAATAGTATTTTTGTTGATTAAAATAAATTTTTTAATTACGTATTATATTTCAATTTGTAATAGATAACAATGGAACACATGAAGAGAAAATTGTTGGAGGAGATTACGTTAGAATAGTAGATGTACCATATCAGGTAAATAAATATCAACTAAATTTTGTAACATTCATTCCTTTGCAGCAATTTCTTTTATGTGACTGGTTACACAATTAATAAATTATTTGGTAGATTTATTAATAGATTTATTTATTAGTAGATTGTTGAATAAAATAGTCCATGAACGATATTAATAGACGTATTTGCTTTATCGCATTATGTATTGAATAAATTTCATACAAAACAGTTTATAGAAATTTAAAAGTTTTTTAAAATAATTCAAGAAGATGCTGAATCTGATTAAAGCTCCTTGTATATTGTATATCATCATAATAATTTCAATATAAATCTTCAAGTCGATAGCTCTCAGGATGAAAGTATTTAAATTTGTTTTTAGGCTAGCTTGCTTTGGCTCAGAATAGACAACTTCTGCGGTGCAACTATTATAGATAAATTTTGGATTATAACTGCTGCACACTGTGTAGAGTAAGATTTCATTTAATTTTTATAATTACATTAAGTATTTCTATATAATAGAACTTCTTACAAAAAATTAAATTAATCTTTTCATTGTAAAATAGAAATAACTCGCATATATTAGTACGAACTGGCAGTGAACACAGAGAAACTATCGGTAGAGTACACAGAGTTGAGAAAATTATAATGCATTCAGATTTTGAGAGCGACAGCAAAAACAACGACATTGCTTTAATCAAGGTAATTAAATATGTTTATTTTACCTGTGAATTACTTAAAAAGGATTTAGTATAGATATAATATCACTATTCATGACAATGTTAGTATTTCAATGTGTGTAATAATAGTTTTATACAACTTCGAAACTTGTTAAATAAATTTCAGTACAAATTTTAATTTTTGATTAAGAACTAAGAACTTGTAACTAACACGAATATTTTCATTATATTTTTCATCCAGCTTCCAGAGCCTATTAAATTTAATGATTTACAACAACCTATAGAACTTGCAAAGCCACACGATATTCCCAGAGAAGGTGAATTGATCCGGATTTCTGGTTTTGGACAGATAGGTGTAAGTTCTTATCCCTCACATGGAAATGTTTCCTTTTTTTCTAGAATTTCTTTAGTTAATTTAATTAACTATTTTTAGCAACATGTGGAATACTCTAATGCTTTGAAGGCTGCGTACATGCCTGTAAGTAATCAAGAAAATTGTCGAACATCTTACACAGAACCCCTAACCGATAATATGTTCTGTGCGGGCAATGGACACGCTGATCCGTGCTATGGTGATTCTGGTGGACCTGGTGTTATTCATCATAAACTTTATGGAATCATTTCCTTCGGTTCAAATTGTACGTCGAGAATACTTCCTGGAGTGTTCACTAGGGTGCACAAATACTATTATTGGATTAATGAAAAAACTGGACTCAGATTCTAAAATTTGTAAACCTAACTTAGTATAAAAAATACTTGTTTTACGTCATAAAAATAAAATTTTGAACATAAAGAAAACACTAAGTTTGATTCTTCCTGTTAAATTTTTCCCGTAAAATTTGACGGTTTACGGTAAATTCAATTAGTAAAAAGAATATCTTTTCGAGACACCAAATCTACCTTCTGTATTTGATTTTTCTGCTACTATATATCATATCCAACAATTCCTACTTAGGGCGTAAAGTCATACTTTATATCCTTAATACGAAAACTACTATTTAATAATCATCTTTCTAAAAAAAACCTGTGTTAATTTTTTGTTTGGTTGAAGATTGTTCTAAGACGTACAAAACCAATACCTAACTCAAACTGAACAAATTATGAATGATATTTAAATTTCTCATTTAGAATACTATTTACTACCAAGGGGAATTGTTTGAGGATGCTATAATATAATGAGGAATATGCTGTGGGTGTTTGAAATAATGTTTGAGTTGCACCCAATTAAACAGTATAAATTCACTATATTCTTTTAAAAGTTACAATTACATTCTAAAAATTACAATATCTTAAATTACAACTGACAAACAGAATTAAATAATAATACTTGTGTTGAAGCGAGAATGATGTTACAATAGTTATGTGAAAAGAAGTGTGCGTTTACAAATGTATGATTCAGCGAGTATTAAAGTTCAATAAATGTAGTTTGAACAAAATTGTAAATGTAATCGGAGTCATCTAATTTTCTGAGTTGTGCAGAATTCCACTTCGAAAGGAAACTCACCTGTTGAGAGTTTGAGTTTTCCAGTTAACCAACACTTGAGTCTGATCCGTTTGTGAATGTTGAGTGGTGCAGTAGACTATCACCTTGGCCCACGTGCAATTATCAAATAAAGTAGCAAGCAAATATTATTGATTTGCTGCCGCTGAGAGTGGACGAGAAGAATGAGATAATCTCGCACCGGTGCGAACACGTGGTTGTGAACATAACCTCGTGTTGCGTGAGTGTATTTATCTTGCTGCCGTAGCAATTCTACTAATCGTCGATGCAAGCCAAAGTTGATACGTGAGTGATGGTGAGCAAGCACACGGAGAAACTTTTGGTATAATTGCTGCACTCCGTAGTGCGACCGTTGCGCCAAGCGCGCCCTCTCGTTTGTACTTTCAGTTTGGAACAACTGCTACACCAAAAACGCGCAACGGCTCGACCAAGGAGCAGACGACGCAGCCGCTTGGAACAGCAGTTACGCCTATTTGGAATAGCTGCTGCCCCAAACTCACAGCGCTGCCGTCGCACTACGGCTAAAGCATGATTTGCACCAAAGGTCTCTCCGTGCAGGTGAGCATGTCCGATGCAGTTGAGATGAGCTAGTGAATATAGGTGAGTTTAGCCGTTGAGAATATGCAGTAGCAGATGCGGTGAGATGGTACTTCGTAGCAAGCTGATTGCAGAAAGAGGCACCTGTAGAATTTCAGTCTTCTTGGTCATTTTTCAGTCACTGAGACGAGACTCAAATTAGCATCTCTCCCATTTACGTATGGTAGAGAGAGAGAGAGAGCGAGAGAGAGACTGCGTCCGAACCGAGTTAGGCCCGTTACACGCAAAAGGAACAGAGACAGATATAAGAAATTAACATGGCTTAGTATCTGTAAGGTAAAGTAGCCTACTATGAAACGATTTTCGGGTACCTTTTTTTCAATTCAAAAAATGAATAACTAAATCACATAAAAGTGAATACTATCATAGCTCATTCGAAGCGCTAATTCTTATATAATAAATATCTTTTTTCAAATTTGAAATTAAGGCCATGTGAAACCGTGAATTTCAACATTTTTTAAATCAACATTTAAACGTTTATTTGGAAAAAGACGAACGTCAAGCGCTCCGTACACGTAAACACTATATTCAGATTTTTTTTTGGGTGATTCTATTCGTATTTTCATGAGATATCCATGTTTGAAAAGTAGCTTAATTGCAGATTCCTACTTACCGATAATACGGTTTTTATTTAATTAAATAAATTCTTATCATTTTTTTGGAAAAACGCGAACGTCAGGCGCTCCGTATATGTTAATACTATACTCAGATTTTTTTTTGGACGATTCTATTGGTATTTTCATGAGATATCCATGTTTGGAAATTATGTCGGTATTTTACATCACCTTAATGCTGTATTTCATAAATTATTATCAAAATAGTGACAGTGATTTTAGTGCCTATTATGAAACACGATTTTCCTGCTGGGACCTATGTTTCATAATTACAACCCCTATTATGAAAAACAGAATAAAATATCCTTTTTCTAGCTTTTATCACGTTTTTGGTACTTGCACAACTTATTCTTAATGTTAAAATTGTTTATAATATACAAAAAATGTGAAAAAGTTTCACTTTATATTAGTTTTCAAAATTTATCAATAATTCTAAATTAAGTGCTTATACAGTGTAATAGTTCCTACTGTTTCATTTATAAATTGGAAATTATATTGATTCTCGTGGAATTCACCGTTTAAAAACTTATATAAACATCATAGAAATATTCTATCTTCATTTTTCTGTAAAATAAAATATTATTTACCTTATATATTACAAAATGTGCACAAGTAGCGTAGGTGTGCACCGCCTATTCCTGTGTACACACGTTTTAGAGGTTAGATTTCTGGACAAATAATTTATACTTTTAGAAGAATTTGCATGTTTAACGATGAAAATATAAGTTCAGAACAATATATAAACTACTATTTTAGTTAAATTAATCTGAAATGATTGAGGGAATTCTTAAAAAAAGACCATTTTTACCGTTTCATAAATAGGGTCCCTCGTAAATTTTGGCACCTATTGTGAAACAGCTATTTATTTTATAGAAAACGTAAGAAAAACTAGTAAATGTGTATATAAACTGAATCTATGGTCTGATAAGAATTTTTCTATCGGTCTTACAGTCTTACAAATTAAATTAAAATAATTAATATTTATGGCAGACAGATTGCCCTTGTTTATAATTACCCCCGCAGAATCTGAAATAAAAACTTAATTAAAACCTGGAAAAACCTTTATTAGCAAAGGACGATCCGACTGTCCACCACCACCACATTGTCCAACGTTTCGAGCCCGCTCCGGCTCCTCCTCAGGAACTGAAATAAAACCCGCGATACACCTCCTTATATACCCCCATACCCCCTTCTTTTTTCTTACCCCCACCACCATCCACATTCTCCTCTCCAACTTTCCATTCTTACTTAAATTAATAAAGAATGATAAATGTTATCTAATTTACTTGACTCTATCATTAAATTTACATTATTCTGATTTCTTATAATGTGAATACATTCAAGGCTTTCCCTCTTATACTTATTCTTAATCCCTTGTTCCAAAATATCCACACTCCCAAAATCGAAAGAATGCAAACTATTTAAACAATGTTCTTTCAAACCCGATGTACAACTTGAGCTGCGTAAACGATATTGATGTTCATATATTCTCTTTTTCAAATATCTACCCGTTTGACCAATATAACAACCATTACAATCCCTACAATTAATTTTATAAACTACTCCCGATTTTAAACATTTATCATCCTTGTCTTTACAATTACTAAATAACCTTTCTAAATTATTATCGTTTCTAAAGAAAATTTGAATATTATGTTTACTAAAAACCCTTCTAATCCTTTCCGACAAACCTCTAACATATGGTAAACTAAAATATGCGTTCTTTCCATTTCTATTCCTTGTTTGATTATCTACCCGCTGCTTCAATCCACCATTATAAATTTCTCACACTCTCTCATCAATCATTTTGCCAATAAATTTTACCGGATAACTATTCTTAATAAATGTTTCTCTAACTAAATTTAAATTCTTTTTCCTAAAATCTTTATGTGACAATTTAATCGCTCTGTCAATGACACCTTTGATCGCACCTGTCTTGTTTCCGAATTGGTGGTGAGAATCAAAATTTAAAAATCTACCTGTGTTTTTAAAAAAGGCACTTAATTTGGTTTTTAAAAACACAATTTTTTCTTTTGATAATAGTTTATATGAGCAAAGATATGGTTGTCCAATGGGATCACCTTTGTCACCTGTTATAGCCAATTTAGTAATGGAAATTTGGAAAATGTTGCTTTGTCTAAGTTGGTTTTTCAGCCAATTATTTTTAAAAGATATGTTGATGACATTTTTGCAGTTGTACCTGAATGTTTTGTGGATGAAATGGTGGATGTGTTTAATTCTATCCATGATAGAATTAAATTCACAAAAGAAGTTGAGAAAGATGATCAATTGAGTTTTTTTAGATATTAGAGTCATTAGAGTTAATAATAATAGAGTGAAATTAGATTGGTATAGAAAACCTACATGGTCAGGTAGATTTTTAAATTTTGATTCTCACCACCAATTCGGAAACAAGACAGGTGCGATTGAACAGTTTTCGCTCATCTCGCAATCAATTTATATGTACTTGTAGATAGCAAGTTTTTATGAATTTTTTTAAGATCTCACACCACTAAGAATGATATACATTTTTATATATTTGGAAAGCATATAGTGCATAGATGTTAGTATATTTTTTATATTTATTTCTATGATGTTTAATTATGTATAAAATTCATTTTTATGTGACTGTTTCATAATAGGAACCACTTTTGACGTTGGATCATAATAGGCTACTTTACCTTATATTATATAGGTGTAAGCATTTTTTGGGGTCCGCTCCTCCTCCGCTCCTCCTCCTCTCCTCCGCCGCTCCTCAAAATAACGTAAAAACCTATCAATTTTTACGTTATTTTGAGGAATTTGTTGTGTTTATAGCCTCCGCTCCTCCGCCGCTCCTTCGTCGCTCCTCTGCCGCTCCTCCTCCTCTCCTCCGCCGTTCCTCAAAATAACGTAAAAACCTATCAATTTTTACGTTATTTTGAGTTATTTGTTCTGTTTATAGCCTCCGCTCCTCCTCCACTCCTCCCCCGCTCCTCCGCCGCTCCTCCGCCGCTCCTCCGTCCCTCCATAGTCACTCTATAACTTCTTCTTTTCCCTTTCTCCTGCTTTTCTCCTACCCTCCTTATTGCTTTCTAATAAATGTATATAATATATACATAATATATAGTATATATTTACTTTTGTTGACAGCTACGTCATTTTTTTTCTTTTTTTTGTTTTTCCAAGGTACTTCCACTTACAAGAGCGCTCATTCCTTGCCTACTCTATCTATAATAAATCTATGAAGATTAGCCCTCTTGGCCTCAAGGCGAATCTCGATAGATTTCTCGATCTGTTATATATAATTCATATATGAATTCGGACATTCGATGAAGAACGCACAAGACAAGCTTATAACGAGAAAAATTATAAATTTGAAAAATGCTTAGATTTTGATGAAAATTGTTATATAGAGGTTTTCGAGGTCGCTGATCAAAATTTTGTTTTTGGATTTTCGAAATTCAAAATGGTAGAATCAATATGGCCGTTAAAAATTCGAAGAAAGCTTAGATTGTACTCAAAATAAATATACGGGGGTTTTCGAAGTTGCTGATGAAGATTTTGCTACCAGACTTTCAAAATTCAAAATGGTGGATGCAATAAGGAGGTTAAAAATTTGAAAAGAGCTTAGGTATTTCTAGAAATTGGAATACAGGGGTTTTCGAGGTCACTGATCACGATCTTGCTACCAGACTTTCGAAATTCCAAATGGTGGCCAAGAGTTCAAGAGAAGTTTAAATTTTGCTTAAAATTAGTATACAGAGGTTTTCGAGATCGCTGATCAAGCTTTTGTTATTGGACTTTCGAAATTCAAAATGGTGGATATAATATGGTAATGAAGAGTACACGGAGAGAAATTTTGTAGTGAAAATTACAAATATTCGAGGCAAAATTACCAGGTTCTATGGTAATGGATGGACAGACTGACAATTTCAAACTTTTTACCAAAGTGCCTTGGTAAAATTTTTTTTTAGTTAATTTAAATTAAAAAAATTAATTTTTTTTATCCATATTGATGGATATATAGTATTTTAATATAGAAATAGAAACAGAAACAAGGATCAAAAAACATTAAACTGAAAAAAAATTTTTACGGAAGCGGGATTCTATCCGACGATCTTTGGGTTGAGAGTCCGACGTTCTACCGACTGCGCCACGGAAGCTGTTACCAACAGTCATTTGAATCGCCGTTATTACTTACTGAAAATATGTGTATTGTTTTCATTTTAACGTCGCGCACGCCTCTAGTATCAATCTTCTGAAACACAATAATGCGCAGTGCGCATGCGCGAATACACAAATACCAGGTTATTTGGAAAAATTTATCAGTTTTCTTAGTAAAAATTCTTAGTTTACCCTGTAAAAATGACTAGATCTCAATTCTTACCAATGTGTCTGGTAATTTTTATTTCGATAATTTGGTATTTTTTTTAAGTGGTTATGGTAGTTTTTCCTGGGAAACTTATAAATTGTATTAGAAACCTGGGAATATAACGGCTTTTGACAGTCTATCCATGCGCTACCAAGGCACCTTGGTAATTTTTACTCTAAAATTTCTCTCCGTGTAAGAAAAAAGCTTAAATTGTGTTCATAATTGGTATACGGGGGTTTTCGAAGTTGCTGATCACGATTTTGCTATCAGACTTCCAAAATTGAAAATGGCGGATCAAATATGGCAATTAAAAATTCGAAAAAAGCTGAGGTTTTTTTCAAAATTGGAATACGGGTGTTTCAGATGTCGCTGATCACGATCTTGCCATCAGACTTTCGAAATTCAAAATGTCCGTCAAAAGATCGAGGGAAGCTTAGATTTTGCTTAAATTTAGTATACAGGGGTTTTCGAGGTCGCTGATCAAGATTTTGTTATTGGACTTTCGAAATTCAAAATGGCGGTACCAATATTGCCGTTGAAAATTCGAAGAAAGCTTAACTTTGATTGAAAATTGGAATACAAGGGTTTTCGAGGTCGCTGATCGCGATCTTGCTATCAGACTTTCGAAATTCAATATGCCGGTCAAAAGTTCGAAGGAAGCATTTTGCTTAAAATTTGTATACAGGGGTTTTCGAGGTCTATGATTAAGATTTTGCTATTGGACTTTCGAAATTCAAAATGGTGAATCCAATATGGTGGTGAAAAGTTTGAAAAGAGCTTAGATTTGACTCAAATTTGGTATACAGACGTTTTCGAGGGTGCTGATCATGATTTGGCTATTAGTAATTTTTTATTGAAAAACCGCCGTGTTGGTTTATGGAACTACCCAAATGTAATTTAGACCTCACTATTCAAAGGAGCACACTCGTAAGTAGTGAAATTGGTTTTGGAGTCAATATTATTTTTTTTTCCTGTTGAAAACATATACTTGAAATTAGAAGTTGTTGGTGATATTCAAGAAAATGAGAAGATCAAGTAATACAAAAGGCACATCAGGTAGTTTAAAATTTATTCAATTTCTTTACTTCCTTCAATAAAAGCTCATACAATTTTAATGGTTTCCAAAATTTTATAGTGACATAGTCAGTAGATTACCCTACTAAAAAAGTTCAGCTGATTATCAGCTGATAATCAGGTGAAAATCATGCCAAAACGTCAGCTGTTTATCAGCTGATTTTCACCTGAAAATCAGGTTGATATTTTAATTTATTATTAATTATTATTATTTATAATTTAAATTATCGTTCATTTACTTAAATCTATACGATTAACTAATGTGTTTAAAATAATGTACACGGTGGCAAAGAAGATTTGAATTATTTGTCATAATTTAGGAATGTAAAATAGGAAAATTTTAATTTAACAATAATAAATGATAATAATAATTAATATTAAATGAAAATATCAACAGGATTTTTAGGTCAAAATCAGCTGATTATCAGCTGATATGCACCTGAAAATCATGTTGATATTTTCATTTATTATAATTATTATTATTATTAATTAGTATTAGTTTTAAATTTTTTATATTTAATTTTACTTTCCTAAATTGTGACAAATAATTCAAAACTTCTTTGTCAGCATCTTCATTTTTTCGAATACATTAGGTAATCGTAGATTCTAGTAAATGAACGATGGTAATACTTTATAATAATAAATAATAATCATTAATAATAAATAAATTTTAAATAATAATAAATTTTCAGGTGAAAATCAGCTGATAATTAGGTGACGTTTTGGCATGATTTTCACCTGATTATCAGCTGATAATCAGCTGAGATTTTTTAGTAGGGTTAGGCCTACTTTAATATAAAACGCATCTTTATATTTACCTCTAGGCATAAAAATCGAACAGAATTTACAATTTAATCACTTTCTAAAAATGGGGGGTTGACGAGCGGAGCGAGTAGAGGGTACCCCCTAGTATCTATATATACGGAACAGCGAAAAATAACACACACACACACACACACACACACACACACACACACACGCACGCACGCACGCACGCACGCACGCACGCACGCACACACACACTAACCCATGTTATTTCTGTATCTGTTCCTTGTATTGTTTTGAGTGTAATGGGCCTTAATCAAAGCGGCGTCTCAGCTGTTCCGTAGAGACGCCGCGAGGTGCTGTCGCTTCGTGGCGGCGCAGTGAATGAGCCGAGTCGCGCGCAACCGCAGGGAATTCAAACGAGTATAATTCCCAGACAGGAATGATTGTAATTTTCTTTAAGGAGCACCGAATGTCCACTTGAGGATGATTTTCTAAATATTCACAAAGTATTCTTATAGATTACTTTGTATAAAATATTTTCAAAAATATTTTTAATAAAACAAAATAATATCAATGGAGAGTAATCACAAAGTAATCATATAGTAATCATTAAGTATTCTAAAAGATTATTAGTATTAGTACATCATAACATATGTAGACGATTCGAATTATAACTCGTAAATGTTCGTCGATGGCGCAAACGGCTAAGACTTCGCCTGTCAATCCGAAGACCCAGGTTCAAATCCCACCAAAGAACCGATTTTGATCATTATATCTTTTCAATGTCATTTTAATGTCAAATTCAATATCACTTGTTCTAATATAATTATGAACATAACTTTTATTGGTTGATGGAAGTCCATCATATCGTCTGAAGTGCATATGTTCCAGTGTTAGAACAAAGTGAGTGTGAAGCAGCGTACAAGCATGATCCTGTAACTGACAATATGTTCTGTGCTGATGGCGGAAACGTTGATGCCTGTTAAAGTGATTCAGGTGGCCCTGGAGTCGTCGATGGAAAAGTATATGGTATAGTTTCTACTGGTTCATCGTGTAATTCAGCAAAATTCCCAGGAGTTTATACAAGAATTCACAAGTATTATGATCGGATTATGGATATTACCAATAACTTAAATTAGATGCTGAATTTCATAGAAATAAAATTTATAATAATTTACACACACACACACACACACACACATACACATACACACACACGCACGCGCACACACACGCATGCGCACACACACACACACACACACATATATATATATAGGCAGTTCTCTGGGAGCTCTTGCGCACAAAAATTTTTTTCTTTGTTAACCATCTAAATGTCTTCTTAGGCATCTCATGAGTGCCCCTGACTGTTTTTAGACTTTTTGGAGCTCTCAAAAAAAACTGTGACGTCATATATATGGCCAGATCTAGCATTTTTAGTTTTTTTTGCTTATTTTCAAGCCTAAATAACTCCAAAACGATGCAATTATTACAAAAAGTGACATACATTTTTTCTTACAAATTTTCTCAATTTTCAGAAAAACATTATTTCAAAGTCATTGGAAAAAGTTTGAAGGTAATTTTGGCCATTTTAAGCCTTAAAATGAGATTTTCTAAGGGTTCGATCCCAGCTAATGTCAAGCGGATCGTCCTTAAAGTAGTGTTATATGTCCTGAAATATAACTGATATGGTCTCAGAATGTTGCAAGAAGTGATTACCATGTAAAAATCCATTTTATCACAAAAAAACTCCAAAATCAGCTATTAGGGATAGCTGGAAAATTCGTCTTATAGAGGTTTTCGTATTATCGAGTTTTCGTATTAAAGAGGTATCAAAAATAAAATTCGTATTAAGGGGGTTAAGCAAAATTTATTTTGTTCACGCGCAGTTATACGTGTGTTTATAATTTGGAAAAATAATCAGTTATTCTTTTTTGAGTAAAATTGTCATAAATGGCGGAATCAATGAGATTTTCCAACTTAATTATAGCAGAAAATACACTATCATCGACATTGTGACATTTTTCTACGAAATTTTGTAAAGTAGAAATAGCGGATCTAGCTTCTTTCTTATTCACACTAGTATTGCATGAATATTCGTCCTCACAATCATCATCGTCATCATGGTTGCATTGATCTGTTATAAAGTACATAATATACGAATAAGTCTGATATTTTCAAAAGCGCTTATAAATATTAGCATGATAATATACACATAAGTACCTGTACAATTCCGCAATACATCCGCATCTGAGAGAGTGTCAGTAACTAATATGTCTTTGTCAATATTTACGTATTCATCGAAACTTATTTGTTGATCGGAAATTAATTGCTGCCATTCCAATTGATTTGTGCAAATTTCATTGCAACCATTTGTGCTTATTTCAGTTGAAATTCCTTTTAAAAATCCACATGTAAAAAAAACATGTTGAATGGTCGTTACTGCTACGTTTCTCTATGATTTATCGATAAGCCTTATTGCATCAAGTATCAGTGTGATCAGGTTGTGGCGATAAATCGCCACTTTTACATGCGTAGTATTACGATATATATTGTTTACCTGGCCACACTGTCAAGCACTGTCCAAGAAGTTTGGTTGCCAGTTTCTATATTATCTAATAATTTTTTAATAACTTCATGCCGGTAGTAACCCTTAAATACTTTAATAATTCCCTGATCTAGGGGCTGTAATTTTGCCATTGTGTTTGTCGGTAGAAACTTCAATTCAATGTTTTTCAATTGAGGTACATCGTTATGTGCCGAACAATTGTCAACAAATAATAAAATTTTTCTTTTTTCTTTTCTCATTTTCACATCTAAGTCAGGACCAACCGGAACGGCACATTTGTCCCTTAAGAACAATTTTGATTGCACTCGCTCCTTGTATGGATTGGGAAATAGGTCACGAACCCAGGTATGATAGATATTTAGGAAAAACTAATTTTTCCCACTCTCAGGGAATCTCAGGTTCGCTCTTCCCTCTCTAGAGCTAATGCTCATAAGCCACTGTGCATTAATTTATTCAGAAACTGAGAATAAGCACTTGGGCTCCGAGTTAAATAAAAAAAGTGTTATTAATTTATTTTTCTTAATTTTTTTTCTTTCGTCTAAACGTTATATAGTTACTATAATTTATTGATTAATTTTAATATATACATTTTATAAATATATATATTTTATAAATACCTATAATCTGAAAAAATTTTAATTCATTCTGTTGGTTAGTTTTTGAGGAAAATATTGAAAAATGAAAAAATTGAGTTTTGTATGTTCAACGATTACGGGAGTAAAATTGACTTAATCACTTCAAAATTCCTCGTAGAGGTAGATTATGGATAACTTTCGGCCGAGTTCTTTGGGCAAAATAATTGGTCCATAAATTTCAAAGATATTTGAGGTTGAAATTTTTTTAGCCTTTTTTCAAATCGTAATTTCTCGAGAATGGCTCTATGTATCTGAATGGGATAGGTAGCATTCGAAAGAGAATTATAATACCTATATTTTCTAAAAAAAAATTCTAACTATTTGTTATTAACAAAAGCAGACGATAGCCCGTATTAGAGACACTTTTTAACTAACGATTATTAACAAATAATACATCCAACTGAGTAATTTATGGGATAAATAGTCTTTTTACAGTATCTTGTAGTAGCCATTTCTTATTTTTAAGGTTAGAACCTTTTTCTTACATCGGAAATTCCAAAAAGAGCATACAAATACGGACAGGCACACTTCTAGGGACAAGTAGCCTGTGAAATTTCACAAAGGAAATATAATTTGAAGTAAAGGTTATTTAGGAATTTTAAAAGGTCTTGACGATAATATTACAATCAATTATTTTATTTATTTTTCACATATAATTTAAAAAAAATATATACAAATATTCTTCAAAGTCACAGAAATGATACCATGTGTTTGTTTACATACATTTCGGAACAAATTTTTGAGAAAAAAGTTCTTGAAAATGGTTATTTTTACATGAGAGTAAATGAGTGCTATATCAACTGTGACAGAAAGTAATAATATTACTCATAAAAAAAACTGGACTTAAAAAAAAACATAGCTTAAGAAAGATGAAATTCGGCTCTTTCTATTAAGTTTATCAAATATGTGTCAAGCCGATCTTTTTAAAAACATATTAATGATTATAAACACAAATAGCAGACGACGTGCACGAGAGCGAGAGAGACAGAACGACGCCCATGGTATAGTTTGTGCTCTCGCTGAGCCACAAACTGTAGTGCCCGAGGAGAACCCCCTTAAAAGAAAATTTTTATCAACTATTGAGGATATGTAAATAGATTTTTCGCGTAGATTTCGACATATGTATCACACAACTGTAGGTATTGCCCAGCTCAAATAAACCGTCCATAAAAAATTGAAATGCTAAATACAAAACGTCATTATGACAAAGCACATGATATTTTTTAAATCAGACATCAGACATTTTTTTCATTTGTTATGTCAAAAAATGTAATTTCATGTAGGTTACTTTATCAAGGTAGTTTACCAGATAAGAACATCCGTACGAATATGCAGAATAAGAAGAGGCAAGGAGTTCAATTACAATATGACGACGATTAACAGAAGGCCGAGCTATAGCGGCTGTGGCTTGTTGGTATTAGGGGTGTCGGCTATTCGAAATTCCAACTACTTGATCTGAATTCTCGACTCGACGAACTCGAGTCGAGTCGGACCTATTACTCGAAAATACCGAACTACTCGAATTTCAATCGAATAGTTCAAACTGATTGAACTGTTCGACATAATTGAACGGTCCGAAGTGATCAAACTGTTCAAAGTCCGATTGAATAGTTCGAAAAAATCGAACTGTTCGAAAAAATCGAACTGTTCGAAATAATTGAACTGTTCTATATGATTAAACTATTTGAAGCCCGGCTTGTAGTTTTTTCTCTATTATGCATATGTAAAATCTGTATTATTCTATTATTATACTTCCTACGCACATTTTTTACTTTTTCAATTTCGTTCTCTATACAGTAGAATTAAAATTCCACTTATAATTGAGATATTTATTTCAGAATAAGTAGCAAAATACTACTTTTTCAGTTTTCAAAATTATTTCATTGAATGACAATTTCAAAAACCTGGTTCGAAAGGTTCGCCAAAACCGAATAGTCCGACTTTGGTCGAACAATTCGATGATAAATCGAGTAGTTCGATTACGTCTCAGTAGTTTATTTGGTCTGAACAGTTCGATTGTGTACGAGTAGTTTGTATGATGTTGAACAGTTTAAAGCATCGAGTATTCGACTCAAGTTCGAAAAAATAGTTTGATACTGTTTAAACACGTCAAGTCGAGTATTCATGCATCCCTAGTTGGTATAATGTTTCTGACTCGCTAGTCGGTGGCCCTGGTTCAAGTCTGGGTCTGTCACTTTTTATTATTGAAAGTTAAGATAGCTCAATCGTAACATTTTGGCGCCCAACGTGAGGCCGGTAGCTGAACTGCGCCGGAACAGACGAGAGATAAACAAGAGTTTCATTAATAATTTCGCTGAGCCCTGTGATATCAGAAGTTTCACATGGTCTGAGCAGTGCAATTTGATGCCTATAAAGAAAATTTACCGGCAAGGAGTATAATTACAATATGACGACGATTAATAGAAAGCCGAGCGGTGGCGACCGTAGCTCATTGGTATAAGTGTTTCTCACTCGCGAGTACGTGGCCCTGATTCAAGCCTGGGTCCGTCACTTTTTATTATTGAAAGTTGCGATAGCTCACTTGTAACAGAAGTCAGAGAGTTAATTTTCAGAACAATTTTATGTGAATTATATTTTTGATAATGAAACTCCTTTTCAAATAACAATATAGTGAAAATTTGATGGAAAGTCTGTCACGAAATGGCCAGGAACTACTGAGTTCCTGAAATAGGTAGGAAAAATGGCAGTTGATACGTTACCGATAACACACTTTTTCCCACATTTTTCTCCCATTTAATAGATTGGAAAGAGAATGGCATATTTATTGAATGAAATTTTCAACTGTGATATAGAATGGCAATGCGCTACGTGGAAGAAAGCATTCATTTGTTGATGTATTATGAGAAAGAAAATATCAAACACGTAAGTAACTAAACCACATCTCTGTAACAATGTAATGTGCAGATACAATAATGTGCACATTCTATGAAACTAAAATGTAATGATAAGGATCGACGACTACTCATCTCCCTCTGCGTCCCAGGGTGAAAAACCATACGATCGCGGCTATTCGTTCAATGACACGCGTACGAGCGATCGCCTCGAATAAAACGCCACCCCCTCCCACTCCTCGATATATAGAGCTGTACTAGCGATAAAAACCCGCAAGAAGAACACGATAGCTATATAGCAGCGGCACTAGTGGCGTCTTTAAAGCGAGCAGGAGCGGAGAGAAGAGTAAGAGAGAGAGAGAGTGAGCTCGGTCGTTACGCCAGTCCGAAATGATGGGCATTACATCCGCGCGCTCATTTACGGTCAAGAGGGAGAAGCGAGCCTTGAAAAAGTGATTCCCAATTCCGTCATTAACGCGAGTGCGCCACCTTCACGAGAGGAGTTCACAAGAGCTGTTACGTGTAGGTACGCGTATACTCTAGCCGATTCAGGATCAGGGGGGGAGGAGGGTGGATGCATCGGCACGCTGGGAGGTGAACTCGAGAGTCGAGCTTCCGTACCGGCCGTTTCCGGGACATGCATCATCGGTCGCCGATAAAGCCTCGGCGCGTCCCAGCCCGCAGTCTGGCCGGAAACTTTGCGGGGGCTGCGCTCGCTCTATCGTAATAGCCGACGACTCTTCAATTGATTAATCCTTTCGCCGTGGCTTCGGCTAATAGTAGCTTCTTACCCGTAAGTCTTCCAACTTGCGAGCGAACTCCTCTCTCTCTCCCTCTCTCTCTCTCTCTCTCTCTCAGCTGCGCTCGATGGATTAATATGCCCGCGGGGGGTGTCCATCGATTGTTCGACGTTGGTGGAGCGACGATGGGGTTTCGCAGAGCGACCGATAGCGAGAGAGAGAGAGAGAGAGAGAGAGAGAGAGAGAGAGAGAGAGAGAGAGAGAGAGAGAGCGAGACGAATTGGGAAGTGCAATATTGATGATGAAGGGAAATGCTCGGGGCGTGGGCGAAGTTTGCACGATATTGCCTTTGGTTACTTAAAGTGTTGTTACTTATAGACTGCACTGTGGTGCGCGACATGCAGTGGCATTATACTATACACATTTCATGTGTTTAGAAAATTCAAAAGCTTTTTAAACTTTGATGTTTTTTTACGACGCTTCCTTGTATCTTTTCTCCGAAAGAATTTTGATTTGTTTATAAATTTATTACACCTTATTATATGTTTATTGTAGCCATTTAATTTTCCTTTAATTCAATTAAACTTCATTGGCCTTCCTCAAAGTGTTACAAAAATTCTTTTCTACGCAGTTCACAATCAAACATTTCTATAATATAATAACTAATATTTGTACATTAGATTTACATGATAACTATTGAGATTATACGCGCTTTATTTTTCTTTTCAGTAATGCTTTCAAATCAAATTTTGAAAATTTAAACTTTAGTGTATAGTCTTACATTTTGATTTTTGGAGTAAATTTTAACATTAAACTTTTAACAAAAATAAAGTAAAAATTTCCGTGCCGAATCGCCGATAATAATTGTAGATATGGATAATTTAATTTCTAGTTAGAGATGATAAAGTTCTACAATTAAGAGAAATAAAAAATGGACGTGTTTATATTGGAAGTAAAAATATTGAGACCACTATTTTTTGCAGCGTAAAATATTTTCGTGAATTTATGTTACAAAAAAAATTTGGTCGGCTACACTGTTACTTTGCACAACAACCTGGACTTTTATTCAACAACACGCTGCAGTAAATATTCACGTAAAGAGTTAAAAACGCGTAGATAGTCTTCCGTTCAGCAAACTCTCTCTCTCTCTCTCTTTCTCTCTCTCTATCTTTCTCTCTACCTCGCAGTTTCGCTCGACTCTGCTGTGAATATGTATTTATTCAAGCAAGCGTATAGGAAAAAATGATTATGAAGAACGAGCGAGTTTCGTGCCAGAAAACGATGATAGCGCGCGTGAAAAAGATACAAAAACACGCGCGCGAGCGAAGGGAAAAGAACGAGAGAAAGGTCGACGAGAGGGAGTCTAGGTAAAAGTCGAGCCGGTTGGAGCTGGATAATTAGCAAAACAGAGGAACTTGGTCATTACACTCTTCCTGTTCTTTCCAACTGTTCCTTTTTGCAAGCCGCCACGAGCCATCCCCTCATTTGCCATTCCCGCGGGCGAACCGAGAGATACAAAAATGCATAAGGTCGACTGCCGTCACCTCCTTCCACGCGTGCCTTCAATTCTTTGCTCCGTTTGTGCACGACTGACAGACTGATCTCTTTCTTCAACTTTGCCCGACTCTCTCGTTTTCTCTTTTTCCATCTCTATATTCATTTAGCGCTGATCAGCTGTTCATTCAGCCTAACGGTTTTCTGCGAAGTGTCGCGAATCACATCTATTTTCCACGCTATGGAAGGTTTTCCTTTGCAGTTTCTTTAAAGTTACCTAGAAACGGTGTTGTCTGCGATAGAAAGAGTTTTAATATAAAAGCAGTTTTTGGTATTAACTCTCATCAACGATTAGATTACTTTTTTTTATCTCCAAGTGAATTTGGCAAAAAATACTCTATGAGCAAAAAGTGTTGATGATCTAGAGAATATAACGAAACGGTACATAATAATTTCTGAATATATCATACCATATATATATATTGTATCGTTTATAAATAATTATATTATTGCAGAGGAAATACGATTGGTTTCCTTATCACATTATTCGAAGTAGAACAGTCATTATTTTTTATTAAATTGACTATAGGTTATTATATTATTGTGAACAATAATAGATACGCGGCTACACAAACGAAGTCAGGTAAATGGTATAATTTTATTTTGAGATGTTGGTAAGGCCAATAAGAATAAGAAGTGTACCAATGCACAATAAGAAGAAATCACAATTTGAAAAATAAATTATAAATAATGAAATTTTTTAAATAACAAAAAAAAAGAATGACTCCCTCGGTACATAAAGTTGGCCAAATTCTTTTTAATCACTCGTCGTTATGATGTCCACTTCACATTTCACATCTCCACTTCATAATCGCGCGCAAACAGGGCAACGTGTAAACGCAAAAAAAAATCCGATTTGTCGTGCGCGTCGGGCGTAAATTGTCGCTGTGAAAATCATAAAACGTAAACTTTTCGCGCAACGCGTATAGTCTGGCGCATCATCCGCAAAATATTTTTTCAAATCAGCGCGGAATAAATTTCCAGCACCGTGCGGCTCTGTCGCGCGAGCGCGCAGCTGCGAATTGAATTTAGCCCGAAATCGCGTTAAAGCGTAAGCTGCGTGCGCCGGCAGGGATTTGATTTCGTGTTCGCGCTGCGCGCTCCCGTAAAGAAGTTATTATCAGTGGAGATACCGCGGCGTACGCACACATACACAGGCACACAGACAAAGAGAGCGCAACGTTGCGCACGTGCACAACAGCACTTGTGATTTATTCCTGTAATTTGAACTGGACGCTGTTTTCCCTCTCCGACTTTCTCCGCGCCGGTGCACTTTTGTGCGCCTCCTTTTTCCTTTTCAATGCGCGCGTGCGCTCCGGCTCGCGAATATTAAAAGTATCAGGGGTGGGAAAGGAAAGGTAGAAATTAAAACTGTATTTTACGGGCGCGATGCAGCGCGCATGCGAGAGAAATCAAACGCTGCCGTATAATCCGAGCTGGCGAAAAGCGGAAAACGCGCGTGCGCACTGCGTGCGGCGCCCAACGCGGTGGAAGTATCGTGGGCTATGCGCATACGGTGCATCGAATTATCCTCAAAGTGGGCAATAATCGTGCCGGAAGTGCACTTAGCGCGGAAGTTAACGTCGCGCTGCTATGCTGCCGCTGCTTCCTGTTGTACGCTCGCTTGCGCACATATAGCTCGCGGTAATCTTGCGCCCGTCTCTCTCGCTCTTACTCTCGGGGGATGTAGGTTGAGACTCTCTCGCGCTAGGGAGATTCCGTCTAAGACGCGGAGGCGGCATCTCATGGCTCTCTGTGTGTATGTCGGTTGGTCTGCGCCGAGGACTGAGCCGTGTTTTGTAGGCGGAAGGAAACGGGGCTGCGCGGTTTGTAGCGTAGTGCACGATAGACGAAATTATACTTTGTAAATTTGATGGGGTTGGGGCGCGGGAGTTTGTAGTGATCAATTTGGAGATGTGTATTCATGATACGAAGTACATAGTTCCGGGGGGAATGATTCGTGTATAGCTTTCGAAGCAATTATTGTTTCTCGTAATCAAATATGTAATGTCTCAGAGTTCAAGTAATCAGTTGTATTTTGCATTAATTTATAAGACGATTGAATAATATTAAGAATTAATTTCTTGTAGGCAAATAATAAAGTTTATTATTAAGGGAAAATGATGTTCATTTTAACTTCTAAGAATATGTAGCGGTAATGACTTGACTTGAAATTCATAGCTTTTTTCTTCCTTCTGTGAATCATTTCTGATTTCAAGCTTTATATTACTTGCCACTCCTCTCTGAAAGTACACGACACTGCGGAGTCAAGCTAATCCCAGCGGAAAAAATTGTAATTACAAATAATGTGATTAAATTTTCACATAGAAATTTGTCTACATCCTCTTGGGAGGTTACTTTTAAAAGTTGTTCATATTATTCAACCAAAATTTTAAAAAGGGGTCTGCTAGACCCTGCAGTGACTAGTGAGTTTTAATATTAATAATTACACTAAATAAAGTAAATGTAAAGTCAAGTGGAATGACGGTTCTTTAAACACCAATACGTAAAATTTCATGAATCTCTATGTATATAATTATTGATTTTGGATCTTCTTTACTATTTTATACAAAAGCAAACTTATTTTCACACTTTTTTTATTAAAAAGATATGCACAAAAAGCTGCTATAGCGGGAGAGCATAGGTTAAGAGATGTTGAATATAGATGCAGTAGCGGGGCAACGTTCGGAACCGATACCGGGACATATATTTTTCAATGTGTCTCGCTTTCGGGATATGATAAAAAAGGAGCATGTTAAGTGAGACATAATCAGTTCATTTAAACATAACCTCGACAAATTTTCCTTCTGTATTATAATGAATCGAATACTTAAATTATCTCAATATCGACTTGATTACATAGTAAAAAGCATAAACAATGGTCTTGAATTTATAATGTCATTGTATTTTTTAGAAATTATAGTCTTTTACTCCCTAGTAGAAATTCGTCCATATGAAATGTCCAAGTTAGAAAATAGCTAATAAAACTGGTTAATTGATCGCTATGATGAAACGATTTTTCGACCATTATTTGCCTATTTCTTAGATTGACGTACCAAAAAAATATTCGTATTTGATTTACTTACTAATTTTATCTTTGATGAAAGAGCATTAAATTGCATTAGGTGGCTTTCCAAAATATAAATAAATAACATTAACTATCATTTGTTGTACTCATTCTATGAATAATTCAGTCAAACTTTTATTTCTCCATCTGATTCTGTCTCTCTCACTCCTTGTCATAACAGCAAGCCTTCTACTAGCCATTTCCAGACTAAAGAAACTGATCAGTTTTAATACCTTTAAAATACTCAAGAATAAGCTTGTAAATGTCTTCGAAAAACTCATTCTATTTTTTATTAAATGGCCAAATAATAGGAGAAAACGCGTTTGATTGGGAGCTAGAAACTGAACAAAAGAAATTCCCATTTCATAGCAAGTTTCTAATATAAATGGTCAGTTATTAGCTATTGTCCCGTTATAGGATCCGATTTTCAGTTTGTCACGGTACTGGGTACTTTATACCTTACAGGGCAATTACAGCATTTTCCATGTGACAGTCTAAAACAAATGAACCACAAATGGCATCACCTCCCGGCCTCGATCATTCCCGTGTCTCCAATTTCGCCGATCTCTCTTCACTTCTCAATCGACATTAACGCACGGGCCATCGAGTCGCAAGGCGCGCGAACGAGCGTTTCGGGCAATTCTCTCCTCCCTCACTCGCGGAACAATAAAGCCGCTGATTGTAACGGCGAGGAGAGGGACTAGCTCGCATTGTCTGCCATTTCTTCGACTCTCTCGCACACCCTCTCTTACTGCGCGCGAGCGCCAAAGCCGAGTTTAGTCCATCGGTATGGCGAGAGAAAGAGAAGAGAGAGAAACTGGAACGAGCCGACGCTCGCGACCCACATCTCTCGCGCTTTCTCTCTCTCTCTCACTCGACAGTGGTGTAACCCCCTTGTTTAAAGCGCAGTCGCCAGCGGGTCCCTGGCTTGCACGTTATACGTGCCGCCGTACCACCGTGTCTTTCTTTCCGCACATCCGAGTATTTTAACGAGATTGAGCTTTTTGGGCGTAAAGGAACGCGGGCACGTTCTCGACGCTCAAATGGCCGCGCATGGGACTTTCTGTGTTGGTTAGTGGGATGAGCTCCGGGGTAGCAGTTCTTTTGGATCTCTTCTGTCGGTCCTGTATAGAGACTCTATTTGCGTTTGGGACTTGGATTTTAGCTTAAATTTTTCGAAAATTACGAAATGAGCGTTTTAATACTTTGCTTATTCGTATAATGCATACTGTGAAGCATTTGTAATATTTTATTTGCGTGTATGTTATTATTGTTATTGTTTCTAAATAAATATCGTAACTGCTTCAAATAACCTTAAATAATTATTTGTGAACCGGAACTTTATGGAGCTTTTAAAACATCCGTCATACTCTACGTTTCTTTGTCATAAAAATTTTTCATGTCTTCTATTATGAGTAATGATAAGTATATATTTTTTGTGATTTACCAATAGCATATGTATCTATATGCAGGAGAGATTGAGCATTTTACCCATTCCACGAGAAAAGGATACAATTAAACTTAGACCAATTAATTATTCAATGCGGGACACTTTCAGGAACCGTAATAAACAACGATGAGTGTAAAATCACAAGTAGACTTTTCATCTATGATTAAACTTGTTAAAAGAATTTAAGTTTAATAAGTTATTTGACAATTTAATTAGAAAAAACGAAATGAGGTCTTAAAAATAACTTCTCAAGAATCTCAATCTTAAGATTCTTCTTATTAACCTACATAATTTGGAATATCAGGCATGATAAAGTGTTATACTATACCTAGGTACATTGATTAAATTTTAATAAATATTGCTGAAAACTAAAAACGTTTGGTGACCGATACTGGGCACTTACCGATAAAGCAGTGCCCTTCCCTATGTGTACATTAAATTTGAAGAGCTCAGGGCAACAAACAGTCAACATACATTTTCCGATGGCCCCTGAATTTGCTGTTCATACTATTTACCTAGGAGCCAACTTGAAATATGAGCTGACCATTTGTTGCCCCGAACTCTTCATTTACTCTTGGAATAATTTACATTGTTCATTTGAGTTTGTAAAATATTCTTGATTTTATTTTCTGCATCGGAAAGTATCATAAATAATAGAGAAAAAAGGAAGTAATAATCATTAGAAGTTATAATACTGTATCATCATTTATTGTTATATACATTATTTAAAGTTCCGAATATAATGTCATGTCAAAATCTGGACCAATCTCTAAAAACCGGGCCCAATTTCAAGCGGAACAAAAGCATCGTACGCCCAATGCAAAAAAACGACGTTATCGTTCGCTTTGGCTCCCACTCTCTATGCGTATTCGTTTTCACGCGTTGTGCGACTGGAAATTGTTAAGCGATAACGGGGATTAGTTCTCGCTCTGCACGAATACATATTTTTCCCACCGTGTTTCCTCTTTTTTTCCCTTTCTGCTTTTCGCAGCGTATTCGGTTGCCGCGCGCCAGCTTACCGAACACGTCGAAAGTTCTGCAGCGTGTAGGCGTCGGAAAAAAAATGAAAAAAAAAAAAAAAAAGAAACTAGCGTGACTCTCGAAACTTTTATACCGTGTAATGCATTTATCCCGCAGTTCGCACTCTATTCGTCGAAAATCATTTTCATGCTGAATGAGAGCCGTAACTGTAGCCAAGTAATATTCCATCTCCATTGCGTGGGCGCTTTTCGAAAGTCAAATATTTAATTTTGTTGCGCGTGCGCGTGGAGAAGTATGGAATGTGTAATATAGTAGCGTTGAGACGGGTTGTATTGTGTGGCTCGACTCTGAGTTTTCTGTTTAGAAATTATGTATTACATCATGAGCAGGTACGAACGTACCATTTAGAGTAATTTCATTCAAGTGCCTCGCGCGCACTCGCGCGTAATTATTTTTTACTGCATGAATTTAAATTAATTTGAATTTTAGAAGTTTCAGAGAGATAGAGAGAAATCGCATGAAACAAGTAGACAATGTCAGAGTTTGGTAAGGCAACAAGCTTGAAATTTAAATTTCATAAAATATTCTTGCAAAAGTAGAATATCCCATGGAAATTCACGAATCTTCTTTGAAAGTCAAACTTAAAAATTAAGCTGATAATGATAAGCTGTAAAAGCAGTTTTATGTAAAGTACAAAATATAATGAAAACATTACGACGCGCGCGCTCAGTAAATTCAGTGAAAAATTCGCCCCTTTCATAAAAGAGCAAGCAAACTTTCGCACTTATTTTTCAAATTTCAAACAGCAAAGTTCTCAGCTCAGACATTCACCTCGCGCGCATACTGCGAGGCTCTCAAAAATGCCTTTGTGCTAGCGGAATCCAAGACTCGGCCTCCTCTCTCTCTCTCATCTCTAGCACCGCAAAAAAGCTTGGCCGGCCTTCTTCTTCCTCCTCTCCTCGCGGCCTGCTGCTTCTCGTCTTCTCTCCCTCTCCTCTCTCCACCGTTCGCTGCTACGTTCGCTGCACGCTAGCACAAATACGCAAAAAAAGGGCTGGAAGAAGCGCAGCAGCAGCGAACTACTCATTCTCGCTACCCGCGAGCTGTTGACCTGCATTTGCCTCCTCGACGGCCACGAGCACCGAGCGACGGATAGACTACGTGGCGTTGCCGACTTCGTCGCCATCGTTGTTTCGCTCGAGAGCGACAATGGTGGCGCCTTAGACGTGCGAAATATATATTTTTGTGGAAAAAAATGCACGCGGAGGGATGCGCGTGAAGACGGCCTTGAATCGAGTCGTAAAAAAGGGCGAGGGAAGACGTCGACAATGACATTGGAAAGACGAGGAATGAATGGACGAGAACGACGCGCTTCCGGAGAGTCCCGAGGAGAGAAAGACTAACTGTTGCGCCTTCGAGGGCGAATATGCGCGCCGCCGAGGTCTTCTCGCACGCCGAGACGTTTCCCTTGCGAGCTGCGCGCGCGAACAATGTAGGTGGACGCGCAGCGTGGCGAGAAAATGAGGGTAGGATTTCTCGGTCTCTCGGCGACGCTTGCGTCTTGAGGCTAATTTCGAATGCTGTAACACGGAAAAATTGTCAATTATTTTAACTCTTGAACAAAGTTGACTGAGCGAAGTTCATTTAACTCACCTCGCAGGAGATGCACTGAGCTGCCTAAATATATATTCGAGCTTTTGCACTTATGCAAACAATAACTTATACAAACACTGAAAGTGGGGCAGCAGAGTGGTGAGGATCGAAAACAACATTTTATTTACGCTTCTAGTATGAGGAATTCATTTTGAGCAGAAATCTCTGCAAACAACTGTGTGTATTTTGAAATATACCTTCGTGTCAACATCAATCTCAATTTCTGGGTTTTGTATAATTACCTCGGGACATTCAAAGTAGTTGGCATTCTCCATAATTTTAATTAATTAAGTTCCTCTCATCACAAGACACGTGGAAGAGCCGAGCTTTTTCTCTAAATAAATCCGCTGTTCCTTGTTACGAACTCTTAAAAATAAACTTAACATTTCTGCGAGCATTTCAGACATTTACTCATTTTGCAACACAGAAAATTCATTAAAAACACCTGCAGTGGACTGTAACAAAACTCGCGCTGGCGGGGCTGGAAAAAAGGTGCGAGCTTGAAACAGCTGGCTTGACGCCAGAAATAAAGTCGGACAATGTTTACGCACAGGGCTGACTTATTTGAAATGTTTTCAGTCTCTTTTTGGATAGTTAAACACTCTAAAGTTTCATCTTTTTCGTCCTATATATGAGCGACATGTGTAATAACGCCAACGAGTATCGATCTTTGTTGTTTGATTCTAAATATTAACGTCTTTTTTTGTTTATCGCTTACGCGAATACAATTATTCGCATTTTTATAAGAACGTAAGAAAGTTATTGCGTCATGTTTTCATTATTCTTTTTTTTTTAGAAAAGTAGCATGATGGTTAATCAGCGCTATAACTTTTGAACTCATCAAATATATATAGGTACCGTATTTATGTGAAAAGTTATTCATTTGATATTTTATACATGTATAATATGATTTATTCAAATACAAATTACTAGTTGAATCATCGTTATAATTTGTAAAGAAAAAAAAAAATACGATTATATTTTGTTAATTATTTCCAAAGCTTTTTGTTCCAAACAATTGATTGCACTCAAGAAACATATACCTTTATTAACTACACTTATTATTATAAAGTATAGTAATCGTCAAAAGTAATGCAGAAAAGTCGTTGAAAAAATTTCCTTCACCCTACAGCAGGATCATGGACCGTCCCCTTTACGCAACCGTATCTCCGCTCAGAAACCGTCGGCTTGACTTATCAGCACCGTGAGCCGAAAACTCTCTTCGGCCCATACACTAAACGCGCGCGAACCGCGGCGACGCGCGCTTCGGATAATCCTATGGTGATTTATCGGTCGCTCGGCGCGCGATAAATTACGCGCGCGCGCTCGCGCGATATCGTACTTTTGCGCCCGCGCGAGTTCGGAGTTATACGCGCGCGTTCACGGCTCGACGCATAATGCACGCACGCGCCGCGCGGTGCGACGTTTTCCAGCTGATGTATACGTATATATATCGCGCGGATATTTTTTAGCAAATTGCTCTCTCTACGTATAGCGTATTGCAATCGGCCTTAATTCGCTTGACGAATGAATGTGCCGCCGCGGGTTGACAGCCGAGCGTGACAAGGTGAAATTGCCCCTGCGCTCGGCCATCTCGCTCTATGTTTTGTGTTCGCGACTTTTCGAGAGGGTGACGCGCGAGTTTTATCGTTTGATAATGACGTGACGTGCGCGCGTGCGCGTTGGCGATCGGTGCTGCGAGGTATTTGGCACGGTGAGATTAATTTATATGACGTGGAATTTGCTTTCTAGCTACGGTTAATTTTGGATGAATTTAATAATTTTAGTGTAGCCTTCTGCTGTTTACTTTTTGAGGTTTAATGGTGTGTAAAATAATAGTTTGTAAAAAAGATTATGACCTAAGTAAACAAAAATGTTTTCCGTACATTAGTTATTGTGAATATAAAAAATAATTGATTACGGTCATGGTGATTATTAAGGTAGTTTTCTTCATATTGCAAAAACTGAAAAAGCTTCTGAAAAAAATATACAAATATTCTTCAAAGTCACAGAAATGATACCATATGTTTGTTTACATACATTGCGGAACAAATTTTTGAGAAAAAAATTCTTGAAAATGGTTATTTTTACATGAGAGTAAATGAGTGCTATATCAACTGTGACAGAAAGTAATAGTATTACTCATAAAAAAAAATGGACTTCAAAAAGAAAAACATAGCTTAAGAAAGATGAAATTCGGCTCTTTCTATTAAGTTTATCAAATATATGTCAAGCCGATCTTTTTAAAAAGATATTCATGATTATAAACACAAATAGCAGACGACGTGCACGAGGGCGAGACAGAACGACGGCCATGGTATAGTTTGTGCTCTCGCTGAGCCACAAACTGTAGTGCCCGAGGAGAACCCCCTTAAAGAATAATTACATCAACGCAAATTAAACCTTCATATGATAAACTAGAAAATAAAGAGGTTATTTATTATAGAATAAAAAATTAATATGTCGCAAAGTAAACAAGAGACTTTTTTCTCTAAAATAGAGCTGACGGCGGCATGTACATGAGGAGTGCATAAAAATACGAAACTTACGAATCGCGTGCGGGCTGCTCAAATGCTGTTTGAGTTGGGAGAAACGAGCTCTCAGATTACGTTCTGCCATTGTACATATTTCATCGACGGGGTATATTTCCCCTGCATATTCATTCTCGTCCGTCGTAGCTTAGTAATTTTAGCGCGGAAACCTCTGTAAATAGTTCCTTCTTTAACATATTCGATTGTTCCTTGGGTTTATTCTATTCATTTCTAAAGAGATCCTCCGTTTATTAGTTGCTTCGTACTGAGTTACCTGTTCTAAAAGACTGGCGCATTTTTTCAATGGCATTTGTCACTGTTATATTGTAAGTACGATGCGTTCTATATTAATTAATTTATGATAGTATATCATTTTTAGGATGTATCTTCTTAATTATAACTGCTGCACTGAGAGAAATGTTGTAGGAAAGTTTACTATAAACGTAAGAATAATTACTATATTCGAACTAACTTTGGGACAGACTCGAATTTTCACGAAATTTATTACAATTTATAGTAAAAGTTACTCAACACAGGAAATTTTTACTATAAATTGTAGTAAATTGTATGAAAATTTGAGTCTGTTCCACGGTTACTATAAATATAGAAATTTTTCCTACACCATGTTTCTCCATGTGCTTGTAAAGTCACTATTTACGGCAAACAAGAAATTCTAGGAACTTCGATTTTATCAAACCATAGCATCCATTCATAAAGTTGTAGGTAATTTTCCAGAAAACTTACTTTAAAAACACTTTTTTAATTAAAGATTCCACTCTTAAAAGTACGAATAATTACGCGAAATTATAAATATACTTTAGTAGCCGCTTTATTTGTCTAGTACTACGTTTCCCGCTCGTTTCCACGAGACAATGTTCTGGAAAACAAAAGTAAAAGGCCCTTCCCAGGATGTTTCCACATCCTTGCGCCCGGCTTATTTCTTCTCTTCTCGACCAGCGCAGCGTGCGCGCGAAGAGGGAGAGAAAGCGAAGAACATTAAATTTTTAATTATAGCGACCGAGACAGAGAGAGAAAGAGAAAGAGAGAGGGGTAGTTGCTCCCACTCGTGGAATTTGATACCTCTGAGTTTAAAGATGCCGAGTTGCGGGGTCAGAGATAAAAGTTATTGTTCAAAAGACTTTGCAAGTGTTATTATTTTGGTACAAGTATAAAATTATTTGTTCTTTTTTTTTTTTTTTTAAATGCTTCCAATATTCTACTGGCGTACTTGTAATTGCATAACTACCCTGGTAGAAATGTTAACCAAAAGCTAGCTAATTTTTCAGTTAATTTTATGGCTAAAAACGAACATTGCTTGTATTTCATAATTCTGTACCAATCTGAAATAAATGATGGCATTTACACTTCATAAAATATGTATTTTAAGTAATAGTAGAACTTTTAGATGAATTATATTATTTTTGCATTATGATTTTTGCTCAAAGTGCTTCCATTTAATTAATACGTTAGCTATAAAATATGATTAAGTTTCTACCAGGGTAAAGTTTTAGCAAATATATAGTATACCTATCAAATCCTGAAGTTTTAACACTGCATATCTCTCCATGATTACAACGTAGTAAGCAAAACAAAAACTTCTTAAGGAAATCTCAAAAAACAAATTATAAAGTATCGAACGCATATCAACTGCAGAGTTTGTTTATAATTTAACCACAAGTCACGTCAAATTAACCCTTTGAATACACACTTATTTTTTCGACCGTCGAGTATACACACTCTGGTAGAAAATAGACCAACTTCGTTAATTAACATGTTAATCAAATAGAAGCATTTCTACTTAAGATTAACATCGAAATTGAATTAAAACTATTTAAAACCATCACCTTATTTTAAAGCATCTACAATATATTATTTCCATATGTATAAATAGTTATTCTTCGTCGACAATAGCAACATAATCATGGTGTGACGTTTTTAATTTAAAAATTGACGAACGGTTCGCCAATTGTTGGTTAACATTTCTACCAGGGCAGTTTTAAACAGCTGTATTTTTGAAATTATCAATTATATCATAACCAAAAAATTCATAGGTGAGCTTGGATATCTTGACAATGTATTTAGCGACTTTTGGAGAAAATAATAATATCTTTGGTACCTAGAAAAATTCATAAACAGTATTTTTAACAAAAACTGACATGGGTCTTTATGACCCAGTGTGCGACTCGAAGAGTTCAATTTATTATTGTTTTGGTGGCTTTTAAAATTCCACGTGAGCTGTTTAAGAAATGATTCGGGCTGCGGAAAGACGCGTTCTCACAAAAGCGACATTAGTAAGGCGGATTTCACTTTGTTCATATTTCTATACTTCATGCTAAAATATCTTTGAAACACCAGCTGCGCAGATCATGGAGACATTGCGGCCGGAGCGAAAGGACAAAAGGAGGTTTCACTCCCTTTGTTAAAAGATACAGAATGCATGAAGTTGTATGTTGCGCATTCTTTATACATTCAAAATTACGTAAATGGTTTATTTACATTAGGAAGAACAATACCCACATTTCGTGCGCCGTATGTATGCGTAGTTCTAAAAACTTTAAGATTAAATGCATTTAAAGCTGAAATATTAAAATGTTTATTATTATTACTGTGTTTATCTCTGCAGGGTTTATTGGAGTTAATGTTTACTCTGTATTTTCTTACTGGTTTGAATAAATAAATTACTATACTTCAACGTAATTGTTACAACACTGTTACTGATATAGCCTGAAAAATCACGAAGATTTCAGTTAAAAATCGGTAGTTTTCATTTTTTCTGTTGAACTTTTTTACATTTATTGTAATATATGGATAGGATACTAGTAAATATCTCATTGCGGCTGCTAAAATGAAAAAGTCCTTTAATTCTGCAGATGACGTTATATCCTTAAACTGCAGCAGATCTGGGATTCCAAATGCAATCGTATGTTTATTAAACGACTCGCGTGACGTTGAAGCTTTAATATGACACATATCCGTCTCTCGAGCCGGAGAAAGAGAGTGGGAGAGGGGTAGGCAGAAAAAAGCGAGCCGAGAATCAAGCAGCCGTGCATAGCTCTTGCAAAGGGGGAAATGTCAGAGGCACGCGCGGGCCCGACCTACATTGTCCGACTTCAAACTCTCGGGAGATATTGAACATCGGATTCTCTCGAGCCTTCGCTGCGACTTTCAGCATCGCGCGGCAGAAATATTTTTTGTGCCTCTTGCTCGTGGCGCGCAACTGGCGCCACGCTCCTTTTCCCTACCTCTACCTCTCTCTCTCTCTCTAGACTTGCGTCGGTTTTTCTGAAAATTGGGTCTGTGCACTGGACTGCATGCTCGTCGTTCATTTTTTTTTCTTCGCCTTGCGCCTGAGTTTCGAAGCACGCGGAGGAGAGCAAAAGTTTCGAAATCGCATTTTGAATTTTCCATTATATTTTCGCGGATTGACGCGCACGTGCGCGAGCGATTCTTTTTGAGATGTAAATTCAACCGGTCGAACAATGGGTGAATTGGAGTTCTGAGTTTTGGAAAAGAACTACATTGTTTCCAGGCGTAACTCGATAACCGGGAAAAGTTTGTCAAGAACTTTAATAAAGTATTGTCAAAAAAAGAATTTTCAGACCGGATTTCCCTTTCTTTTCAATCCACTGAACTTTCTTTTTAAAGGTTTGGAGGATTTTATATTAGATTAAAGATGAGCGCTAGATCAACGCTATTTTTTAAATTTCTGTTTAAGATTGGAAGAAAATTGTGATAGATGAGAAGCAAATAAAAGTGTGAGTTATAATGATATTATTTCTTGAAATTAAAAATCTTCTGATATGTTATCTCTGGAGTTAGTAGTAATCAGTATTGAAATTTCACTTTTTTACAAATCAATATGGAACACCAAAATTATTTTAAATATACATATTATCCGGATTATAAATTCCTAAGGATTTTCGGTTACTATTTTCTGTATATAATCTTATTTGATCGAAATGTATTCTATTCTGTTCCATCCTGTGAATTTACTATTTCAGAATCAAGGCTTCTGCACCCGCCCCTTCATATTGTTAATTAAATTTTCAGTTTTACATTGCAGATTTAACATGATTAATAAATATTGGATATTGGAAAGAAATAACGAAAAATATGAAAATGTCGATAAATGTTATGCCGTACTGGTTATATCCCTTTGATCATTTTATTCTTACAGGGAGAAAAATTGTGATATGTCATTGCAACCGTGGGATACACTCACATTTTTATGAAATTTACCGCAATTTATAGTAAAAATTGCTATTTATATAAAAATTACAACATAATAGAAATTTGTACTATAAATAGTAGTAAATTTCATGAAAATTTGAGTCTGCCACAGTAATTACTATTGAATGTAGTAATTTTTCTAACGTTTATTATAAATTTCTTACAACATTTCTCTCGGTTTATACATTGCATAATTTTAATTTCGCCATAAAATGTATAATGAATTTCGAGCAACCATTCAAATTTTAAAAACCGTTCCCAACTGCCATTCCACATCGCGTAAATGAAAAAGCAGTCAATGCCGTTCCCGAACCTCCACGAGGGAGTCCCTTTCTGCAATTCCCGTAAGGACCAGCCCTGAATCAATATCCGAGATGAGATTAGGTAAATCCGCGCGCTTGCGCACTTCGCAGAGAGATCGTTTCGGACTCTGGGCTTGCGTCCGTGTGCAGGTCGCGTATGACCCTTAAATTCGTCTCGGCCACAAACCAAAGCTGCGCCCGCGCTGCGCGCAATCTGCAATTCGACCGAGCCGATCAACCAGTTTCTCACTCTCCCAGCGGCGCAATATCTTTAGCTTAGTTGGCCTTAAAGCGAAACCCGCTTAATTACGAATGAATTCGCCTGCTTTCCTCTGACGGGGACGGATACGAACTGGATTGTTTTAGAATTTCGGTTTATGACGCATGATAGCTGATACGGTAAACGTAATAGGTAATTTTCTGATTGTCAATATATCTTCGCGCGGTACGAAGAAAAGCCAACTTTTGGAAGTTAGTGGCGAAGAAAAGCTAAAAACGTGTCTAAGACGAAGAAAAGCCAGTTTGCGTCCTCCCAGACGAAGAAAAGCCAGTTTGCGCCCTCTCAGACGAAGAAAAGCCAGTTAACATTTAGCTGGTATCTTATAGATAACTTTCAGATAATAAGATAAGATAAAGATAAAAAGATAACCAAAAAGATTAAAAATATTTTTAAAAAATTAAAAGATAAGATAAAAAGATGATCAGTCAAGATAATTAGATAACTTGTAATTGATTAGATGCCATCAGTTGGGATTTTTCCTCCGCAGGAACGGCGCAAACTAGCTTTTCTTCGTCTAGGAAGATTCAAACTGGTTTTTCTTCGTCTGGGAGGGCGCAAACTGGCTTTTCTTCATCTGTAACTTCCAAGTTAGCTTTTCTTCGTACCGCGCGACGATATACATGGGTTATTAATTATTTTATCATTATAAAATCACCGCAAGCTGCGTCGGTACAACCGTTACTGTAAGAGGGACTTTTACGAAATGGTGCAAAAGAAAATGACACGTACTATATTCTTTTATCATTACAAAATCACTACAAGCTGCTTCGGTACAATCGTTACTGAAAGAGGAGGTTTTGCGATATGGAGCAAAAGAAAATGGCACGTACTATATTGTTACTAAATTGTAAAATATTTTTTATAAAAAATTCTTTCTTGGTAATTTTGAAATTGAGTAAATGAACAGACTGTGAAGAAGTGCCGTGTGGAGAACTAAACTTTTTATGCTTGTTTAGCGTACACAAAGTGCTTACTTTTTGTACAACTACGCGAAGAATTTACTTTACACATTACCGAGTTTCAGAAAGAATTTTCTCTGAAATTTTATTTTAAGTTGTTTTAAATTATTTTTGCGTAATTATTCCCTTGTAGAAACGTTAACGACATGTTGGCTAATTGTTGGTTAATTTTGGAGTTAAAAACGTCACACTAACATTATTTCGCTGTCAAAGATAAATATTCAATTTTCGTTCATAAGAACATATTCTATTATCAATATTTGAATACGTAATTATAATTTTAGGTACTTTTAATAAGGATTAAATATTGATTTTGGTCGAAAATGCTTCCATTTGATTAACACGTTAACCAACAAAAATGGTTCATTTTCTACCAGGGTTATTTTTTAATCATTTCCTAACGATTTTGAAAAATACATAATCCATTTAAAAAATAATTTTAAGTCATTTTTAAAATTGCTTTTTCTATCAAAAGCACCGTAGAAACATAAAAAGGGCCAAAGGGGTTCTGCGAAATAGTCAAACATAACGTGTTGTATATAAAAGTCACTCTACAATGCTTTCCATTTTATTGTCTCGTTGCTTGTTGTGCGCTGTTTCTGTAGCGTGCCATTAATTCCGTTGTATCGGGATATATAAAATTTATCTATATTGAATCTACTACTTTACCAGGATTTATTTCAGTTTCTTTTTTCGTAAAAGCATCTCATTAAGTTTATTTTCATGGTTATTTTATTCAAAATATTTTTAAATCATTTATTCAGGTGGATTGCATTATTGTGTTATTAAGCTGCTAACTTGTAGAATGTAAAATATATCGAAACGAAAGCAAAAGATAAAAATGTTCTCACGTAAGAAATTATTTTCTTTTTTTGGGGGGTTATTTTCATGGTTGAAACCCTATTTTTAAAGTTACTTGATTTTTTTCTATTTTATTTCCAAAAGTTTATCTTCAAATTTTAGTTGAATCTTATAAAAAATCTGCAGAAGGTCTTTCGATTACCAACATTTTCTTTTTTTAAAGTTTGAATTATTTAATTTCTGTTATTTGTTAGGCAAATGTTTTTTTTTTAATTTAACTAGCAAGTTCAGGCGCGCTGCGCGCGCTCTTCCTTTCCCTTGATTACATAACTATACAGCTAATATTGAAATATCATGAATTTAAAATTTGTTTTACTTTTTAACATCCGCAAAATTATCCAATATTTTTTATTGAAACTTGGACTGTATTTATTTTAGTGTATTCCTACAAAAAAAATTTGGAGGTTAGAAATTTAACTGTAATCAGAGCAGTGTTCATAGTTCTTCATTGTTAACTACGGAGAAAAATTTAATTATACAAAACGAAATTTTAAGTTACTAATAATATTTATGACTTATATTTTTAGTTTAAATATTTTATAATTCTAAACTTTCTGGGTTTTAAGTTAAGATGTAATGATTCTAATGGCATCTCCAATTAATATAATATAATTGAATAGTGAAGCGAATGGCCCTTTCTGGATTTTATTTGCACCGATCAGCTAAGACCTGAAGCGAAAAGCTAACGTCACCGTCGACCAATCACGGGCTCCTTTGAAACGGACTTGACCAATCGAAAAGGTTTTATTTCGGCTTCACATTTCCGTCATCATTCTTATCAGAGAGGATTTATATCTCCTTAAGAATTGAATGTTTCTTTACACAATTTATTTTAGTTATATCACTTACATATTACCTTAATCTGTTCTAATTTCAAGAGGTTCTTTTGTTTACCAGAAAAAATATTTTTGGCAATGCAAAGATATGTGGGGTTAAACTTTTTTCATCATTTTTTTTAAATCGCTATTTTTCGAAAACAGTTTTTTTTAGTAACTTAAAATTCATAGGATAATTAATAAATGATGTGAACTGTACATGTATAAAATTTCATAATAATCGTAAGATTCATTTACCATTAAAAGGGTGTCTTTTATGACTATTACCGACTGATTTTTCTTAAACAACGAGCTACATTTAAAGATATAAAAGGCTATACATTTGCATTTTTTTGCAACTTTATATTCTTCTTATTATACCGCAACAAAAGAGCATTTTTTTATAAAATATTTTCCAATGAGCAAGGGTAAGTGATACAATTACGGTGCCCCCTAAGCTAGCAACAAAGTTCTTTTACTGAAAGCGAAGAACCTTTTAATTCACTTCCCTTTAAAGCTCTAATTTAGTTTAAATTCAACAATAAATTTTACTTCTTAATATCTTGAAAAGATTTATGAAAGAAGTCCTATCTCTAATCATTTATAATTTGAAGAAAACAAAATGTAAAAGAGTCGCGGCCAATGCCCTCAGCGTGTAGTAATAAACTAATAGGTAGGAAGCGGCACAATGAGGCCTTACTCATCCAAGTATAATTTCAATGACTACCTAATGTATAAATTATCAAATATTATATTATTATAAAAAGAAACAGAGTACAATTCCTTAAGCTTTATACATTCTACGGATCTGTAAAAGTTTAAGGCCAAAATTTAATTAATTCTACTAAATTGGAATGTTCAGAAACATTTTTACAAGTGTGAAGTATAAGTAGTAAGCTTGAAATCAAATATATAAAGAGATTCATGGTAGGTTATTAAGAATATAAAGCCAAGCACACTAAATTTTCCTAAAATACAGAAATTACGTCATTTGTGCACACTTTTTGTGCGTCCTCTATATTTATACATATGGAATTCATTATACGAATGAACGGTTGCACGCTAATCATGAACTTTAATATTCGCAAATTAACGTAGCATATGTTATGATTATAAATATTTAATCCGCAAAAAATATCGTTTCAACATTCATTGTTATTTAAAAACTCTTTATATGCACTATATTCTTAGAATAGCTTAATGAATTTAAAGTTAATTCAAATGTGGTATGAATATTTAGTAGTGAATCAAGTGACTACAGACTATGCAAATTCCATAATATTACATAATGAAATCTTTTGTATATTACAGATATAAATTTCATCAACAATTTCTTTGATACACACATCTGGTACAGTGTTGTTTCAAAATTCCTATTAATTAAAAATTTAATTTCTTTGTATTCATGTATGTAAATGTATTTTCAATTCAATACTACTATGATACTTATAAACCTCTTTTGATAAAAAATATTATATACAATTATGTAAATTTAACCTATATAACTTGTAATGAATGCCTGTTTAGACGAAATTATTTGAAATGAATCTACGGCCATAAACGAGATCCCGATTAACAAGGAAAGTACTATAATAATATTGTACATTAAAAAAACAACTTTCAGAATAGTTTGCTACTGTATAACTTTTAAGAAAATCGGGTTCATCCACTATTGAAAATATTATTTTCAAAAAATTATATGGTAATCAAGCTTATGTTTAAACATGTTTAGATAACACGGTAGGACCTCGAAAAATATATAGCTATTTCGGTATTGATATAGAGGATTCTAATCAATTTCGATGGAAGTTTAGGGTCAAAATTTGTCGATTAAAAGAATTCAAATATTAATAATTAGACAAATTTTCGAACAGTCCATTCGTTCTAAAATAATGGTATAAATTAAAAATCGAGAATATTAAGATAATAATGCCACAAAAAGTTGTAAGTTGCAGGTTTACTTTAGAGGTGCTATAAGAGGGGAATTGCAGAGAGAAAATTAGAAAGTTTTAAATTATATTATTTCCTATAAATTAGGATAACATTTTGACAAAATTTTTGTTTTTAAATAAAACCTTCACATTTTAAGCGATTTATTCTAATGGCCAATTTCCAAAAATTTTGTGAAATCCTTGGAGCTTTTTCGAGCAGAAATGAACTTTGGTTTGATATGAAGGCCTTGTCCGATATATCTTACAAAAGTTAAATGGTATTGCACTGATAATTTACTGCTACAATGAACCTTGTTGAGATCTTCTAAAGAACCTGTGAAGTTATTAAATGATCTCTTTGAACTACTACAGACAACGTACAAGTATAAGAAATTAAATGGAACAATGTGGTTACACCTAATCAGACTTATGTAGGGCTGATAGCTGGCAATACGTTATAGATTTACTACCAATACATTTGTAAGGCGATCGTCAGGGGGAGGTAAGATCCTATCAGGGCCCTGCCGGAATCTTATACGTCCACCGTTACGTGCCTTGCTAGAGCACGGATCATGCATATCAAACTGTCGTTTCTCAAATTCGTTTTCATACTGCTCTCTAAAGATTCATTACAGTGTTTTAAAGATGCTATATAAAACTAAACGTTACGCTTTTTCTTTCTGTTTCTCTGACTACCATTTGTGATGGTGCCATGTCTTTAAATAATGGATACTGATTTCCATTTTTCAAGAAATAGAGAGCCCGTTGAAATCTTATTATCACTGAATCTCTGCAGGAAATTTTACTTCATTCTAAATATCATTACCGTTGCATCTTTGAAAGCCATCATCTCATCTACAAAAGAATGACATCAGCACCCTTTCACGACAATCTCCTCTGCTCGGCAGCACTCTCTCAGGATGCGTAAACTCCCCGTGTGTGTCTCTCTCTCTCTCTCTCTCTCTCTCTCTCTCTCTCTCTCTCTCTCTCGCTCTCTCTCTCTCAAGCATCCATCCCCGTCGGTGCGTGAACTACTTCGCGTATAAGCGGTTACTCTGGCGCTGTAAACCCCGCTGCGCCGCTCGTCTTAGTCCCTTCTCTCCCTCTCTCAGACACTTTCCACCAGCACCTTTCAGCCTTGTAAATTTGCTCGGCGATCGCGGCAACGAGGTTGAAGCTGCGTGCATCTGCGACAATGGATGTTGGCCTTTGGCGTGCGCGAGCTTCTTAGGGGATTATCACTCGGCGCGGAGTTGCTCGTCTATACAGCGCGTGCGTGCGCCTTGCAAATTGATTATTATGCGAGAATTTCAATTACCTACTCGTAAGCAGTGCGTTGTAATTAATTGCGCACAGCGGGCCGTATATGATATATAGAAGAGACCGAGCAGCTCGACGACCTCGCCGGGCTTTTGTGTTCTGGGAATTTTCGACTATATACATGGAGCGGAAGTACGGCATTTTGCGATTATCGATTTTCAAGCTTTACATTATCAATTTTACATGGAAATGCATTCTGATGTATCAGTGATGGATGGCTTTTTAAAATCTGCAATGAATATTATAAATGTTATTGCAAAAAGTTTTAACAGGAAATTCTTGTCATTATAAATTAATGTGCTCAATTTTTGAAATATTTCAGTTGATATGTCGTCACTCACCAAAGTCAACTCGTAATTGCAAATATTTTGATTTTCTGATTTATGATGTTTTAACTTTTGCGTGGTCTGATATATCAATATGATCGAACAAACACGCACGGTAATAATATTCAAATGTAACTGCGGCACTGACAGACGTGCAAAGACATCTGTTCAGTGTGAGAATATTTTATTAAGTTTGTTTTAGAAGATTTCGAAATTTAATATCGGGTAAAATTTATGATGAAATATCGATCACCACAGTTGTTGAATTGACAATTTTGTTTGTAAATCATTTTGAACTATTTCTTCAAGAAATCTGAGCACCTGTTAAACTTTTTATGAAAATTTAATAAAAAGTATAATTTAATATCCTATGTATTGTTGCAAATCAGAATATTGGTATACCTTGTTACGCATCTTCCATAAATATCTCAAATAGTTTAGACTAGCTACAGAGAAAAGTCAATAAATCTTCTTTCGTAATAATGTTTTCAAAACTCAAACAATTGAGTGTTAATTTTAGGTGGCTTTTAGATCTGCCACCAACATTTCACACAGCTCCAACTGAATATTTGTAATATTTTAAACTTACCTTGAATCGTAGTCCTATATGATTTTTTTAGTATGAGAAAAAACTGAAGTATGGAACATCAAACGATTCACCTTTAATATCTCTTTTTATGCTGTTTTTATTCTAGTAAAAAACATAAAAGTTTTCATCGGTGTGTTTTTTTAATAGAAAATGTTATAATTTATAAATATATATGATGAAAAAAACTTGTCCTTTGATTTAATATTTTATCGTCTCATTCAAGCAGCCTATCAACGCAAGAAAACTCATCAGAAGAACATGAAGCGATAGTCCGAAAAAGGCCACTACTCATTTAAATACATATTTTTAATATTTGTTCAAGTGTACGATGTGTATTTGCATTTAACACTTTAAATAATCATGTACCAAGTAACTCAATTAATAATTTATTCTAACTATAACTGTAACTATAGACCGATAAAAGAGAACGGCTCTAGTTCAAATTATGACTTTTACTCCACAGTGAACCGTTTAAAAAGATCATAGAATCTTTTACCATCAAGGACAACTAGAATATTAAGATTATAATCTTTTAAATCAGCAGTACCCTCATTTGTTGCCAGATTTTAATTTTATCTTTAATCTCGACGTATTACAACTTGTACTTATGGTTATGATCTTAAGTTATGTATTTGCAATACATGGTCGTGTTTAAGCCATCTGTACAATAATAATTTATATTTACATTTTTGTATCAAGGGCTTTTAGCCCGTTTAATATGGTCAAATAAAACAAAAACATAATAATAAATACCCGGGCAAAAGCTCTTATATATTTAAAAATAATACACTACATCCGCAACGGTTTTCCAGCTTCAATTACATCTTTATAATTTTCTGTTTTACATCGCACTTTACATTTAATAACAAATACAGATATTTACTGAACATTTTATCTCCTTTATATTTTTTATATATATATTCATTCACGCGTTTTAAAATTAAATCTTTCCCCAAAGTAAATTGCCTGCTCTCTTAGCACCCCAAAAAAGTATCTCGTAATCCATGAAACTTTTTCGAATAAACACGATTCTACAAACTCACCCCCATTACACAAGAAAAGAAGCCTGGCCCCGTTTAAATTGAGAAAAATCGGCAGCGTCACGCGCGCGGCGGACTCGCGCATAATCGCTCCTAATTTCCAACTTGCCAAGCCCAGGCTCGAACTCACGCCACCTCATCCTGACCGGGCAGGATCTCTGCGCGCCCTCCCTAAACAGCTCCGCACGCGTATAATTATGTATGTAGCTAGCGCAGCACGTGATTCATCGCGGCTTTTTCTTGCCGTTTAGAGCCTCCGCACGCGCGGTTTCTAGCGTTTCGGCGGTGAGCAGCTGCGCGCGGCGTTCTCTGCGTCTCCTTCGCACGGCTTTGAAATTTCAATTACTGCGTGGCGACACACACGTGGAAGCTTGCGGAGATAGACTTGGATGGGTGTGAGCACACAGTCTCTCTGGCTTGTCGTTTCCGTTTTTTAAGGAGTGGCGTGTGATGCGGTTGCCATCACGTGGGATTGTATAAAAGGGGGATTTTATTCGCGGGAGTAATTCATGTTTGTTTTGACACTTTTTATTTTTCATTACCTTTGTATTAGTAGAATTTAAGTAAGAGTACTGTATTTTAATGATTTCCTGCTGTCAACCTGTTCTGTTTTTAGAAATGTTATTATATAGACAATATAAATATATGCATAAAAAGGAACAAACATTTATTCAAATAATCATGCCAATAATATTTTCGATGTATACATTTGCATTGAAAGAGCGAGAACGAACGTAACGAACGAAATCTGACATTGTTATTTATTTATTTTTTTTTTTTGCCGTAGCACGATTTCCGATACGCAATTGAACAATACACACGGGGATATACAGTATAGGTGCGACACCTTCATTCATTCCATTAAGCGTGCATGGCAATCATATTCCGTAACTGTAATATTTGTCCTCGGATATTTGCAAAAATCGGAAAATGCGTATATGCGTGTTATAAAGCTCTCACAGCTCGCTGACGAATAGTATGTGAAAATTCGAAATTTCGATTGGGTACCGAGAAATTAGTAAACATTGACCTTCTCACTCTCTGTCGATGAGTCTGCGTGTGTATACGTGCGCGCGCACGTTTTAATTCGTAAGCCATGCCAATCGATCTCCCCTCGATTCAAAACAAATAAACATGCGCGAGAATAACGAACGGGGAGAACGGGAGATGCGAGGGGGTATAGCAAGAAAAAAGCGGAGACAAATCGCTATGGGAGACCGCGCGCGTGCGCGCGCAGTTATTGCAGTCAGCGTGAGCTGCGAATACATTATGCATTTAATATCTCAAGATGCAAACGAGGTGTGCGCGCCACGCAATCAGCGCACGCACGATATAAATGCATATCTATGTGGCCTCGGATGCGCGCAGTGGAATGTCGAGAATTCGTACACTTGCAGTAGGGGGGAACGGACGGGCGGAAAATTGGTCAGTATGTGATGGTTGGCTGCGAGAGATGGAAAGTCGAAGACTCGCCAATCTTCCTAGAGTTGATGAGGTCTTGGATGTATGAAGTTCTACCGCAAAATGATCTTATCAATGGCGAAGTTTAGTTCTTTGAACTCAATTCGTGCAATGTTTTAATAAAAATTCGCTTTCTATACGTATACGTCAGATTTGAAGTATATTGGTGCAGAGTTGAAGTTCCAAAATAGCCCACCTTAAGGTTGTGTTGGTCGTAAGGTCCCTGCCAAAAGTTAGTTTTTCACGTTAAAACTACGATAAATAATTATGTAAAGCAATTGATCAATTTTCAGTTCTCGCGATCAATGTATTAATGCAATTGGAATATTACAAGCTTTAAAAATAAAAAATCAAAGCAGAATTGTAAACTCGGCACTATTTTTTTTAAATCGTTATAATGCACTATACTTTCAACGTAATGACGATTTAAAAAAAAATAGTGCCGAGTTTACAATTTTGCTTTGATGTTTGATTTTTAGTGCTCATAATATTCCAATTGCATTAATACATTGATCACGAGAACTAAAAAAAGATCACGTTGCTGAAAAAGATCACGTTGCTGAAAAAGATTAATACATTGATCACGAGAACTAAAAAAAGATCACGTTGCTGACCAGCTACGTTGATGACACGATTATGTGTGTCGACAAAAAACATATCAATACCGTAATAAATACGTTCAATTCCTATAATAACAAGTTACAATTTACTTATGAATTAGAACAGGACAAAAAAATCAATTTTCTAGATATTCTTTTAATCCACCATAATAATACGATTATTACAGATTGGTATAATAAACCCACTTCTTCCGGCAGACTTATTAATTATCATTCCTATCATCCACCACAACAGAAGATCAATATTGTGTACAACCTTGTTGACAGAGCAATTTTATTATCAAATAAAAAATTTCATAGGAAAAATCTAAATATTGTTACTACATTACTCAAAAATAATAATTACCCTCGGAGATTCATCAAACAATATGCATACAAAAGATTTTACAAAATTAAATATGAGAACAACCAAAAAGACAATATTGTACAAAACGAATTTGTATCCCATATTTCATTACCGTTCAATGACATTTTTGAAAAAATTGTAACCATTCTCAAACCTTATAACTTCCGTGTTTTGCCTCTTGTTAATAAGAGTCTAAGTTCTGTAATAAAATTAGGTAAAGACCCTACAAAAAAGTGGGATAAGACCAACGTAGTTTATAAGTTCTTTTGTAAATCGTGTCCTGCGTCATATGTAGGAGAAACTAAACGTACAATAAAAATCAGCATTAACGAACATAAAAAAAATAACAACATAGAATCAGTAGTTCCACAACATAGGAATAAATTTCTCCATGATTTTGACTGGGACAATACTAAAATTCTAGATCAGGAAGCTAATTACAAAAAACGTATATTGTCAGAAATGATCCACATTAAGTGCAACAGTAATAACATAAATAAGAAAGAAGACGTTAAATTTTTAAATACGTCTTATTTTCCTTTATTGAGACGTTTAAATTAAATTTGTTGTTGTTTGATTTTTCTTTCTATATGTATCTGCGTTTTGTTTGTAAACACAGATATCAACCCTTTACTGTGTATACTATAAATACTGACCAATCTCATGTTTTGCGTTAACATCGACTTCATGTGTACTACGTAACACACGTTATAATTTAAGGTATTAATTATTGTATTACGCGAGTGTTTTTTACGCCTGAAGAGGTTGGCAGACCAAGCCAACGAAACGTTGCCTTTTCTAATGAAATCGTTGAATTTTTGACTTCTAATCCTCGCCTCCGTCAGATCGACTTAACTCATTAGCTTCTTAAAAAAAGATCAATTGCTTTACATAATTATTTATCGCAGTTTTAACGTGAAAAACTAACTTTTGGCAGGGACCTTATGGCAAATACAGTCTTATTGTACTCCGCTATATATGTATATAACAGCAGATACATAGCAGAGGAGATAACTTAATGTTGTTTTCATAAAAGTACATTCTGGCTACAAAATAATTTAAAACAAGTAGAGCAGTTTCCATAATATTTATACATTTCAATTGAAACAGTTCGAACACAGAAATCAAGTTATCGAAATACCGCTTATACATCATTTGATATCTCCTAATACTGAAATTGTATATCATTTCGATTAGCTACAAGTTCCAAAACTTAGTTTTTAGCTGTACGTTAACTACCTATATTTAAAAAAAACACTTGTCTATAGTTAACTTCTATAACTAATAAAACAATGTTGAATTAAATTAAGGCCATGTGAAACCGTGAATTTCAATATTTTTTAAATCAACATTCAAGCGTTTATTCGGAAAAAAAATTTCGTCAAGCGCTCCGTACACATAAACACTATATTCAGGATTTTTTTGAGTGATTCTATTAGCATTTTCGTTAGCTATGCTCATTTGAAAAGTAGGTAAATTGCAGATTCCTACTTACCGACAGTACGGTTTTTATTTAATTAAATAAATTTTTATCATTTTTTTAGAAAAATACGTTCGTCAAGCGCTCCGTATAAGTTAGTACTATACTCAGAATTTTTTTTGGATGATTCTATTGGTATTTTCATGAGATGTACTCGTTTGAAAATTATGTCGGTATTTAACATCACCTTAATATATTTTATGCATTGCGAAACCCTATGAATTTCTCACAACAAACAGAAACTTTGAAGCTTAAGATACTGAAACCAGAGCACGACAAGTAGTTTAAGGACGAAATTAATCAGACTAGAAATAAATTATTCTCAAAGCGTTCTCTTTGAATATTAATCTAAGGAGATCATCTACGCGCTTGAATTCATTTTTCACCCTTTCACTACGCCGTTTTCTTCAAAACCAACTTACCGTTCATTCCAAACTTCAGCCAAGACAAGCCTAAACATCTTTCCAACTTTTCTTTGCTTTCATGCGCGCGCGCGCAGTGCCGCAACGTTTCCGCACGTGGCGGCTTTAATTAAAACCGTGCCGTGCAAACGACTCCTCCTTCCTTTCCACAACCATTCTCCGCCTCTCTATCCCCACATTTTGCTTTAATTTCACTTCTGATTGAATCCAAGTGCCGAATAGCCAGTCGCCCAGGCATCTGCGTAAACATATATATAGCTGCCACTCTCCCTCACTCGCTCTCTCGATAATTAATAATTGGCTGATGTCGCGCGGCAAATTCACTTTGAGGCTAGAGGGCGCCGCGGTTTTGTCAATGAATTATGCGATGGTACGTCGAGTAAAAGCTTCACGCGGTGGTAGACTCTTACGATCGCGAGTCCTGCCGATTGGTCGTGCGCGCGCGGTTGCGGCAATCGCGGCGCTCTTTGTTCGGCACTCGCGGTTACGCGAAATCACAATTGATGCGAAAAGAGCCGAATGCATTGCGAATGAATAGTTTAATCTGACAAAACGGAGAGATCATTATATTGATTTTATGAAACATTTATATGGGTACCTGGAAAATATGAAAATATTGTAGATATTTATTATAATGCCATCTATAGTATTTTCTATAGAATATAAAGGAGGGTATAAGTTAATAATACATAACAACATACGAGAATTAAAAGCTTATAAGTAGACTTTTCATAAAGTAAATTTGAGCTTATGTCATTTAGTGTTATTCATTTTTTTAATTAGTTATACTTTTAGTAATTTAATGTTTAATTAATTAATGGCCAAATTATGATAATTTGAAATTTGTGATTATTATGTATTATTCTTGTCTGTATAATGAAATTCTATAAATTATCTACATAATTTGGAATTATGAACAATTGTTATCTTATTATTGAATATTCCAATTAATTAAAATACAATTTAATGTCTACTACTAAATTTAAAAAAGGATAAAATTTTTAATGAATGAAATTTAGTATTCTAATGGGCATTTGGACTTATAATTATACTGCGACCTATATCGTTTATTTAAAACCGCATGACTTTAAAACTATAAAATACTTTAAAAATATATCATATAACCACAAACTGAGCCATGAAAACATTTGTCTTAAACTGGACGTGTAAGTATAAGACTGTTTATATACACATGTTTTTCATTACACTACAACGAATTATTTCTTTATCTATAAAAGATGGTCAATTAAGAGTTGATTTATGTAGTTTCAAGAGTAATATATTTATTTATAATAATTTTTTGACACTCCGTGCGTAATCAACTAACGTTGATTGTCACACTCGTGCAAGAATCATTTTTATCGCACTAGTATCGAAAAGTACTATTTTATAAATTTAAATAATTTATTGATACTTTTAAGTAGAATTCATTATAAATTAATCTTTAGAGAATCAATTGATCATTATGACGTCCAGTTATAGACTTCTGGATTATATCTGTGGCTTCCCGGAAAAATCACGTAACGGACGAGTTTTTCAATATCGGTTTTATGCCTTTTTTCTTATCTTTAAACAGTCCTCTATCATCTAGCCGTGACAGAAATTACGAAAGTGTACTCGTTGTCTTGAATCAGCACAAGGAAAAACCACATATCTCCATTTTTTCAACATTTTCCCGGAATAACCACGTATCTCTATTTTTTAAAAATAATTCCCGGAAAACCACGTAACTCCACTTATTTTTTAGAATAATTCCCGGAAAAACCACGTAACTCCACTTTTTTTTTAAGAATAACTCCCGGAAAAACCACGTAACTCCACTTTTTTTGTAGACTAATTACCGGAAAACCCATGTAACTCCACTTTTTTTAAAGAAAAATTCCCAGAAAAACCACGTAACTCCACTTTTTTTAGAATAACTCCCGGAAACGCCACGTAACTCGACTAAAATTTTTTTTTATTCCCGGAATAACCACGTAAGTGAAATTCGATTTCTAAAACATGAACGCTATTTTCTCTGGTTACTATGGTAAAAAATATGTTATTTACATTAGTATTCATAGACGCAGTGTTGCATTTAATCTCATTTGTCTTGATTTATCGATGCGATAACATCGATGCGAAATCTGCGAAACTAAAAACTCGATTTACTCGAAATAATGAAAAGTGGAGATAAGTGGTTTTTCCTGGAAGCCACTGATATGTACTTATTAATTTGAAATGGAGAAACATAAGTATTCCTATAAACTATGTATTTGTGGATATAATTGTAGTGTCTGCGTGGGTGTGTGTATCTTAGAACTTTTTTGCGGATAATGTTGCGTTATGCCAACATTATGGTAACACCATTTTTAGTGTTAATGATATCAAAAACCTTACGAACAAAAAATTTGAATTTATATAGAATATTTGACATTGAGTGTAAAATTTCAGTCATTACCAGTCATTTTAGTACGTACTAACAAACACACACTGAATGAAAGATATAAGTTTTATGCATACACAAATTATCACAGAAGATATTGTTGATTAAAAGAACAAATACCAGTTCTCAATTAATTAAAGTTAAGTTTGTGAAAAGTCCCCTTTTAAAAGAGTTTGCAAAGCAGCTCAACAGCAATACTGAAGAATGAATTGCTCGATAGCATTTATCAATTAAGCATACAAATATTTGGTACATTAGGTCAATTATTCAACATAAAATTAATGTTATTATTTATTTGTTTGTTTCAGGTAAGCTGAACATCTGTTTATCTCGCATACATCTTTTACACAACAATTAATAAAACGAAAATGAATGCAATTTTCCTCTTTATGAGAATCAATATATTTTACGTATTTGTATATTTTTCGACAAAATATTTTTAATAATAAGAATGATCAAATGAATGATATAATTTAAAAATTTTATAAAAAATTTCCAATTTTTAATTTTTAAAAATTGTTTGTAAACCTTTTACACAAGGAATTCGAATAATTTGGTTATACATATACATAAAAAAGTCACTTTCGTTTTATGGCTTATGGCTTCAATATACAGGTAAGCTTTATCGAAATTCATATGAAATTTAATTAAAAAATGAAGATTTTATCTTTTTTTTTAGTTTTTATTAAATAATTTATAGAAAATGTTGCATAAAATAAAAGACAAATAACATAATAAAATAATCTAATTAATATATTTTTATAGAAATAGAAGTATGGCTTATTTTAACTGCACAATGGTCAGTAGCTCATTTTAATTATAAAATCTCTAAAGTATGCAGAGAATTTTTATTCAATATTCAAGGAATTTCCGACCAGCGTATTTCTCTTTCAACTTCATAAAACAATTTTTCACTAAATCTATGAACAAGACTGTTACACTGAAACCTTCGTCTCTCAACATTTCACTCTGGCACGATGCAATCGTTCGCTTCCCGACTATACCTCCATTCTCTCTCGCTCCCTCTCTTTCTCTCTTCAAGAACAAAAGTTCACGCGCGCCTGCAAACCCAGGCACAAACATACACGACTCTCGCACACCTCTCGATCCCTCGTGATAATCTCGTTAAGCAATTCAGCGCACCGCAACGCATTGGTCGCGCTTGCACGCAAACTCAGGCACGCGCTAAGCATGTTTATCAAATGTCAGTCGACGTACCTACGTACATACACATACACGTGCGTCAAAGTCGCAGCTCGAGCGGCAATAATTGCTCCGCGGCTGCGTGGCTTCTACGAAATCGGAGTTTGATAATGAAGGGCCGACGCTAAAGCTGTCATCGTCGAAATCGGCGTCTCGAGTTTTCGGAGAATCAGCCGAAATGTGCGCGCCCTCTCTCTCTCTCTCTCTCTCTCTCTGCCTTGCTCGCACTTTCTCTCCCCTATAATTGGTTCGCGTTTCCACTTCGCTTTCAAAGGTCTGGCACGAACCGGTGCGAAGGGCCGAGAGATCCGGGCTTGCGATTTCAAGCTCCGACTCTCTGTGCGGTATTATACGTATATTATGTATGTATATATGTTGGTGTGTACATGTGTGTGTGTGTGTGTGTGTGTGTGTGTGTGTGTGTGTGTGTTTGTGTGTGTGTTCGTATCGTGTCTGTGTGTGCGCGGGTGGCAACTTCTTTAAAAGGCAAACGACACCAAGCGGTTTGCGGGATCGCGTAGCAGAGATGTGAGAGACTCCAGAGAGGCTTACGAATAAGATTCCAAAGTTCATTAAGTTAAGGTGATGCGATACCCACGCTATTACTCAAAATTGGGTTCCCCTTTTTCTCATTCAATGTTTAATTTTAATGAAAAAACTCTTTGATACGTTGTAGTTCTTTATGAAACTTAAAACGTGTCAAAGAGTTTTTTTCAAAAAGTTTAAAATTGAAGTAGAAAAACGGGAACCCAGAATTGAGTAATAGTGTGGATATCTCATGACCTTAAGGGGACAAGCCATGGTTGAACCTGAAAAAAAAGCTATTGTATTAATTCTTTAATAACAAAGCCAATATATAATTTTAAGAGTTCAAACTTTTTTTTATTATTAAGTTATACAATTACCTATAATTTAAGACTACATCATCCAGGTGTTTAAGATTTTGGTCTTGCAGTCCATTAGATTAAGAAACCCTTCTGAATTAGAAACTGGCATGTCATTGCCGCAGGAAATTTTTTGAACAACGCAAGGCAGGGGTCTGGTTACTTAGGAGTACCTTTGTAGTTATACCAGTTATAGAAAATGTGAGCTACTTCTTTTTTAAAAAATTTTTAAAATTGTTTTTTAATGAAAAATCTAATTTTTTTATGTTTTTTTTATTAAAATTTCAATATTTTTTGTAATTTTATTTTATAATTTTTTTTCTAAAGCCTTTTTCAAAAAAGTACCTCACATTTTCTATAACCAACACAATTTTAAAGATACTTCTAAATTTCCAAACCTCTAGCTTGCTTTATTTAAAAGAAATCCTGCGGCAAAGTCCCTGTAAATACAAAAAACAAGTTATTCAGAAATTCAATTCAAAGTTTTGGTTTTCTATAACTTTATATAAGTTTCAAAACTACTTACCAAAAATTTTTTTTCATTCTGTATGATATACTTTAGTGGAAAAATGAAACAGATGCCAATTAGATGAAAGTAGTCCTGGCTAAATCATTTTAACTGTTGAATAAACCTATAAAAAAGAATTTCATTAATTCAACAATATTTTTAAATTTTTTAGATTAATACATAAATGTTGTACTTATTTTTCTTTTCGTACTAGGCTGAAAACATTGTTAGTCATAAATGTTATTGACAGTAAAAATAACCTCAAAATAAATTAATCCTTTTATGAGAGCCAATAACACACCTGTAAAAAGAAAAAAATTAATAAATATTATATTAGCTATTATCGCATAAAAATAACTTTTTACCTACTCTAGTAAGAACCTGGTGCATATGACTCTTCAGGTGAATTCAATTGCAGTCTCCTTCGTTTTCTCCTATTTTCTAAAGTGTTTTCTTCGGCATTCCTCTCAGCATGAAATAATCTGATGTCATTGCTTTTCTGTGCCCACTCAATTGCAGCTACTCCAGGTTTCACATCAAAGGCTTCCATAATATTCAGAAAACCAACTCTTCCATCGTTGAAGCAAGTGACAGCAATACAAGCACCTGCTGTGAGCACATGTACACCACTGAAGGAGGTCTTGGTTACAATCTTCCAAACTGAATTATTAAAACTCTCATTACTATTTTGGGTGTAACCGCCTAAACATCTGTGAAGCAGCTCCTGTTCAGAGAGATCTTTGTAAATTGGTTTCAACTGCTCCATAATCACTGCAGGAATACTGTCTTTATGATGAAAATCTTTTAGTTTTTTTGAGCCTTCGCTTTTTGCCACTTGCACCAACTGCTCTGTCCTGGTGGGCATAAATGATGTTGAGGATTCTGGTCTGTGGAAATCTTGTGGTAGTACGTAGCCCATATAGCATTCAGCATTTTTTCTACAGAGTCCGTGTTGTTTCTGATGGCATTACCATAATATGTGGTGAGCTGATCAATTACTTTTGCTGTTAATCGTTCTTGGCCTCCAATGGTTTTTCCATCGTCTAATAACTTTTTTCCAAAATTTTTCTTTAAATTCCTGAGTCTGGTTCCCATTCGTTTCTGGACGTGTCCCACACTCCTCCTTCTTCTCAACTTTAACTTCATCTCCATACGGTTTGGCCTGGCACAAAGCACTGTACACTTTCGAATCTCCATCTCCAATGTAATGATGGTATTTTACATTATACTTTTCTTGAGATCTTCTAAACATTTCCACAACTCCATCGACTTCCATCTTTCCAGCACTTCCTTCATGGTTTGCTGCACATTTATCTTGATGATCACTGAACCAGTCTTCATATTCTTCTGTGCCTTTTCTATTTTCCCACTTTAAACATGCTTTACAAAAACTGTTCTTGATAAATATGTCAAGAACTTGTTGAGAACGCAAGCCAATCAAACTTGAAATTCCTTGAAGACTGCGTCTGTTGGTTTCATAAGCATTGCTTTGAGCTCCAACCTGCTTGCTCGTGCTTATAATTCTTCTCTCTGAACAATTTTTGCACATAATGTTAAATTTGGAGCCAAGTCCTCGAATATCTTCTTCTATAATTTTAACTTGTCCTTTACATGTTGCACATACAAGAAATTTCTCCAGCTGTAAGAACAGAATGTTTATATCTATTATTCTGTTTCTTGTTTGTGACGCTTTTACAGAGATATCTTTTATTTTCCCTGAAGTTGTACTTCTTTTCCTTTTGTTCGTGATTTTTTGTTGAACATTCTCTGAATTTTTGTTAAATCCTTTATGTTTTTTTTTTCTTCCAAATTTTCTCTTCTTTCCTGGAGCTCCTGATGTTCTATTTCTCTTGTCAGAATCCATAGTGGCTAATATCTAATCCTCTATAATGTTAGTTATTAAAAAACACAAATAAAAGTCACTCACTGAACTCACTAAATTAAAAATATTAACAACACTTTGCACAGTGCAGTTAACCTAAAATCGCTGTCTTCTACACTCTCAGTTAAAAGAGTTCTACACAGCACTTTATTTACAAAAAAATTTTTTGTCAATACTGAATAAATTGCATTGAAAAATGCAGATTCAATTATATTCAAAACACTTTTAGTTTAAATCCCAACGACTATGGCGCTGACAGAACGTAAACAGATGAGATTTTAAACCATCTATATGTATTGTACGTATTATACTTTTGTATAAGTAGAGTAAAAGTAAAATACACGAGGTTTATACTCGAGTTAAGGGGATGCCTTACTCGTACTATTACCGACCGAGCAATTCACACAGTTTCAAGCTGATTAAAAATAAAATACGTCGAATCACAAAAAATCAAGAGAACACTCTTCTGTGTTTTTTAACGTTCTATCATCCAGTCAAAGTTTGGAGTCGAAATATCAAGCCGTTTTTTCAAAAACTTTGAACGAAATTAAATTTCGTTTGTTCAAAATTTTTGCAGAAATGACTTGATATTTCGACTCCAAACTTTGACTGAATGATAGAACGTTAAAAAACACAGAAGAGTGTTCTCTTGATTTTTTGTGATTCGACGTATTTTATTTTTAATCAGCTTGAAACTGTGTGAATTGCTCGGTCGGTAATGGTAGGACTATGGCACCCCGTTAAGTTTGCCTACTATGTCAATGTACATTTACGTTCTAAATTCAGTATTGTATGCTGTGAAGCATAAAATAATATAAGATTAACAATAGTATATCTAAAATGGATAATTTAAGAAAAATCACTAAATATGCAAAAAAGTGACTTCACGGTTTTAGCTGTATTTTCTAAACGAAATCGAATTTGGAAATGCGGTTGGAAGCATAGTATTCAGCGGAAAATTTGCTATCAAAATAGTACATAAAAAAATCGATTTTTCGACCCCCTAACCATGGCTTGTCCCCTTAATCAAATGGCGATATCTGAAAATGACATTATTTTGTCGAGAATCTACTTTTGGAATTCCATTTTCATACAGTACATTCATGAATATTTACACCGAAAAAGTTATCTCTATTATTTTAATACAAAAATGTGTAATTTTTTAATAGTCTTCATTCTGAGCCCCGGATACGAACAAGTCCATTATTTATCTTTGTATATGTGTTTTGTTTTTAGTTTCGTCAAAATCTCGTAGAATTTTGAAAAGCGTTTCAGAGAGATCTGAATTTTACGATGATTATAAATTTAAAAATTTTAACAAGATTTGAAAAATTAATGAATTAGTTGAAATTTGTATGTTTTGTCGTCGGTACAGTTTGGTGGGCTCGTCAGGAAGGCGCTGACATACCTTTCCTCGACAGCGCATTATACATTTAAGTAGTGTGGATGGCACCACGAATTCGTGACGCAAACGGAAGCGTATGTACTCTTGATGATAAATTCTGATAGTAACTAAATTATATGATGTCAGCCTTGTGGCAAGTAGACGTGGTAATACTCTATTAGAATTAAAATAATCAGTCTCTTGTATTTTAGATATAAAATGATAATACCGACGAAAAAGCCTAATCTAAAACAGGAAATGCCGTCTCTTCAGAATTTTCCAACAGTTTGATGATAAAAAAAAATCATATATACAAATAAATAGTTGATTTATTTGTACCCGGGAATAAGAATGAGGAATATTAAAGAGTTTTGGAGGGTGATATACGCTGCAGGGCCATTAAACTTGGTATTAGATTTCGAATCGTTCATACAGATATTCGTTTTATTATTGATATTGAAGATACAAATATATTTCGAGTGCTTTTGGCTTTTAGACAGGGTCAAAATTTAACACGCCACCGGCACCCCATCTTATATCAATATTTTCGTACGGTGTGCGGAAAAATTAATTTATTTCGGTTCTGGATAAAATAAAAATTATAAGAGGTAAAAGGGTTAACGCTTCAGGGCACCATGGGCTGACTGGTCAACATCTATCTATGGTACAGTCCTAAGTGAGAAATCTCAGAACTCATTTCAATGAGAATGATAAGCTCTTTTTATTTTTGAAATCCCGACCTTCTACGGGTTACAAGACGGTGCTGGCATCTGCCCCCGTTGTTGGGATCACTAAAGCGGCCAGCGCGGCCGGTACGCTAACGTTTAAGAATGTCTAGAAATTCCTAAATTTCATAAAAAATATATAGCTTTTTGTGTTAATATTGTTGCACAGTAAACAGTAGTGTTACGTGTTGTGACGTATTATTAAAAAAATTTAATAATGCATGTTACGTCAGTGATTTTCGGGAGTCAAAAACGTGTATACGATTTGAAAATACGTCTAGACGCGCCTCGCCTCGTCGTATGCGGATCATTGCAATCGATGACACCTGCACTCAGCATTTTTCAAATGCGAGAGAAATGACCCACTTGCGATTTGCGGTGAAATAATCTTTTGTAAATTTTCTTATGTTATGTAATTTTCTTATATAAATTATTATCAATTATTGAATAACTTTCAATCGACTTTTCGTGTAATATAAGACCAGGCGCGACCTTACGAAAATCAGTCATCGTGCAGTCAGATCGCGTACTCCGTACCACTCCAGCCGACAAAAGGAGAAGCTAACTTGTGACTTTGACTATTTTATCTCGTTTCAAATAAATAAGACACAATTAATTAAAATCTTAGTTCTTTTTATTTTGGAGAACCCACATCACAGCAAAGGTAAAGAACCATCATATTAATATAACATACCGCATAAAAGTATTTTCTTCCAATTCCAAGACTTATAACAGTAGTTACAGCATACTGAAAAACTCCTTTCAAAGCTAATCTACTGAAACCATGTGCATACAAATAAAATATTTCCGTGCATTTTCATATTTACCCAAAACTTTATATTTATCAACTCACTCTAACCTATTGTAATGAAGAACTCGCGTTCCTCAACCGTGAACACTGATCGAAAAGATCCGTCGAACAATGAAAAGAACTAACCTAGCTCTCTACCGTCCCAGCCATAGCTACGACGTTTTTCATCGCCTCGGCAGCACAAAAGCTAAAGTAAGTCAGCCGCTGGTTCTTCCTCGCTGATCGGGAGTACAATGCGCACCTGTGTGCATGGGCTCGTTTTTGCGACGCACGCGCTCTCGTATAGTACTGTTCTCCCGTTTCTTCAGAGTTCGATCCTGCGGCTTGGCTGTGTATATACATATATATGACGTGTCAGAACGCCGATCGCATTCGAGAAGGATGGAGGGTGAGCGAGAAAAAGAGAGAAAGAGGAAAAGAGATGGAGAAGAAACAGCTGCGAGTGAGGACGTGTATCGAAGATCGAGGAGGGACTCACCGAACGGTGGATCGGCAAAATGGCTTTCAAAGAGTCGACGACTACGACGGCAACGATGATCACTTTGGCCGAGTGTAGAGTGCGCCCGGCGCTGAACTTTGCTATAGCCTCGGTTTATTTCTAGATTAGATATAAGAGTTCGAAAACTTGACGAAACTCTGCTACTTTATTTTAACAGATTTTGGTTGTTGGAGTGGTGATAAATTTTTGTCATGTTTCTCCTCGCTTTGATTCAAAGTGAATTTAAACTAAAATTTGCAATTTATTAAATTTCAATCAACTAACATTATAGACATCGCACGAATTTCTTCAAATGAAATCTCCCAAATTAATCCTCCGTGCCACTATTTCCCCCCGAAAAAGAATCCTATAGTACGTTGAAACAATTTAGTGGGCAATTCCATTCACGCTCCCACGATATACGTTTACGTCAACGAACGCCCTCATAGCTCTGGCGCGCGAGTCTTCCCCTCGTTTCCGATAACTAATGTGGACGAAGAGAAGTGGCCGTCAAGCGCTTTCTAAAAGAGCCAGTCTCACGCGGAGAAATAGATATAGAGGCGAAGGGGAAAAATGAGGAAATATGTGCGAAAGAAAGAGCGCGGAAGAGATACGAGGTGAAAGGGTTCGCGCGCGCGCGCGCGCGGGAAACTATAGGCTAGAGAGGAAAAAAAGAGAGAAAGGAGACACCTAGGGGCTATTTTCAACGGTTTTCACCCCTTTCTCGACATATGTGCACGGGAAAGTTTCCGCGACGCTATATAGAGTCCGCTCGCGTTTGCCAATTGTGAAGTTTCGCAGGAGATTTTACGAAGTGGCCGTTCGCGCAAGTTGTCGCACGAGCAAGTTTCGGTAAGAGCGATCCGGCTCTCTATGTCTCTCACGATCGAGCCAGGGGAAAAGTGGAGGATGGGGATTGTCGAGTGACCGGCTGTACACGGTAGCGGTGATTGGAAATTTCGGAGGATGCAGAGTTTCGGCCAATGAGTTGGTCGTTACTTTTCTATCAAAATCTAGTAGGAGCGGGCTACACTGATGTTACGGAATCGATCGGTAGCTTAATGTAAGTTATTGCATCGAAATATCAAGTATTTTTGCTCGTTATCATTCTAAAATGGTTTAAAAATAGCCTCGTGAGTTTGACTAATTATCTATGAATAAAGTAATACGTTCAGAATAATTTGAAAACTTTATTGCAAAAATCAAAGTTGAAGTGAATCAGTAATTCGATTTGATACAACTGTACGTAAGATTGGGGTTGGTTAAGTTTTCACGGCTAAATACGAAGTTAATCTTTATCGGCAAATTCAGATTTATTGATGGCCCAAGTGCGCCGGAGCTTCTAACCGCGAGCCTAGTCCTGATTCGTGCGGGTTAATTGGTGGTACCATTAAACTGTCGTCGTCACTGAATATTGACTTGTAATATTTGCCGGGCCACGTAGTCATACTTACTTTGAGAGTTAATCAAGACACGAGTCCTATATATCCCCGTGTATGCTCTCCATATTATGATTTATGCATCCAGTTGATAAATTAGATTTAGTTGATTCAAAGTACCAACGACGTCGTAAATTAATAAGTATTCTCGCAATTATGGGAAACAAGAAAATTAAATTTAAGTATTTAGTTGGCACTTATTGTTTAATAAATTTTTTATTGCAATAACTTTATGATTTTTAGTTCAATACAAACGATAGGTTGATTTTGAAATTACAAACAGCGTCAGTCCCGCTTATTCGTTATAGAAATATTGACCGCGTTTCAAGACTTGTCGCATTCTGCAATAAGTATCCATCTCGCAGTGCATTTTTTGAGGAGTGTTCGACACGTCAGTGAGCTAAGAAGACGAGTTGAGCCCGTACACCGCACTCGGATCCCAGGTTAGACATGAACGTCGCGGAGGGGGAAAGGGCGGCAGAGCTTGGATGTCGGCCGCTCCTAACAAGCGTAATTGGAGCAGGTGGTCGAGCGGCTCGCTGCGGTTTCCCCGCGTACGTAACTAACCCGAAGGTATTGTCTCTGTTTCTCTCTCACTCACCCTCTCTCCCTCTCTGTCTTCGCGCTCGAGCTCCATTAAGCAACTGTTGCGAAGGGATTGTGGAGACGGCTCTCTCTCTCTGTCTCTCTCGTGATTTCACGCGGGCGTCCGCTCGTTTTTTATTTTGCCGCGCGAGGCACGTTTCGCCGCTGCTGCTATTTCCGGGTGGTCGTTTTCTTTTTCGCTCTCGAGATGGATGAGAAATGGGACAGTGCCCAGATCGCGTTCTGTTATATTTTTCTGCAGTTGGATTTTGCAAGAATTGGAAAAGTGGAGGAGGCGAGCTTTTCACTTGTGGCGAAATATTTGTCATCTTTTTCCCTAAAAAAAGGAGTACCAAAAAAACTAGTATTGCACATGTTTGTATACGTACATTTTCTGAATGAAAAATATACTAGAAGTTATCTAGTGTAAGATGCATAGATATTTAAAATGATTAAATAATTTATCACAATTTGAAGACAATCCTTAATTTTGCACATACTATTTTTCCTCGATATAAGTTACAAACTAATTTTCCCAAAAAATCTTTTTTCATAATTTTCGACAAAATATTAATAATTTTAATAATAACGAAATCCTGATTGAAAATAAGTTGCGTACAGTGTTATAACTCTTAGATAGTATTAAACATTATACGAACCTCATAAATTTGGATTTTCATATTTCAGTTTAAAGTTGGCTTTACTAATTACAGTGAAATTAATTACATCCTAAGTTATGAAGTAACTCTCTTTTATCCTCAAACATTCTCTTGCAGTAAATTACATTCATTTGCAAAGTTGCTCTCGCATGTTGCATACTGAGATTGTTCATGAAGTTTCGATAATCAAAATGAAATTTAATGACGGCAGTGAAAAACAATTTTCTTTATCGATCAATTGTTTGTATACCACCGCTAATAATCTAGAGTATGGATTTTCAGCACCTAATCTACTGCGATATTCCATAGCTGGGGAAAATGGGGTTTCGAACTTTCTTTGACATTGCCGCGCCACAGCGAATCCAATTACCTCGGTGCGTAGTTCTGTTGTTTCGGTGTAGTTGGTATTTAACAGTTCGAAACCACCAATTCCAAACTACTTTTAGTTAATTCCTTTAGAACTTTGACAGTCCTTCATTCCTATTTACTTGCAAAATACAACAATTTCCTAAACAAATATTCCATAAATTAAAATTAACTAAACCCTGGTAGAAATTCATCTATATGAAATGGTCAATAAGTTAGAAAATAGCTAGTAAAACTGGCTAATAAATGGCTATGATGAAACGATTTCCCGACCATTTTGTGGCTATTTCTTATATTGACGTAAAAACAAAATATTCGTATTTTATTTACTTACTAATTTTATCTTTGATGAAAGAGCATTAAAGTGCATTAGCTACAAATAACATTAGCTTATAAATCATTTGTTGTACTCGTTCTATGAATAATTCAGCAAAACTTTTATTTCTCCATCTGATTCTGTCTCGCTCACTCCTTGTTATAACAGCAAGCCTTCTGCTAGCCATTTCCAGACTATAGAAACTGATCAGTTTTAATACCTTTAAAATAGTCAAAAACAAGCTTGCGCTTGTATTAAAAAAACTCATTCTATTTTTCAATCTATTAAATGGCCAAATAATGGGAGAAAAAGCGTTTCATCGGGAGCTAGAAACTGTAAAAGAAAAATTCCCATTTTATAGCCAACTCTAAAATAAATAGTCAGTTATTAGTTATAAAATGTTTTGGATTTTCACCAGGGAAGTATTTCTTAAAAAGAAATAAACAAAATATTGTTACCTAGATACCTTTTATAAATATCTTGTTTCTAATAAAGTTGAATTATGAAAAATAACATTTTATTTATTATTTACTTCACCGAGCTAATAATCGAATGTGTTAATTTCAATTTGTCTTTACAGTTGGACCTATTTCACTCCGATTCAAGTTATTCGTATAATTTTTACAATTTCGTTCGTATTGTTATAAATTTTATCAGTTAATTTTTTACACTATACTATTGTGATATTTATGATTTTGTAATATAAACATTTAATTTATATTTTCTACAAACAAATCGAAAAGATCGTGATCCACAAAAGGACCCAATGCACATAATCGCCTGTTTAAAATATCCATACAAAACCATTAAAACGGGTGTGCCTAAACATGAAAAACCTATAAAAACCCAAAAAACGTAGATAAGAATCAAGTTATGCAGAAGAAAGAAAATGTTTAAAGACATTATTTTCAATTTCTACTTTTGAATGTCGGACGTAATCTTGATTTTTTCACTGATTTTATGTTTCACAATCAATCCTTATAAAGTTCCTGAGTTCTTGGATTATCTTAAAGACATTCTTCGTTAAATGTTGGTTATATTAATTTTTGAATTATTGAAACACAAAGTATAGCTGTTGGTTTCATGCGTTTAACAGAGTATCTAGACGTTCTTCGGTCAATACATTTCAGACATTAACATTTTGTGGTATAGAACTTTTAAATTTATCGCTCAAAACTTCTGACAAGAAGTTGAACTATAACTTTACGCTAATTTATATACAACTATTGTAACCAACATGCTGTCGATTTTTAGTTATGAAAATAACAATTTTCTGCTTCTACCTCTCCAACAATAAACAAGTATAAAGAAAAGATAAAAAAAATGTTACACCACGAATTCACGTAAATCAAACACTACGGATAAATGGAATTCATCTCAGAACATCTAATTAAACCGGCATCTCTATAACTACTTAAACCTAGAAAAACCCTTTAGATTCCTTTGGCCAAAACGACACTGACCGTTCCTCCATCTTCTTGCCTGCGGGCCGGCTTCCTCGTAAAAAGGTAAACATGGCTGGGTCCTCGACATCCTTCGAAAAAGCCCTTCGTGCAAACTCGAAGGTCGACTACCTACGGGAACGCGACAAGATAAATAGACTGAAAGAGTATATAGTGGCATCAGCTTCTTCCTTGCCATCGTCGTTGTCGTCGTTTCCATCCTCAGCCTGCACTTGTTTTTATGGAAAACGAAAAGTCGACGATGACGAAGGGGTGAAAGGCCGCTAAAGTGTGGCGCGCGACGCAACTTCTGCCAAACTCCATCAACTCTCTGCCTCTGTCTCTCTCCCCCTCTCCTCTCTCTCAGTATCTTGCGTTGCAATCAAATTACCGACTCGCTTTCCGGGACATTATCGAGCTGTCTCTGCCGCGCGCACGCCGCGGCTGCTGCCGCAGAAATCATGATGCAAAATTTTCGCTCTTATCGCAGGAAGAAGGAGCGCGCCCCTCGAGCCTGTGCTGAGGGGGTGCGGGGTTAAGTAGATGAGCTGTTGGTGCGCGAGAAAATTTCCGTGGGGTACGAGGAAAAGTTGGCGAAGGGGGAAAGAAAACTAAAAGGAGGGAAGGTCGTTCTTTTACCTATCATTAATCATGGGTATTCTTTCAACTATTATATATACGTTTTCATATTACATGTTATTGTTACGTAAAGGAATTACAGCTTATTTAAAATAGTTCTTAAATCTGAAATAAGTCTTTTATATCATAGTGTGCTAGATATATATTTATTTTTATATTGTCGAGATCTGGTTGTCCGTTCACTTCACAGTACTTGAAAAGTTAAGCGTAGCGTTCAAAAGAATTGTATGTCGTCTCCAGTGTCACGAATGAAGTCTGGGCCAATGCTCAAGAAGTACGAGAGGAGAACGACGACGACTTACTAGGAAAAGTCCTCGACCTGTGGATCTTGGATTCTGCTCAAACTTTGCGAGATATTTTTCGAATGCAAACAGTAAGAATGATACAGCCACGTCATCTTACGTGTTGAAAAAGTCGAATTGTGGACATTTTAAGTGCTATTTATAAAAAAATACTCGTTGAACACAGCCTCTATACTTGATATGGCAATCAGTTAGTCTAGTAAAGTTTAATGTAAATTGAGTTTCCAAAAAGAAAATGAAACTATAGAGAAAATAAGTTTTCGCAAAAATTTGTAAGCCTGTATTCTTGCCCAAATGAGAATTGGTGTAACTTAATTTGGACAGAATTAAAATGTTTAGATTCCGGAAAAAACAAAAGAAAACTTGTTTTCTCTAGTTTCATTTTCTTTTTGAAAACATTATCTGGCTCTTTTTTAGGTAAAATAGCGTCTATTTGTAGTAAGTTTTTCAAAAATAGCATTATAAATATCCACAATTCGACTTTTTCAAAGAGTTTCGTCATCCTCGACGTCACATCGCAATAATTAGCTCAGAAATCAGATACCAGCATTAACTTTTACACGTGTTCCACGTATACAAATACTTTTGATCACATGCGTTCAATGCTTGTTATTGTACAACTCTCAAGAACTATTAAAGCCAAAATCAGTAAAACCAAGCATTTAACAGGCGCCGTAAAAAGCGCAGAGAGCGCGCATTCTCGGCTCTTCGAATTCCCCGAACTTGTCGGCCATGAAAATGAGATAAAGAGCGGCAAAATGCGCCCTACACCGCAATATGACGCTCGCTCGCTCACGTACGAAAAGAAAGAATTCGAACTATGAGCGACTTTCGCAGGATCCCGGCCTGGCGCTTACGCGGCGCGCGATTTAATGAGATCGCGTAAATACCGAAAGTTTTCGGCGCGGGAGCTCCGTCGCGCGGGAAATATTCAACACGCCCCTCAACCGATCGAACATATATGTACGGGAGAAGAAAATAGTATATAGTCGCGACGTCGATATTGGAGCCCATCGTGCGCACCGGTAATTGACCGATGGCATTGTTGTCTGGCACTGCTCTATACTCAAGGCCCTTTGCTTCGGCGCGATTGTGCGTTTTCTTTCACGCTGAGAGAGAGAGAGCGAGAGAGAGAGAGAGAGAGAGAGAGAGAGAGAGAGAGAGAGAGAGAGAGAGAGAGAGAGAGAGAGAGAGAGAGAGAGAGAGAGGGTGAGAGAAAGAGAGTGTGTGAGAGAGAGACCGAGCTTGCAGAGGCGCGGTCTCGTTAGTGCAGCTCTGGTTGCCAGAATGAATGGACTCTCGGTGAATAGTTCGGAAGAGATGCTCGAGTAATAGACTGATGGAAACTGCTGGAACGGCCGATTCTGTCAATTATATTATCTGACTAATTATACGTGTTATAGGAAAACTAGTAATTAGTTAAATTTAACTTGTTTTGGCCCGGTTAATTATAGCAAGGATATATAGTTCTTACTAGTGGTTTTCGTTGTGGCAAAGTTTATTGTTATGTGGGCAAAAAATTATAAAAAATATAGAATTATGTACTGTTACAAAATTCGTATGTACAAAGGAACAACGAATTATCGCTATCTATATATTGGTATAAAGAAAAGGATATGTTTTAAAAATTTTCATCGAAATTGAGCTGGGAAAACTAATTAAACTTGAAGACCACTTCACTATGCCTTATTTCTTAAGATAAAACTTTTTTTACAGAGTCGTTTAACTTTGAAGTTTGGAGAAAAAGTTTAAGTCAATATATGTAGTTTGACTACGCAGAACTGTATGATAAAAGTTTTGACTCAAAATATAGTACTTTTGGCTTAACAACCTTCAAATGGAACTTGATTCGTCGGAAGAAATTTCTTTTGAAGATCCACATCACGAGTTATCAAGTAAGTTGTTCATCGTGTAATATTATATTTAAAAAAAAAGATTTTTGAGAAAGAAAAAATTATGGGTACCTTGTATTTTCATTTTCACGCCATTATATTCTCTTGAAAACAATAAAGAACCTAAATAGTCAAAGTTTTCCAACAAGTAATATTCAAAGGAAAGTTCATCAGTTTTAATCAGTCTATTAACAACCTCGAAATCACTTAATATCCCCTATCTCGCGGTAATTAACAAAATAAGTGCGATAATAAACGGCAGCGACAGTTTCGCCCGCCTCCGCCTCTTATCTTTCACCCCCGTGTCGCCATGCCGAGCAGGTAAATTACTTGTCTATTAGCGTAAATACGATGGGAGGCAAAGCAGGGAAGTGTAATACACGTTACGTATATATATATATATATATATATATATATATATATATATATATATATATATATATATATATATATATATATATATATATATATATATATATATATATATCTATATCTATATTCAAGAGCCTCGGCGCAATCAGCAACCCGGCAAATTAACTGCTTTGGCGGGAGTCGCGTCGCGAATTCTTCAGGTCAGCGCCACCGCTGCCGCGGACGTCGCCGATAAGCGCTATCATTTTTTGGCACTCGCTGTTCCCGAAAAGAGGTTTCTATATTTTGTGGTTGCTTTATACCTTTCTGGGCAGCTTTTGTGTCCGAGGTGAACTGTCGACTGCGCGGTTTCGCGCTAGTTGTAAGTGCTTTCTTCGGCTTTGCTTTTTGCTCTCTGACAATATCGAAATGTTTTATCTTGTATTCCTTTCAGTGTTTCTAGTAGTTACTAGTTCATATATATGGTCTTTCTCTTTTCTACTTTATGGTATTAATTTTGTATTGAACATTCTTGTCTGTCCTTCGTTTTTTATATTTGTTTGCGCGGTCTTCACCTTTTCATTAAGCGCACGTCCAATTCTTTCTGTACACCGATGATCTTAAACTTTTCATGCCTACACTGAAAAAAATTTTAGGCTGTAGAAAGCATAGTTTCGATTTGCTGTACTAGCACTATTTATACTGATCATTTACCCTTACAGACGGCTCAAGCAGTCTATTTATTTTTATAATGTAACGGCACTATTGGTCAGATGCGCAAAATGTATTTGTACAGCTCTGACAACGGTACGTTTAGTTGACAACGCTACAATGCGAAGCCAACGTTTATGTTATAACCTCAAAAAGTCACAAAATCTGCCGATCAACCTCGTGTTCGCAATCCGCTTTTGCGCATTTCATTTGTAATCCAGTGTATTTATCAATCGAGATTATTTTAGTGAAAAATATGTACGTATGTCGAATCATAACCTATTTAATGCTTCGACAAAAGAACTCTATACATTAGTGCTTTCAGTGTATCTTGTACGGCTCTCACAGCTGTATCGATACAATTACTGTACCTAAAAAATTCAGCGAAAAGAAAATCAGCCAAAAAGTATCGCTGTCAGAGCCGTACTTTCAGTTCTCACAACGTAAAATTTTTTTCAGTGTATTAAATCTCCACTTGACGCCTCGAACGTCCAAAAAGACATTGACCGGTCTGTCTTTGGTGTGCGCTCGTGGTATGCACTTTAATATAAACAAATGCAGCTCTATCTCCTTCGCTAAGTCATATATCTTTAATTTTCAGTAAAAAATGAATAACTCTGTAATTCATTCGTCCTCATTGATAATCGACTAATATTCGAGCAACACATAGATTATATTTCAGCATCTGCTTGTAAATCTCTCGGGTAATGTAAGCTCAGCGTCGGAGAGCATGAGAGAATGAGGGTTAAAGGTAAAATAAAATGCGAACAAAAAAAGATTAAATTTCAAATAAAACTTCAAAAGTACGGTAGAGCAAAATATAATAGTTAAAATAAAAGAGTTGATCGGAATTCGTGAATAATTAAAATGAAAGTATCAGGTGAGGTTTTCACACAATTAAAAAAGCGTGCGAGATTCTCTTAGTGAGAGTTCGTCGCCCTTTCCCCGTTGACTCTGAAAGGTGTTCAAAGTCGTCCTTTTTTACACTGGGCAGACTTGGTCCGCCATGAGCGAGGGAGCGGAGGACTCCTTTTGCCAAAGACCGACATAGTCACTCGTGGCTGGAGTCACACGAGGTCTTCTTCGAGGGAGAACCTGGCACGTCGTCTAAGTCAGGAGGTCCGTCTCCGGCGGAGCGCGGAGAGCGAATGAGCTCTGAAATTTCGGAGTCGAGCAGAATACCTCGGCGAGGGGTGGGGGCGAGTTTGCAAGGCGGCGGTAAAAGATCAGCAGATGGGCTGCAGATGAGGTTGCGTGCACGTTCGAGGTTTTCGGGGCTTCATTTTTTCAAAAAAATGAAGCTTAAAAAAAAATAAGTATATGCAATCGTTGTGGACGTCATGGGTTTCAAGAGATTTTAGAAACCCTCAGTCACTAATTACCCTTTTCAAAACCTTAGTTCTGCATAAGCCTAATAACTGCAACCCTTACCAATAGACTTGATAAGCTATTCAAAGTAAATTTCTTAGAAATTTATCGTTCAAATCTGGTTCTGCTATGAGATTTTTCAATCACAATTGCACCCCCATATCTGAAAGATTGCATATTCCTAAAATAAATTCGCTTTTTGACACCATTGATATTTCGCTAACTTGTAAAATTTTGAATGCTAAAATCTCTTGTAGATAGTTAATAGAACTCTTCTTCTCCGACATTTTTCTTATCCTCTCAGGAATCCACGCATATTCGATGAACACTCTGTTAAAAAAGTCAATTTTAACTATCCGATTTCTAGACTCTTAAGAACGTAGAACTTGTTACTCTCAAACATTAGGTCTATCGTGAGTTATGTTCCATTTAACCCTTTCGTACCGTATGGATCCTGTAGGATCCACTTTGTTCAACATGCTGTAGAAATCTGAAATTAAATAATTTTTTAAATCTATACTTATTTAGTCGTGTTCTCTTATTCAACGGGAAGGCCCTCTGACCATTAAAATTAAATTTTTTTGTTTTTTTTTTCCGTTTCATTTAGTACATTAGAAAAGGGCTCGGCGATGAAAATTGGGATTTGATGAAAATTCGGATCCTGAATGGTTTATTTTAGAATAAAAAAATGGTTAATGGTTATTTTTTTTTATTCTGAGTGGTGGATCTTGTTAATGAGACAACGTACTAAGAATTTATCACTATCCGAAATCAATAAAATAATTCTATTGGCGGGTATGGGTTGTATGGGTCCTCCAGGACCCACTTGGAAAATAGTACTTATCGACACTTTTGGAGAAAAAAAAAACTGTCGAATGATCTTAGTTAAAGCCTCCACAATTATAGTATACAAAAAAAAGTCACTTTTTCCCCGGGAAAGGGGTCTCGGTACGAAAGGGTTAAAGCAAAAATAAATCTACACTGTTTTAAGTATTATTAAATTACAATCCAGCGATATAACTCTTCTTTGTGCATTTTGTTATGCATTTCTTGTTATATTTTTTCTTTTTACATCACGAATATCAATTAACCTTACTTTATAATTTAGATACAAATAGTATATAACACGGGTCTCAGCCCGTCTATTTCTTTATTTAAATGAAAATTTTACTACAAAAATAAGTTTTTGGTAGTTAACCTAAAGTTAGAGGTAAAAGTAAAAATATAATTTTTGAATTAATCTAAAATCAGTCGAGATGTCTATTGAAAAATTTTAAATCGTAAATAAGAAGCTAACGTATCCAGTAATGCGAATTTTCAAATGTACAAGCATACGTGACTCGAATCCCCTCACCTCTTACACTGGAAGCTCGCTTAACTCGTAAATCGTCTCAACTTAGAAATTCAAAACAATCCGAGCTCAAAAAGAATCTCACAATTGTTTATCCGCACGTTTACACAGTCCCTCCCGTATATTGAACTCGCGTAAACAACTCATCTCCCCGCTAGCTGGGCGCTACATCCGCCGACGAAATATTCCGAAGAAACACTTACTCGGCGCGTCTGCCGGAGCTTTACATTCGCACAGTTGACGCGGCGGCGTTGGTAGTCTTTTCGAAGATTTCCCTTTTTCATTTCCCACCGGCAGTAGCGAGTTTACCTTGGACGCGCGCGTCGCGCGAGCTTTGCGAATAACTTAGCGAACATTTCAAGTCCAGCGGCGGCGGCGGCGGCAGCCGAAACTTCTCTCTCCCAGATGAAATGTTGCAGAAATGCACGCGCGAAGGAGGGCAAAGTTTCCGAGTGCTAGTTCCTGCGTTTTAAATTCGCCGGGACTTCGGAAGTAGCCGGGAGGAGAGGACGACGCGGCCGGAGGGGTACACGCGCGCAGAGGCGACTTCTGCTCAAAGGACATTTCGTAGCAATTTTCTCTGCATTGCTGATGACGTTTTACTAGGCTAGCGCGCCTGCGTGAATTATTTAATGGCTGAATTTTCGGCGAATTTTCCGCGTTCTTCAGATGCTTTCTAGACTGACGTTACGTTTGAAATATTTTTCGAATCGGAAATTCAGCGAATTTTTTCGCTGGAATCAAAATTAATCCAACATTTTGAAATATTTCATTATCCGCATCACAGCGTCGTAGCGTGTAAAAATATTTCGCTCTGCAAACCAGAACTGGCACGTGCTGCAAAACGTAATTTTAGTATCGCGTGCGCGGATCGAGTCATCGATTAAAGCTCGAGTGTCTCGGGCACGGGTGAAAGAATTATACGAATCGATATAGTCGGCCGTACACAGCGCGAGTGTAACACTCTCGACTACGCCTATATAGCAAAAGCTTACCTGAAAAGCCAAATGCGCGTACGCGCAACTTCAAGTTTCTGTAGTAAAAACGCCAACAAAAATGAATTGCCCATAAAATAGAAACAATAATCGTTAGGGAATCGGGGGCCTGTGTTTCTTTCACTGTCTTCCTTTCACTCGTTCACTCTTTGTTTCCAAATCGTATTGTCTTTTTCGTTGCAACTACACTTTTCCGGCGGAAACGACCTTAGTATATTAGCCGTGCGGTGACAGGTGGACAAGAGATGAAGGAAAGGGTGAAAATGAGGGAGAAAGACAGACCAATAGGAACGAATCCAAAACTGAAAATGCCGCACATTTAATACAACAAAGAATGTCATGGAATTTTTATATTCGAGAAAGTTTTGAATGAATTTTCTATATCAATATTGTACAAAACGCAAAAAGAGATTACTTTGATTAATCAATTCAAGTTGTTACGTAAATCATCATTGTTTATCGAACGAAGTTCTTGTTTAGCATTGTAAATAGCCTTAATGAAACTGGAAATTGCACTTCTCAAGGCGCTTTAAAATACGCGGGATGATATAAAGCGTTCTAAAGTATTTTAATTACAAGGCTTGGAAGCGGTGTTAAAAAAGCTATTCCGCCCCTTTTCATAGCCGTTCACTCTCATTATTCTTGTGATCCATTCTTCCTCTTTTTTCCAATGCTTTTCAACTTTTCTGTTCTGAGATATACAAAGCTTTCATGAACAGCATTCAATCACACCTGTTTTTTTAATTCATATTTAAGATTGCTAATTTGTATATTCTGATTTATTCATTAGTTATAAAAACACAGAATGAGCTTTTATATAATGGAATCCAATGAAATATAAATAGTTGTTGACCTCTTTAGAATCTAATACTTAATAGGTAGACCTATCAGATTTCAACAAACAATGAGAATTGATTTGCCAGAATAAATTACTATATTTTTATTTAGAGTAATAATTGTAATACTTTAGTGGAGTGTAAAAGTTACCGAAAGTGTTTGAAAACTTAATAATCCTTAGGAAAAATTCTTATACTTTTACTATCGGACAATATTGGTATCCGAGCATACGTTATGATCATATTTATTACCTTAATTATCAGCAAACGCAAAAACTACTCGGATGGAAAAGATTTTATTGGTCCAGGTTTTCCCTTCATAGAACACAGAGACTATTACTCCATTGCCATTAAATTTTTGTATTTACGTATATCACATTGGTAAAAATATCGGTGATAACGTTTAAAATTTAATAAGGTTTTATACGCTATTTTTATAGAAAAATGTTCTGTATGCGATTGATACCCGAAATTTCAGATATCTAAAACCACAATGTAACGCACTTCTTCTTAGAACTTTTGACCGTTTTTAAATTTCGAAAAACAGAAAGAACATCGTATTTTATGGAAAGTGTACCATAAAAATAGCTTATAAAATGTGTTTTATTTTTCCAAGCGAAATACTGCCTTTCGCCTCCTTCAAGATAATTCTTTACTAGTAATATACCTATGTATATTTTTATTTTATATTTTACGACGATCACGTTCTTTTTGAAAATATTGGTTTGACGTCCGCGACAATCGCGGACTTACTTTCTTTTTTTTTCTTTTCTTTTTACGCTCGACTTTTTTCCCCGAACGTTGAGTATCGATCGGCTCCGCGAGCTTCGGAGAAGCTCGCGTCACGACTTGGCCGACGGGCCGCACCCTCTAAGCGGGGGTGGGGACCGAGCGGCCCGCGAGCGCGGCCCAAGCTGCAGCCGATCTGCACACTGAGAAAACTGTCGTAGGAAAATTTACTGAAAAACTAACAAAAATTACTATATTTGATAGCAACGCGGGGATATAAGCAAATTATAAAAAATTTTGCTATAGTTCAGGAATATTTACAAGGTATCTTAATAATTTTTACTACTACACATAGCAAAAAGTGCCCTCTACATGTAGTACTTATTGCGTGCACGCCGGGAGCACGTGTCTGATTGAGGTTATGTTTCTCCCGCAATTTGAGATTATCTTCCTTTTAAGTTATCAAAAACATCGACAATATCGATTCAGTTGTTTTATTTTTACGTTGTGCAGGTGAGCTATGAGTTATTTCTTTATATTATCATAGTTATTTATTGCTATCAAATAATCATCAAAGTTCTCTCGTAAGCGAAGGTAGCCAATGTATCAGTTCCAAAATTTTGTACTCAAGAAGCTCACGTGGGTAAGAGGTTAGCACGTCTGCCTAGCGTGCGGAGGGTCCAGGGTTCGAATACACAACCACCGTAAAAAAAAATTTTTATTTCCTTATTTATTTCTTGTATAGCTAAATTTAATTAATAATATATTAAATATTGTATAAATATTAGGTATCCTATAGATATAAAATCATGAAAATCAATTTTTTTTAAGTTTAAGCTTGGCTACAAAAATTACTATATTAGTTAGCAAAAGTACCTAAATTTCCATGATATCCCATCGTTGCTATAAAAAATAGTAATTTTTATTAGCTTTTCAGTAAATTTTCCTACGACAGTTTTCTCAGTGCATATATTTTACGCCGCTCGGCGACAGCCAATCAAAGAGCGCCATCACTCGCCCCCTAACCGCACCGAGGTATTTTGTTTAATCCGAAATTTCGGAGCAACACTCGTTCTCCGCGCGACGCCGGAGACGGACCTCCTAGCCAAGAGCCCCTGCCAGGTCTCTCCCTCAGAGAGGACCTCGCCTGACTCCCGCCGCCAGCGACTTCGTCGCTCTTGGCATAAGAAGTCCCCCGCTCCCTCGCCTAGCGCGGACTTCGTCCGCACCAGGGCATACGGGGACGACTCCGAAATACGTTTCGGAGTCAACGGGGAAAGGGCAAGGGACTCTCACACCACGAGGACCTCGCACGAGCCGAACCGCGAATAAAACCATCATCTTTTTTTTTTCGATTTTCTTATTTAGTTTCTATTTTTTTTATTATTAGTTATTTTGCTCTATCGTTCATAAGAGAAATTTATTTTAACTTAATTAATTGTTCAATGCATTCATTTAATTCAGCCTAACCTACCCTTTTTCCTCATGCTCTCCGCCGACTGCTGAGTTTACGTCAGGTTTTATCGAAACTTTACCACAACTTAGGAAAATTTCTGAGAATGGAAATAATAATCTCTGATTCCAGCAAACGCATACATTCTCGAGATGTATTTTGAAAACTTCTCTCTCTACTATTCTCCATTTTCTCAACTCCCACGGCAGCCGCAAACATAAGAAACGTATGGAAGACCAGCAGCGTCACAACTGTATCTTCGACTCGATCGTAAAAGCTCGAGCGCGCGCTAGGTTCGCGTTTTACGTCGATTCGATAAAGAACGCTAGCGCCGTAACAGCATATACACATCGTTGCCCGTTGCCCTCACGCTCTCTCTCGCTCTCTCTCGCTCTCTCTCTTTCTCTCTCACTTCTTTTGAGATAGGTCAAGAAACTATTTTTCTTCACGCATACGCGTGGTTACACGTATAATTCCGTTCGATTTTTACGACATCAAGTTTTCGTAATATCCCACACATGACGCAAAAGTGCTAACGCCTGGCTTTTATGAGAAGGATTATGAGGGGTCTACGCGTTTCGTTTTATTAAGTCGCTCGCAACAAGTGCGTGTGTGGCGCGATTAATTAAGAGGAAATTTCCCCGTCAGTTCGCCCTTTGTTGGGAAAAACACTTTATCATGAAATCGATCCAATGAGCACGTACGAAAGAATTTTATCATAGCGATCTTAAAGTAAATCATTAATCTTCTTTTTGACTTCAACGTGCTATAGGGCTAATGTGAGTTGCTGATGCGTTACGATTATTTTAATTTTCTGAGCCAGGACAATATTTACGTCACGAACTTTGACGGTTTACCTGCGGTCTGTAGCGTAAATCGTATTCCCAGATTTGAAAATGTGCCGTATCGTATAAATATTGTCACTGGCAAGGTTATGTTTAATGGGAGATTAAAGTGATTTAACACGTAATAATGATATCACTTCTGAATATTTGGTTGTATACATGCTATGTCGACTATTGTGTTGTTTATTTATAAAAGAATAACTGTATATTTTGGCATTCACGTATATGCGTTTGTAAAATATCAAACTGTAACTAAATATTGACACAGTTGCAGTGCATAAAAACTGAAATCCGTGGTAACTGGGTTTAAAAAATGCAGATAGCATTTTTGTAAAATCAGGAAAAATACGTGGATGGTGAACGAAATGGAAACACGGTTATTCAAAAAATATTTTGGGGATATTTTTTTCAACAAAAGTGCGCTCTCAAAATGCTTTGGTGGAAAAATATTGAATAAATATCTTTTGAACAAATCTTTTGAACGTAAAAAAGAAGGAATTATTTTAAGAACATTATCAAAAAGAGAAAATCATTAGATGTTTTTATCTTAATCAGACGTTTTTTATTCTCTGTAGATGTTTTACTTATAAACTTTTATATTATTCTTAAAGTAATGTCAAAACATTGTGTGTGGCATAAAAAACAATCGCTTTTGTTTATAGTACCATAAAAACTTCCATAATCAATCCAAATCCTAGAAACAGAATTTTTTAACATTGTTACTGATGCAATACGACATTGGACAATAGTATTGTCAAAAATCGAAAAAAATAGTAATCATTAAAACTAAATAAAACCATATTAACTCAGGCGACGTTTTTGCTCCATAACGTTACCGTTGCTCGTGTGAACGCAAAGTTTGGAAAAAGAATAGCTGAAACCTTATTCGAGAAAATCGATTTGCCGCCGTCGCTCGCATCTTTCAATAAAGCCCATGTATTACACGCGAAGGTGGATCTGTATGCGAGAACGCATGAAGACGCCAACATCAGCTTTTGCGTACAAATGCGGATACGTTGCACATTCTAGCCCCGAGGCTTGGCATCGGGAGCCGCATAACTCGAGGGGAGAGAGAGAAAGAGATAGTCGGGGAGGGAGGAATTGATTCGGAGAGAGAAAAGTTACAGCGCCTAATGTGAAATTTCGACATTCTTTTATGAAGGTCGTCTGGGAAGCAGATGTGATCACGGACATCGTTAATGTAACATTTTATAAGTTTTAAAGAAGTTTATTTATGCTTTATGGAATGTGATATTTGTGCTTATTTCGTGGATTTTTAGTGTACTGTGTTTGAGAAAACGAAATAATATTTAAGAATGTTGTGGCTGTATAGCTTTATGGAATGTAATATTTGTGCTTATTTCATGGATTTTTAGTGTACTGTGTTTGAGAAAACGAAATAATATTTAAGAATGTTGTAGCTGTATAGTCCCTGAAAAAAGTTAGTTTTGAACTTTAAAACTGAGATAAATAATTATGAGGAATAATAACTTAATTTTCTGTTCAGTAACACTTTGTGAAAACGCAATTCGAATAAAGCTTCGAAAATTACAAATTGAAGCAAATTTTTACTATTTTTCATTATTTTTCATTATTGAAGAAAGTATAGTCATGCACAGAGTTTTCCCAATTTCAGTAAAACTTATGAAAGTTTTTCAATTTTGCGATTTCTAAAGCTTATATTATTTGAATTGCGTTTCCTCACAGAGTCACTAAATGGAAATTGGTGAATTATTCTGTTCAATTATTTAGCCCTGTTTTAACATTAAAAAACCGCTGCAAATTGGCCCGTGGCTTCCTCAAACTTAATTTACTGATTTCTTTAATTAATTTTTAATAACAAAATTTATAATTTTTGCAACAATTTATTACATAATTATAATTAAATTCATTTGTGAAGATTAAAAAGTAGTGATTTTTAAATTATGTATAAAATATGAATAAAGTAATATGTATTTTCTTTTTTTTTTTTTAATTATGTGTGAAAAATAAATAAAATAATTGATTGTAATATTATCGTCAAAACTTTTTAAAATTCCTAAATAACCTTTACTTCAAATTATATTTTCTTTGTGAAATTTCACACATAGGGTACTTGTCTCTAGTAGTATGCCTGTCCGTATTTGTGTGCTCTTTCTGGAATTTTCGATGTAAGAAAAAGGTTCTAACCTTAAAAATAATAAATGGCTATTGCAAGAAACAGTAAAAAGACGATTTATCCCATAAATTACTCGGTTGGATGTATTATTTGTTAATAATCGTTAGATAAATAGTGTCACTAATACAGACTGTCGCCTGCTTTAAGAGCACACTAATACGGGCACTTACCCTATATTGCCTATACCACCCACAAAATTGTTTATAAATTTCATATTTATACATAAAGCCGTTCCCGAAAAATTATGATTTGAAAAGAGGACTAAAATAGTTTTAACCTCAAATATCATTGAAATTCATAAACGAATTCTTTTACCATAAGAACACGTATAATAAATAATATACAAACTCTACATCTCTACAAAACACGTATCTTTTGAATATTATAATTCTCTTTTGAATGATACCTAACCGATTCAGATACATAGAGCCGTTCTCGAGAAATTACGATTTGAAAAAAAAGGCTAATAAACTTTTAACCTCAAATATCTCTGAAATTTATGGACCAATCATTTTGCCTAAGAAATCGGCCGAGAGCTATCCATAATCTACCTCTACGAAGAATTTTTAAGCGATTAAGTTAATTTTACTCCCGTAATCGTTGGATATACAAAACTCATTTTTTTCATTTTTCAATTTTACGTTTTTGTTAATAAAAAAAGAACCGTGATAGCTAGAAATTTTTTTTTCTTAGAAAATATAGGTATTTTAGTTCTCTTGCGGATGCTACCCATCCGATTAAAATATCTCGATGCTATCATTAAAAAAAGCAAGAATAAATTTTGAGAAAATCGAAAATTTGAAATAAAATAAAAACGCATCGACCCAATCAAAAAACGGATTTGTGACCCACAATCACAAAAAAAAAAAAACAAAAAAAAATGAGACCTGCCCGGTTAAAATCGGCCGAGTAGAAGCTGAGATCCAGGCGTATACACACACACGCACACACACACACACACACACACACACACACACACACACACACACACACACACACACACACACACACACATCTATACAGACATTTTTCAAAAACTAGGAGGAAGCAATTAACAATGTAGACGATAACATCCTTAATTGAGTACAAAACAATTTTGAAATTATTTTAAAATTTTTCAATTATAAAAATTGTAATAAATACATGTGCATATATATTTACAGTCATTAATGTGATTTTCTTTAGAGAAACAGTAATAGAGACATCAACGAATAAGTCAGTAGTTGCATGCAGTATCTGAAGTATGACAGACAAATCCACGTGCTCGCGAGCAATGAATTTACCGTCCATTCCTCGCGCTCGCTTTTTCTTCGCTTTAGCGCCTACGTGTCTTCAACTCGCTCTACTCTCTTCCAGTCACGAGTGTAGCATGCAAACGCGCTCGAGAAAGATCCGAGCGAACGAGCAAAAAATTTGAGAAGAAAAGAAGACGGTAGAAGAAAGGCAGGATAAATAAAGCACAGGAAAATGAGATAAAGTCGGACGAAAAGCAAGATAGAAAGAGGAAGAACAGTAGGTGAAAAGAAGAAGGCGGCAGGGGGAGGAACGGGGAGGTACAAAGGGGATCTGACAACCGGAACAACGACCGTGCCGAAAAGTTTGAAATCCGTCTCCGGATCGTCGTTGCGCACGCTCTTACAGTTTCGGGGCGCGGATTGAAGAAAATACGAGGGAACTTTTCGATTTCTGGGAGACACGCGCGTTGGGAAAAGTAAAAGGGACAGAGCAGGAATAATCATTTTGCTTCAGGAAATAAAACGCGAGCTGGCGAAATCTGCAAGTCAGCTGCAGCTGTCGATTTATGATCCCGTTACTATACTCAGCTCTTGTTTTTCGTTATTAAGGAAGCTGCTAATTTTGAACAATGCTTATTTATGGGACAATTACCAAACCAAACTTTTCTTTAAAAAATGTCAATAAAATAATTGCGATCAATAAGAAGCGAAAGGAAAAACCGTTGTTAATTTATTGGCACGTGGCTTTCTCAAACTTAATTTACTGATTCCTTTAATGAATTTTTAATGTTAAAATTTAAAATTATTACACTCATTTATGACATAATTCTAATTACATTCATTTATTAAGATTAAAAAGTATTAATTTTCAAAATTATGTATAAAATATAAGTAAAATAACAGGTGTGATTTAATTTTCAAATTTTGCATAAAAAATGAATAAAATAATTTATTAATATTAAATTAAAAACATTTTAAAATGACTAAATAACCTTTACTTCAAATTATAGTTTTTCGATGAAATTTTACACATTTATTGCTTATATATACCACATATACTGATAGAAAGAATGGTTTGAGAGAAATGTGAGATTCACTTTCGAATAAATTTTTTCATTACGTTTGGCTCAAATGAACATTCTTTAAGAGTTTAGGAATATTCATTAACAGTTAATACTTGCATGCGTTTTATGGTAGACGTTGCGAATCCTTACTGTAAAGAACCTCACTTAAGTACCTATGTATTAATAAAAGTCAAATATAGCTTTTAACTAATATTTATTAACCCTTAACGAACTATTCTTGAGCTGTTAAGGAATAGCGTTGGTAAAGTTGAACTTTTTGAAGTATTTACGCCAACTGTTCGATTTCTTAACTATTAATCCTGCGGCATTTGACGCTATTCAAGTGCACGTTTGTATTAAAAATGTGCCCCAAAATCGACGATTTCGAACGATTAGGAGAAGCTGCTGATGGCGTAATGCAGTTTTCACGGGAGATAGAATAGTACATTACGCAACTAGTGCGAGGGGAACACGATTTACGCACGCGTGGTAGTTCGCGCCCGAGTGAAGCGAGGGCGCTGAACTACCACGAGTGCGTAAGTCGTGTTTCCCTCGCACGAGTTGCGTATACTATTTTTCATAACAAGTGTCGCGGAGCTCGACATTATACTAAACTAAATTAAAAAATGAATTATTTTTAATAGATAATTATTGCATCTTTTATCAAAAAATATTAAACTAAAACAAAAATATAGTGTATCGTACATTGTAGTTAATTATGATGATTATGTACATTAATTGTAACATTACAATTATTAAAATGAAAAGAAATATTTTTGTCGCTGCTTTCAATAGTAAATGATTGTTCGCTTTTTTCATCACTGTTTTGTCTACGTTTTTTCAACGGTGAACCACATGTAGCTTGCTGCGTTTCGGTTAATCGATAAAATTCATCCTCAGCGTGTGGTTCATTATCATCATCTCGACCTTCTGAATCAAATTTGGTTCTTTTTAACGAAACTGTTACAGATTTTTTGGGTTGATCAACTGTAATTTCTGCTCCAGGAGTAGATGCTACTTGATTGTCACACTGCGGTATATGGTTATCTGCCACTACAACTTCAATAGGTTTTAAGACGATCGATTTAGTTATTTTTTTATGAATTTGTTCCTTATGATTCATAGATTCATTAATGTAGCCCTCAGCTACTGTAGACGATTTCCAACCGCCATGTCTTTTTAAGTCAGTAAGATCACCTCCTCCATCGACTAGCAAAGTTGCTGAAGTTCTTCGGAAACTATGACCAGTGTATAAGTGAGGATTTGGTAATTTTAACCAATCAGCTATTTGCTTTGGCATTTGACCGATTGTATTGAGACCAATCGGCTGTCGTGTGCATTTTCCGTCTATATAATGTATGAAGAATCTTTTGTGTTTATCGATTTCAGTTGGTCTAAGATTCATGTAATTTTTACATATTTGATAAAATTTTCCACGAACTGCAAAAGAACGAGGGACATTATTCTTCGTTACTGGAATTTTTATCAATAATCTCGTCGAATCATCTTCAATGTCATCGGTTGCTATATTAGTTAATTCTCCTCTTCTCAACACACTAAGAATTCCAAAAATAAGAACAACCTACAACGAAATCAATTCTCGCAAATTATTGAAAAATGAAATAAAATTTAAAATTTTTTTATAAATAAATTACTTTTTTCACTAAATGTGCTTCGTCCGGAGCATCATTACAAAATCTACTAACGTTTTCCGCAGCGAAAGTCTTGGATTTTTTTTTCGAATATTTAGCATTTTTTTCTTGATGTAAGCTAAAAGTTGATGATATTGGCTTATATCAATATGATCAAAAGTTTTTACGGTAGTCTTCAACATTGAATAACGGTTCCATAGTGTCGGAGGAGAAAGTGTCATTGCCAATTCTTTGAAATAAGCTAAAAATATTTCTTCAACGAACATTGTGGTTTTTTTTGTTGAACGCCAAGACTTAAACTTGTTGTATGTTGCAACATATTGACGTTTTGATTTGTCCGGCAATAGATCTAAAGTTACTTCTTTAGCTGCTGCAGCGATTTCAGGTGGAATTTCATCTCCATAATCGGATATATCGTCTGTATCACAAGAACTATTATCACTCATGTTTACTTTTCGGTTAGGTACCAATAGGTTATAAACAAGACGTCTTGCACTAATGATATACAATTTCGCAATCATACATATGTAAAACAAATGACAGCGACATGATAGGTTTCCCCACGCACGCTTCAAATCTCCCTGCGCACGCTGTGAGAGAGCGTGCCTAAATCAATGACTTTAGCGCCAAAACAAATGACTCTAAAGTCGAGCTCCGCGCACGCTGTTATGAAAAAGACATAGGAGAAGCTTTCAGCATCAGGAAGCTAGGTGACATTGGAAGAACTGACGGAGATAATTGAGTCTTTGACCGTTGAATTGTCGTCAACAGAAATGGTGTTGAAGAAGTGTCGCAAAATTGCGAAGTCTGTGGTATTTCCTCAAAACAATGTGTTCAAGTTTTCCACCCGACCTCTGAATGCAACAGCCAGCTCCCGGTATCTGCTTGTAGCATGCACTTATTGGAGAGAAAGCGCATAAGTGTACTAGCAGTCAGTGCAAGATGGCGGAATCTCATTGGAAAAGTAATGTTGGCAAAATAAAATTTATAAAAAATTTTTAAATAGTTGAATGTAAATCAAATAGAATAAGAGGTATGCCCACCTTTACGACAAACAAGGTGAAGGTATGGTTCGCGTTTCCAAAGGTTTGATCAGTGTTTTCGTTCATTCCTCAGAGTAAGATTGGTTCAGCTTTGCTGCACTAACTGGTCCGCACTAATATGTAGTTAAGTACATCCTTTACATCAGTTTCGAAACCATTTTTATTTCACAAATAACTAAAATGAAGATGTCCGGAGAAGCTATCGCCAATATGATGAACTAAGTGCACATAAATAAACTCAGTGTTCAATTAGATGCCCACATTCACGCTCCACAAGGTAAAGGTATGGTTTGCGATACTGGAGACATTTAACACGTTGGTAAATGTGGTTGTCGAGACGCCTACAACATAAAATGGGCGTACGTAGTAACCAGCCTAGACGAGCGACATACAGCGGTGATGATTCTCCATCCTCCGGAAGAGAACAGACACGAAACAGCCAAAGCTGCGCTTCTAAAGTTCCAAGGCGAGGAACAAGGAGCACAAGTTGCAGGAGACTATGCAGACGGAAAAAAACAGGTGACCGGCTACCGAGTGAGTTCCTGCAGCGATTGAAGAAAATTGCACCGGAAGCAACAATACCGACAATACGCCAGGTCTGGCTGAGCCACTTACCGGAGAGTTTCGGAAAGTTGGTATTAAAAATGTACGCTAAAATCGATTATTTCGAACGATTAGGAGAAGCTGCCGACGAGATAATGCCGTTTTCACGAGAGATGGGGAAAACCGATGAGAAATACCAATTGCCAGTGGAAGAGCTAACTGAGAAGATTGAGTCTTTTACCGTCGAATTATCGGAAAAAGAAATGATGTTGAATAAGTCGCAAGATTTTGAAGTCTGCACTTTTTCCTCAACACAATATGTTCAAGTCTTCTACACGGACTCTAAATTCAGTGTATCAGTCAGCTCCCGGCATCTGCTTTTGTTATCCGCTTTTTTCGATATCTCTACTATAAAATAGTAGAAGTATTTAAATTTTTATTGTAGGTTACTAGGTATATATGTAAATTATTTTAACTCAGTAGCCAAATTCACATTAAAAAAATATTTTAATTAAATTTCACAAATTTATCAATTCTGGTAAAGACAATATTCATTATTGAATTTAGGATTACAACTGAAGTTTGGAAACGTTAAATCTTGTTTTAGGGAACCTAGAGCTGATAGAATCTATAATGGTAGCAATTTGACGAACTAATGTCTGATCATCAAAAATGATACAATCGACGACTTTATCGGTCTTTATAATCTCGCAGATACATTTTCTTATAATGTAATGAAAGGCGCCATCTATTGGTCACGTTAAGAGACATTCTTAATATGATACTGAATTAATTTTTAACATTTAAAAGAATATTGTTGGTTTATTGTATTTGAAATTCGTAAGAGATATTTTTCAATTTTACGAACACTTTAGTGAAAAAAATTGTATTAAAATAAATATAAAAATACGAAGTATTACCAATGAGGTATCGCATAATATGCACGCATAACAGAAGTCAAATAAAAAATAAACATGAGATTAATCTGTAAAGTCCGAAAAGATATGATACATTCCTAATTATTGTATAATAATAATTATTATTAATATTTAATTTGTAAAGCTCTTCGCGTCGGTTTGCGATATAAACTATGAGGGCGCGCCAGATTCGCATTTGAATCTCCCGCCTCACGCGTGGCGCCGGCGAGAGTCTAGTTCGCGCGTTGCCGCTATACGCGGCGCGATCCCTCTCCACCCGAAAAAGGGGCGTTTTCGTTGTAGCACGATAACAGGAGTAAAAATCAATAAATCTTTATGAAATTTCACACAGGGGTAGCTTTTGAACTTCTGAAGATGTTTCGTTGGCCAAGAAAAGCTGTTCATAAGATTCGAATATATTTGAGGTTGAATTTGTTTTTTGAAATTTTTCGAAACCTCTTTTTCTTGAAAACGATTGGACAAACCAACTTTAAATTTATATTAGGCTGTCTAGCTCACGTTATAAAGAATATATGTAGAAAATTTCATTAAGATTGCACAATTATTTTTGATGATATTCACTTTTAGAATTTTGGAATTTTTTTGGTATTTAATTAAGATTTTCCGATTAGTGTTTAAAATAATTTATTAGAGCATTTGCCATTATTTTTTAAATATAATATATTGTTTACAATTAATTATACTTTTTAACACAAATAATTTTTGTAATAGCACAAAAAATTAAGTTTGAGGAAGGTAAGTGCCAATGAATTGGCAGTGGCTTTTTTTTGGAAATATAGGTATTTCGATACTGTTTGAACTGCTATTTGTCGGATTCAAATATCTCAATCCTACCATTAAAAAAATGCAAAAATCAATTTTGCGAAAATCGAAAATTCACCATAAAACAAAAACGCATCGGCCAATCAAAAAATTGAAATATGATTAACTTTATTTATTTAAAATATAACATTATATTTAAAATGTAGTTCCCTCTACGTTTAAATGTTAAAATTCCATTCAAAAAATGAGAATCTCCTTTTCGAAAAGGAGATTCTACTTTTCTTTCTACTTTGCTTAAAAATACTTTGCTTTAAAAATCCATTTGTTTTAAAGCTTTCAATGTATCAGAATATGATGGTAATTACATTTTAACAAAAGAAAGATTCTCTTATATTTACTTTTTTCATAAAGTTTGGAGCTATAATGCTAACTTTAATTTTGATCGCACCGTGTCGTCTCGTATCTCATATTCTCTTTAAATTGAAATATAATTTGACAATATGTGTGTACCTACAGTTCCCAGAAAGTTTCGAACAAATAAAATTACAAATTAGATAAGCTCATGAATTAAGACAATTCACAAATGGAGTATAACAATAAAAGTTTTATAAAGGATTTAGTGCCAGTGAAAATATGAAAAATATAACAAGTTGTCGACCAAACCTACAAACAGTATGGGAAAATTTGACGTTTATTTGATATTAAATATGCAATTTCATCATCAGTTTAAAAAACAAAATTAAGGTTCATCAATTTGGTAATTTTGTATCAAAATATTAATTTAAATCAATTCACCACATTACCTTAATTATTATTCATAAAATTCAACTTTTGAAAATCTGTCGCCTAAAGCATCCCGAAGCACCAATAACCAAAAATCTCCGTCCACCGGTTTATTTATGATTTTCCGGGCGCATGTGTGCGGAATAACCGGCGTGCTTCACAGTCCTTCCTAATGCAATAAAGTGCTTTACCTCTTTGACGGCGATTGTGGATTTCCTGCGCGTGCACCGGGACGCGGGCTTATACGCGGTCGCGTAGGTTTGCGTGAGGAACGCTCGGAATCGGAGCGGAAGGGGATTGACTGCCAGTGCCGTTGCCGCGCCGCTGCTGGTGCTGTCCCTCCTTCATGATCCTCGTATTAGTCCGTACTATAAATTTGTCGTTAAAGGATTGCCAACTGAGGTAAGGGGATTTACTTTGAAATAAAAAGCCACCGATCGCGCTACTGTAAGCACAGCGGCTCGCTATCGTATAAATTGTCAGATTTCTCTCGTAGGAGAAGTTGTAGTAGCATATTATATATAAAAATACACAATCTGATCCTCTTTGTTTCCGCAAGAGAAAATACTATATACAGGTGTTTGTGATGTATGTGTGAGGGGGAAATATAAAGAAAGTTCCTTGCGTGACATTTATAAGATAATTTAGAGTATAAACATTCATTTTTCATGTAAAATATAAGAATGTACTATCCACGATCTAGGCATGGTCAAGAAGCACGGGATGAAATCTGTACAAGTTTTACATAATCGATAAATTTAAGCGATCCTTTCTCTGGAATAGAAATAATAGTTATATAAAAAAAATACTTTGACTTCTTTGGCACTCTGTTAAATCCTTTCATTTCAAAAGTCAATGATATAAAAATAATCAGAAAACAGAAAAGTTTTTAATAGAACAACAGTACATCTGATTATTTTTTTTTTTTTTGACAATTTTTATTTTTTATATATCTTGCTTGTAATTTTTCGTGCACATTTAATGTGTACTCATTGCGCACTCTCGTCTAAAGGAGATCTCTCAAAGTACTAGACGCGAAATAAAATAACTTTTTATTTAAATCACCTAAATAGTTCAGAATTTGATAAAGTTTGCTTAAATAGCTCCAATAATAATATAAACGTAAGGCCCGTTAAATGTAAAATTGATATTTCCTAAAAATCGGAAATTTAAATTTTAGAAAATCGTATAGAATATTAGTAAAGTTAAAGCTTGTACCACTATATTCTTCCTTTGTGTAGACGTTAGTCATTTAAAATTAATGTCTGAGTCGTTCCATGAAATATAGAAGTTGACCGCACGAGTGGTAAGTTAACTTCTGCAAAGAAGCTTCTTCGTGTGGCGTAAAATAAAAATATGGATTAGTCGAATAGAAATGACAAAGTTAACTTTTATTCATTTTAACCATTATTTGATGTACAAAGAAAGTTTTCAAAGTAAACGAAAAGATCACTGTAAAAGATAATCGCCCCGTTGTCTCCTACAGTAAGTAAAAAGTTGGTTTTGAAATAAACGTAAGATTGTGATTCTGGGACATCATATAAAGGATGTGATGATAATCTCTATTGCAAATATGGGGGTTAAATTAATATTCTGTTTTTCCAATACTATTTTTTTGTTTGTTAGGAAATATTAACTTTTAAAATGTAATTTACACTTTGTAATTTTCATAACAAATTATATGATTTTAAATTATTATTATTTATAAGATAAAAAGTAGATTCATTTGGCAATGAATTTCATCTCTAACTGTCAATCAGCAAATTAATCCTAAAGTTGTTTTTACAGAAATTTTTCTATTTCTCGTTCAATGAAATATTTATCTTTAAGATATAGTCACTTAACTTTCCTAAAACGCTCTTAAAAGGCATACATTTAAATTAGCTGTATCGTGCTACTCGTGTCGAGTTCACATCATCTGCCTGGACGCTTTTCTCTCCGCCTCTTTCTCATGTTTCCACGCAGGACGGACGATCAGCCGTAGGTACACGTAAATGTTGCTTCTGCCCGCGCGACGTGTCTCCGCTGTTTGGCAAATACGTTTTTCTCGTTTTTCCCAGACTTTTCACCGTTCCTCGTCTCTTTACCTCTCTCTACCTCTCTCTTTCATACCATATCTGCTGTATTCGCGCGAGTTAGCTCCGCTGATTTTCACGCGTTTGTTTATCTTGTCTTTCTGCTGCAGAGGTGCACGCAAATGTTATCCATCCGCTAGCCCGATTTTCTGAGTTTCTTTCTCTCTTTTTTCTCTCTTTCGCGTTCCCTATCCTGCTCTTGTTGTGCTCGAGTATATCCTGCAGGGCCGATCGGAAATGGAATACAATTGTTCGAAATACTCGAAGAAGACATTGTAGCCCCGTTTATTTGCAGAGGAATCATGGATTTGCCAGGAAAATAAATTATTTTCAATAAAATGATTTAAAAGATTTTGATGATAAACAGTTCAAATTGTATGTGATATTTTTGAGAATTTTTTTATATTTTTCATATAAGTATTTTAATCACGATATGAAAAAATGAAATTTTTGTTATCGATTTATGGAGTATAAAGGAAAACTACTCTTTAAAAATTAAGAAGTGAAAATTCTATTCCGCTGCTTCAATAAGTAAATATATACGACTATAGATAATCACTAAAGTATTGGCAGATTTTTTCACTTGTTCACATCAGTGATCGACTTTTCCCTTATTCATATTTAGAGAGTATATACTGTTATGAGTAAGAACTCGCAGGTAAATAAATAAATAGAGGAAGACTCGATAAAAAAAAACGGCGAGCTTCGGCGAGGAATCGAACCCCGAACCTTCCGTTTTCGCGACGGGTGCTCTGTTCGATCAGCTATCGATCCTGCCTATACGCGTCTTTCTTCGAGTCGACCTCATGTCACTTAGATGCTACCCGATCCCCCACTTCACGTTATGCATACTATGCACACGTAACAATACGAATATTGGCCTAATTTGTTATAAACAATTTTTCGTTAAACACTTTACCATATCGACGCCCTCTACGAAGACTAGCACGTTTCATGGTGTCCTCATCACGAAGACTAGCACATTTCCCAAAACTGCAATGAAAACTGGCATAAGTCATGACTTTGGTACGTGCCTTCGTTACAAACGCTCAAATGAACTAGTGTTCGTCGGAATTTGAATCGTGCTAGTTATCGTAGGGAGCGTCAATATGAGCAATGTAATAAAAAAAAGATGAAAAACTTTGTAACGGTGGGATACACCGTTTTAAGGTGGCTCATGCGAGCTAGTAGACCTACAGTTATGAACATTTTTTACGAAGGTTCATTTACACATTCCAATCTGAAAACTGATATGACAGGGAAACGGGTTCTTAACATAACGGACAAAATTTCCAATGTTGCAAACGTAGATTTTGTTCAGTAAAAAGAAATTCAATAAGTATTTATAATCTTTTTTGTTTTTCAATCAATTTTAATTTGCAAGGTCTCATTTTCTTCCTTGTTCAATTTAAGGAGGTACCGATATCAAAATTGGAAAATTTTCGAAACCTGTAAAGTTATATGCAATTATTTATAAAATTCAGTGACAAATCTACAAAGTCATAATGATATTTTTCCTCTATCAATTCGGTTTTGCTTTAATAAACTCTGAGTTTTAATGGTCGCGAGTAATCATTTATTATAGTATTGAGAGAATTCACGGCATGAACTTACGGGCTTACACGGTCGGAGTCCAGATAGTGAAACGTACTTTGGCAAAACAAAAAGACACAGAGAGACGAAACTGCGTCTCTAGGCTTAGGCTGGCGTACAAAGCCGCATTGGACTTACTTAGTTGGGTGGGCGGTGATGTCTAGTACATTTGAGAGAAGAATATTGTTACTGTCAACATATTTATCTATTTGAAATACAACTATTTGACATGTTTAAGGATAAAATGTGATATTGTAATAGTTACAATATCTATATTAACTAATAGACATATTCAGATTTGAAAGTAGTTGATGGTTCTTGTAAATTGTAGTTTTTGAATCTAATGGCCAATTTTTTACCAGGGTGGTGTTGTTATATAACAAAAAGGTTTGAAATAAAAACTCCATTTAGTTTTTGACTCTAACGTTTTGGACATTTTTATTGTTTATGTTCCTCATCAGGATAAACAATGAAAATGTCCGAAACGTTGGAGTAAAAAAATAAATGATGTTTTTATTTCACACGTTTCTGTTATAAAACAACATCATCCTGGTAAAAAATTGGCCATTAGATTTGTTCGCGCCGATTCGAATATTGCCGCGAGTTTTGTCCATTTCCACGCGGGGGCGGCGCTGCACGTCTAATCGCGGTTTCGCGGGGGGTCGTTTTTGTCTTTATCGCTCGAACTGTCGCGTAATAGATTAAATCTTAAACCACGTAAATCTTTCTTTATCTCTTTCTTACTTCAAATATAGTTTAAGTCATGCTTCAATAAAGACGCATGTCAATTATTACAATACACGTGGCTGTGTCATTTCTCGCCTTCTCGTGCTCATCCTACTTTCCGGTTCATCGACGCACTCCCATTTGATCCTACATCCGTTATCACAACCGTCCGTCTACTTTAAATATCTAAATTGAAAAGGCGACAACAGGATTAAAAAACTACTATAATAAGCATATTGTAACTATTACAATATCAATGTTCTCAGGTAACATATTGAAATTGTTTATAAGAACATGGTAACTTAACTGTTAACATGGCATTCTAACTGTTACAATGCCTATATTTGGTCATATTTAAACATACACATGTTAACAGTTACAATGCCATGTTAACAGTAAACAAATCCTTTACTCAGTGTACTCGGAAGGTGAACAAGAAAACCAGGGAAAATAAGTGTAGTATGGCGATTAGTTGGAATACTGTATTAAATTAATATTTCGATGCGTAACCACCCCGTTAGAACTTTGGTCTTTAGTCGATAAAAATATACCTAAACGGAATAAATAGTAGTTTTCGTCACTATAGGGCATAAAGTTGAACTTCATGCACCGAGTGTTGGATGATCACGAGGTCATAAAGATTTCGCCCGCGTGGCGAACAATATTTTTTTTGATAGTATGAGTAAAGCACGTCGTCGCATCGGTTGAGTGCGTAAAAAACTAAAAACGATGCGAATCGACGTACATTACGCATACTATGCAGAAAAATATTTCTTCTAGAATCATCATATACTACAAGAGTGGTCTATTACTTCAATCATTTTACGTAAAAATTTAAGCCCAGCAGAACTTCTCAATTAAAATATTCCTAATCAGTTTCAAATAAAAATTACCATAAATGATTATGAAAATGAATTCTTTAAATTTGCGATTTAGAGCTCCATTACCATTTTTTAAAAAAAATCTTTGTTTGAGAATTTCCCTGGCAGTTTCTAATACATTATAGAAAGAATTTTTCACTGCGCTAGTTTGAAAAATTTCGCTGCTGATCCACATACTCGACATATCCAACTGGGGCATAATTTCGTAATTCGAACGCTCACGCGTGTACCCGCGGCACTTCCGGCTAATTATTCCGGATTCCGTCTCCCGTGTAATATTGAAACGCAGAATGCAGCGATCGGCGTGACGGGGATTCCGACTTAATAATGCTAATATTGACCCGGACTCCTGACCCTTCGCAAATTATAAACGGCGAACTTAAGCGGCCGTAATATAGCCTTGCCGCAGCAGCAGCAGCGGTATTCCCGTTATTGTGCGTCCGAGCTCCTTGACCGCGCAACGCGCTCTGGCTAATTGCAGGAACGGAGTGCGCGCGGCGAATGCGTTGCGGGAAGGGTGAGGGGAGATGATAGGAAGAAAAGTTTATGTTGGTTTTGGGCAATTTTCGGTGAGGGAAGATGATTCGCTTTACTTCCTGGAGAGATACATTGATCGAAAGATTTATTGAGTTTAGGTTTATTGGAGGGAAACTATTTGTAAGAGGAGTGCGTAGTAATAAATAAATGTTATTCTGAGAAAAAGATTACCTTTTAGTCAAAATAGTCTGAAATTAGTAAATTGTTATAACTATTGACAGCTTGCTTTAAGTAGGTGTGTGCGGTTGCGCACAAGCCTAAGCGGAGATGACCCATCATCATCCTGGAGGCGACGAGACTACTCCGACAGCGGTCTGACTGACGCGATCTGGCTGTTGGCGGGTCTCCCATCGCCTTCATTGGTGAAAGACATGGAAGCGGACTCGCAGGTCTTCGTCACGGAGCAGCATGACCACCGGGCGGCGTTCCCGAACGACACGAGCCGTCTTGCAGAGCGAACGAGCCCGGCAACCTCTGAGGCGCAAGGTTTACGACGCGGGGCACCGATGTAGACACGTAGCTCTTCAGGCCCTGTAGCAGACCCGTCCTCCTAAGTGCCTTGCTTACGGCGGTGTGACGCGTCGCCTTCGCAGAGAGACGCCAAAAATTCTGCTTTAACCTCCTCGTCGCATCATGATCTCCAACTAGAAAATGGAAATTATCACAAAGTATGCAGTTGTTAAGCAAAATAAAAATCTTTTCCATTCAGCATTTCCACGCGCTGCAGAGATGAAAATATTTCTAAGTCCAGTCGAAATGAATTTGCCGCATAACGTATTTGGTTAACAACCTGAAGCGTTGTCAATACACTGTATATTAGCTAGTTTCATGCGGGTGCGAGCTTAGTCAAATTTTCACTTAACGGTAGCATGGAAACGCAAAGTTTCTTTGAAATGATAAGCTCGAATATAATTACACACAATGTGTATAAAATTTAATTTACTGAGAAAAAATTTTGATTGACTCAATTAAACCAGTATTTGAATACGGACAATTCAATCATTTTATTGAAACAAAAATATTAAGATTGAATCAAATGAATATTTTATTGATTCAATAATTGATTCAATTAATTCAATGAAATGTGCATTCGATTCAATCTTAATATTTTTGTTTCAATAAAATGATTGAATTGTCCGTATTCAAATACTGGTTTAATTGAGTCAATTAAAATTTTTTCTCAGTGTACAAACTGCATATTTCTCGTCAATTGAATACTGATTACAGAGAGCATGTGTAGTAGATAGGTCCCGTTTTTGACACAGACTGTGTGTTAAAAACGAATCTATTTTCAACTGTGTATTCCTCTTCGATAAATTTATCAAATGCGAGATCAAGTAACTTGATCAATCAATCAACTTTATCATTTTGAATTCTTTTTGTCACAGAATTCCACATAAAGAAAACATAATATCCTGAAAACTCTTTTTAGATATCAAGTTCATAACAGAAATTTTAATATGATCTGGAGAATTATGTGTAATCGAAGCTTTTACAGCTTGATGCAACATGTATTGCATAGCTCCACATTTTGATTGTTCAAATTTCACAGAAAGTCAAACATAAATTATTCGACTGGTATAATATTTTTAAATTTTGGTAGTAGAAGTAATGTGTTAAATCGTAAATCGCCATAATGCAATTTTCTTTTGATTTATTTAAATTATAAAAATTAATCATAATTCAAAATTGGAACGGCGATCGTTTAATTATGATTTTCATTTTGAATTTTTTAAATTGTGAAAATTTAATTTCAATTCGTAGTATGAGTTCCCATTAAATGCTAATTTCACGGTAATTTTTAGTAGAAAACTCTCCTCGTGTTATCAAAATGACTATTCTAATTTTGAGACATTTTTAAATTAAAAAAGTTTCAGACATTACAGTCATTAGCTTATCTAAAATAAAAATAAAAAAATTTTATTACAATTCCAAAAAATGGAACTGGATAGAGAGTCTACGCATGACGATATGCTCTATTTATATACTCATGTATTCTAATTTCGCTTAATCTGAATTCCATATAAAAAGTGTCATAAAATAAATCATATTCAATAAGTAAACCTTTATTTTTTTTACTTGATTGTTAAAAGATCAACTCAAAAACAATTCTTAACATTTAATATCGAATCTAGGAAAAATATACTTTGTTACCCCTACAGTATTAACGAAATTTTGGTACTTGGATGGGTGACTTCGGGGGAAACCTATACATATACAACTTCGATCATCGTTTAGGTGATTTTTTGCTCTTAACAAAGTGTTGGTTAGGTGTTCTAAAGACGGAGATTCGTCTATAATCGGTCCTCTCTTAAGTTTCGCATCATCAAAATAAAGGTATGGATTTCGAAAGCGACTACTTATAGTTACTTGCTGGGTCAAATAAGGTGCAGGTGAATAAACCCCAATAATCCAAGTTTCAATTAATAACTGAAGAAATCGTAGAAGAAATCTATTCTTAGGTGTTTGGAAAACACAAAAACGAAATTCGGAGGCACACCTCTGTAAGAATTTTTTTCTCGTACTGTAGATCACATAATTTACAAAAAACTTTAATCTGTGTTAATCACGCATTAATTTTTCTTATAGAATTTTGGACTGATGATTAGCCAAAGATAAGCTTCCAAAAGCGCGAACAAAAAATGATGAAACTCTTAAAAATTACGTAAATGAATGGTTTGTCGTGATTTGTCGCGATTAGCAAATGCCCGTATAGCTTTACACAGACACTTTTCTATTCAACGATTTTTAGGTTTTTGCAACACTGAGCGCTTAATATTGACTATCATCACCAATTACTGTTTTTCATCCGTTATTCCATGTTAATAAATAAGAAAAATAGATGTACGGTTAACACAGTGCCACAAAAGGTCGATTTCACGCGAGTTCAAAAAGTTTTTCGCATATTATACGACCTACAAAATGAAAAAAAAAATTACTGCCAAGGTATACCTCCAAATTTCGTCTTTACATTTTAGAAATGCCCAAGACGTTTTTTTGAAATTTCAAAGTTGCGTCACCATATCCTGCAATTTTCACTCTTTCAATTACCCACGTACCCAAAATTCTGCACCTCTCACGCAACATTTTTGCCGCGTACTTTGCAGTCACAAGCTTTTCTCATTATTGATTTTGCCAGCACTGAGCTCTCTCTCTCTCTCTCTCTCCTCGCACACGAAATACAAATCAACGCTTCGGAAAATCCGAAAAATCCCACCCCGCGTACACATATAGGCCGCGGAGTTCTGCCGCGCTATACTCTCTCCTCTATCTCCCTTTCCCTCCATCCGGCTCGTACATCATTCTCGGCTCGCACGTACGCGCGCGCGTACTAGGATACTACTCTCTCGTATCGCATATATATACATAACCCGTATGCTATAGTACGCACACGCGGGGCAATCCTCGGCGCATGCGCGCGCGCGCTCTCCGGCGTGACTCGTCGCCTCCGCACTGTCGCCGCCACCGCCGACGCCGGCAGCTCCTGCCCCCCATAGTCGCGCGCGAGTGTTCCCCGGGCGCGGATGCCTCGTCCCCCCGTAGCGTCGTCGTCGTCGCGCCGGCCGTCGCGCGCGAGGATGCACCGCTCCCGCGAGTGATTATACGTGCCAGCGGTTAATACAGGATGCCGGGTGGCCTCGGCAGGTGGGCCCTGCTGCTGGGCCCGCTGCTCATTCTGGCCGTCGGCGCCGTCGCCGAGAAGAACGAAAACTGTGAGTTGACGTATGTGTGTGTGTGTGTGTGTGTATGCGAGCGAGCGCGTGGAGGTCGGGGGGAGGCGACGTGCGCCCCACGCCGCTGCCGACGCTTTTGTGCAGTGTGTGTCTGCGCGCGCGGAGGGGGAGAAGGGGGGAAAAGGAGCCACGAGCGCGATGGGGTGTGTTTCCACAGCTGAGGGGTGGTCTGTTGGTGACTTTTCGTCGTTAGGGCTGGCTGGCGTTACGGGGGAGCCAGCGATGTACGTGCCGCGCGAGATTCTTGGGCTTTTTTCGGCCGCCTGTCTGTGTGTGGGTGTGTGTGATTCTTGGAGATGGCTTTTTTGCCAGTTCTTTGCGTGATTTACTGTAACGACGCTGGAACGATATGTGGGGCCTCGTTCTTTTAAAGTGCTTCTGAAGCCATGATTCATAATCGCAGGATCTTATATAAGCTCGTTTTAGCAATTTTACGACAAAGTAATGAGTCATTTTTTATTTATTTAACCAAGTATAAAGATGAATGGGCTAATTTTAAAATTCGACTGTATCGTGTGTATCGTTGGTACAGTGGAAATAAAAGTAGAGATTAGTCATTGACCTCGTCGCGTGACGTTTTTGTGCGCATAAATTTTGTAGCAATATTGACTGAAATGTAGATGAGCTATAATAATTTGGTGGATACAATAAAACCTTCGAGAGAAACGTACGGCCCGTAATTACGTAAAGCCGTTTACTAATTTTGGATTTATACGGATTATGCAGAAAACAATTGGAATTCAATTTATGAGTCAGAAATGAAGACCAAACTGAAAAACCTTTTTAATGAAAACTAAACATTAATTAACTATTCAAGATAACTGGTTATAGCAAAATCCTTTTATTGTGCGTATCAATTTGGAAGTGTTATATTTTTTGTTGGCCATTTATTTGCAAGTGTTTTTTCTGTATCTTTTATCTACGTTGAAAAATAGAGATATACCCTACAATCCATTATCTGCTTCGTATTTTCAATATAGGACAGGTTAAAATAATTTCAATGTACGGAACTATATTTGAATGTTTGTGATTGATTTATTTTTTTTTATTTGTTTCTGCAATAAAAATAAAGTCTGACAATAATAACATTGAATATTTGACATACATAAAAAACATCACGTGTTCCTCTTGATCTGTCAGCAAGTTCTTCATTCAATACCAATATTATATTCTATTTTATAATTTTATATATGTACATCATTTAAGAATTCCTACAATAAGATCTATGGTTTTTATAATTTGGATGGCGCTGGTAACGACTACCGAAACGTTATGAAAATATTTTCTCTTCATTACCCTTTTTTCAGACAGATCGATAAAAATTCCACACAAGTATACAAATATTACAATACCTTTGTGACAGAGTTAACAACTGTATTAATATCGGAAAAAAAGTTTTCCGCAGTTTTTGGTCAACAAAACGTTTTGCTGTTTTACAGATATAAAACGTCAATGTGTACAAAATTTTTATAAGTGCAAACAAGACACACACACACACACACACACCCACACACTACACACACACCCACACACAAACACACACACTTACCCACATACACACACACCCACCGATGCATGCACGCACGCACGCACACACACATATATACACACAGAGGCATACAATTACATGTAGAACGGTACATGCATAAAATCATTATTTCTGGGTATTGTTGTTATTTTTAGAATTTTCTAGAAAAACCTATGGCTTATGGTTATTGTTTCTTAATTCCACTACATAGATAGTTATTGAGAGTTGAGTGGCATCAATACTTTCAGGTTCAGCGAAAAAAACTGAACACACACATGATGGTGATACAGACACTATGTCCCCATATAGACATTTCGATGTTTAATACTGTACAATTACACGACAAAGCGCTCCTTCTGATATATATATATATATATATATATATATATATATATATATATATATATATATATATATATATATATATTCCATTATTTTCGGATTTCCGGTAACCGTGAATGCGCCGATCCGGCAAAAACCTCTGCCGCGGGGGGAAATGAGCCATATGCGGCATAATTTAAAAGAGTCATAATAAAATTCTCTTTAGCTTTTGCGGACGTCGAGGCGATGCTCACGAGTGCGCGTTTGTGTTTTCATTAATGCTTCAAATAGTGAATGTTCGCTTGACAAACACACCTTTCCATTGTTGTTGGGCTCACAACCCGATTAACGTTCCGCGTCTCATTCAGAATTTCCAATAAAAGAGGGAAATATCGGAACAACGGCGGAATAAAATACGCGTGTGCCCGCCCGCGCAAAGTACGTATACTCTTTAATTAGCCCTTTGAGTCTCAGCGGTACTTTGAGGCGTGCGTTAGTTCTTTTTTTCCTCGACCCGACTGCCGCTATTCCAGTTACGAGGAAAAGTTTTGCTAAAAAAAAGAGGAGCTTCGGTATAAATACACAATTATTTTAATTAATATTTTATACCTGCCGGTACAGCGAAATGATTGCAAGCTGTTGGTATAATGTCACGTAAAGCGAAGAATCGTGATTGCATTTATTATGTAACAGCGGTTTCACGCGTTGAGTTGTTTTTCTTCTTTATATAGCTTTGTATTTTAATAAATTTAATTTGTTTTATTGTTACTGAAATATATAATGTTTTAAAATTTTAAATGTGTTTTAAAATGCTTGCTTTATTTAAACACGATGTTCTGAAAAGTAATAAAATTATTGTAATAAATTTAAATAGCGATCCCAAATTTACATTTCCGCTCAGTCGTTATATATATTTTCACGAAAGAATGATAATATTCCTGTTGGAATGCACAAGTTTGTAATAAGCGTAGGAATTTTCGTTGAATGGTTGAGTTGCTCCTATAAAAATTCTATGAAGTATAATGAAAATCAATGTTAGTAGAATAATATTATTTTGATATTTTCTATTGATTGTAGTCGCTTTACCGAAAAATCTAAAATGCAGGTACACATTTTTTAACAAATCACGTCAGCAATATTTTTTCATCTTGTTTTACGAAGACTTTGTATTTTTGTTTAACGGTTTGTTGAATCAAAAACTGCAACTACACAGTTATAGCATGAAAATAAGTAGAAAAAATATCAAATAGTATAAAATATCGTGTCTGATAGCAGGCAAGTAGATAGAAAAATAACTTGTAGCCAATTTAGACAGCGGATTACACGCTCCGACTGTTACAACACATTTTCTCTAATTTAGCTTCCTGTGAAATGGTGCTCTATTTCTGGAAAAAATAATAATGACAATTGAATTTGAAAATACATGAAAATTGTGGTTTAAGGTGACCGATTGAGGTACCTTAGAAACCATTAAATTCAATAACCAAAGAACTCTCAGTTCACATTACGGAGAGTCCCCTCAACCCCTTCTGTCGAGAACGAAAGAACCCCCGAGATCTAAACAATCGCTCTTCCTCTCTACCTCAAAACGCGAAAACTGTCCGTCCCTCTGATTAGCGGCTCGCTCGCGTGTGCGGCCCATCGCGCGCTCTCGCACCGGCACAAGTTGTTCTCGTTAGCGAGAGCGAGCGAGCGCCCGCGTCGACGTCCGCGAGAGCGAGCGAGCGACTCGTGGAGAGTAATATTGATCGCCGGGGGCTTACATCGGGGGGGTCGAGCGTGAGACAGAGAGAGAGGGGGAGAGAGAAGGGGAGGGGGCGGCGAACAGAAGGTAAAGGGCAGATGCGCGGGAGAAGGACGGAGACGGATTCGGAGCCGGGCGCGGGGGAGGGCGACTATAGGGGTTACAGGGGTGGTTGGCACAGTAGGCAGGAGGAGAGGGCGTGTGCGCGCGGTTCTCTGTGTCTCTGTGTATGTGTGCGCGCGCGCCCGTCTGCATGTGTGTGCGTGTAGATGTGGGGCATTTTACGCTGGGAATTGGTAGGGTGTTTCTCTCTTTCTCTCTCCGTCTCTCTTTTTTCCAGGGATCGAGAACTTATCGGGCGAGGAATTTCTTTTTTTTTTGTTTACCGTGGATGAGCGTTTTTTGCAGATTCTCCGTTTTAGATGAATTGATTTTGCGGTTGATTTCAAGAGTTTTGAATTTAGAACTGTGCCAGTAAACGAATGAATTGTTAAAGAGGTTCTATCGGTAATAGAATTAAAATTAAGATATATGTGACATTTCGTATACAGGTTTGTAAATATCTCAAAAACACTCATATACATTTTCAGAAGGCTACGTGAGATAGAAGTTAAAATATTAATGTTTTCGTTTTTTGCTAGATAACATGGGCTCTTATGGAAAGTCGCGATTTCTTTGTACTCATTTGTGTATTATAAAGCATTAAACAATGAGATTCTATTAATATTTTTTGTAGTAGAAAACGAATTTATGACAAACATTTATTATTCTTCAAAAATATTATTGGTGGCCGTTGACTTATAACAAAAATACTTGGAATACAAAAAACATACATTTAACCTCAAAAAATGAGTCAAATTAGCGTCTATATAGAACTCTTAATTGATGATAAGATCAAATAAAATTGTACAATTTAAATGAATAATCGGTATTTCATGTAAGTTCATCTACGCAGCTTCTTTAGCGCAATATATCTCGCGAATGAATCATAAATAAAAAGTGCGCTCATTTTGACTAGTGACGTATCGGTAGAACTTTTTCAAATATTTTACTCATTGTTTTTGAATTGATTCTTTTACACCGAATAATGTTCAACAAAAATAGCTATAAATATGGTTTCTACTATGTTCAGTTAACAGTAAACAGTTTGGCTTTTAACAAATATTATTTTAAAATAAAGCTTGAATCTTACACAATCCTAAAGAATATATTCAAGACCAACATTTTCCATTTCACAGCTATATGAGTAAAATGTTAGATTTTTCACAGCGCGAACAGTGTAAGGCTATGTTTTTTTTTATTCCAGCTTTCCATGCATGAGTAAAAAGGTCGTAGCGAAGTTTTCTTAGTAATGGTGTAATCGTGCTCTTTATAGTGCTTTCAGTTACGATTTTAACGCAAGACTTTCATCAAATCTGTACACTTTAAATCACGGTAAATTGACATTTTTGCTAAGCTTTAAGAGAGAGATTTCTATAATAACGCAACTCGCATCTTCACAATAGCCTTAAACGTAAGATATTCGTTTTTTCATTATCACTATAGATCCGCTTAATTTCGATTCACTATACACACGCCGCCAGATTTCTTCTCCCTTTTAACTGCACCGCCCGTCCAACCTCGTATCCTTTTACCGCCGTGTGTCACATTTGCGCAGTTTCGAGCGGCACGCGGCCAAAGTCAACAAACTTCTTTTCCTTGTCGTCTACCTAGTTCCGTGGTTGCCGCTCGATGTCGCCGGTAGACACGCGCATAGTTCGCCATACAAAGTCGAAATTATTAACTCTCTCTCTCTCTCTTGCCACTGTCTCTGCTTTCTCGCGCGCTGCCACCTGTGCGAGACGCGGATTTAATAAAGTACCGTGTTTACGGGAAATTTAATGCGCGCTTGTTCGGTTTTCCGTTTGTTATATACGCGATGCGAGCGCGTCGCCGTGCGATTGTGTTGAATAGGCGGATTAGTCATGGAAATGGGCTATGCTCTTGTTAGTCGAATTGTTTTTAATCCGGGGCACGAGCGGTTTTGCTGCAGTTTTTGTTGGTGATATGCAAAATTAATACTCATGTTGTTCTATTTGATCCACACGGTATAGTATTATTAAAATCGGATGTAATAAGCCGGTTTAGCGTATAATATATAAAGGGAGACAAACTATTATCTGGTGTTTGTAGAACAGAGCCCTCCACTTGCCTAAATACATATGAACTGTTACTGTTTGAATGTTTGCAGTTATGTAATAGATCTACGATAAAAAAAAGCAACTGAAATATACCTATATTCGTCGGTATGAAAATTCAATCTGTTTTTTTGTGAATAAAACTTTAAATTTAATGAAATTTTAAAACCGAAAAATATTTTAGCCACGAGTTTTAACAAAAATAAAATTGTATTTACAGTAAAAATATTTTGTTTAAAACTGAATGGTTCTCCTTTTCAGTGCATGCACAGACTCGCTATATGCCCTCACGCGACGTCGGTGTGAAAGTTCCGATGTAAAAGTATGCAAATTTTGTAACTCCGGGTCAAAATAAAACATCGTTGAGTGCTGTCGGCCGTCTTTTTTTCATGCTTTTTTCACGTTCACTCCCGCGGCGTCCACGTTCCATCAAAATGAACCTAGAAAAAAAAGGAAGTAGATCGCTCTCTCTGTCTGAAAATGCACGCAGCGAGAGATACTATGATAACTTCAAAAACTACCGAGAGAGACAGGGAAATTGTAGATAACTGAAAACGAAAAATATGGTTACTCGTACAACTAAAATTCTCCATAATTTATCTCGGGATAAGAGGAAGTTACCTTGACGACAAAATAAAAATTTCAATTTTTTTTTAGTTTATGGACGCTATGGGGATAATGGCTTGAAATACTCCGCGTAAGTTGGAAAATTCTGTAACGTGCTGTAAAATATTTTTCATCGATAAGAATTCTCTTAAAACCTTTTAGAACTTTCTGCGGAGTTTCAAGATTTCCAGAAAAAGTTCAAAGTATTCTATGAAACTTACAAAACCTTTCCAGAGATCAAGACAATTTCTCGAGTTTCCAAAGTAACTATATAACTTCACTTACATTAATAAAATATTATTATATCCCAGTAATATTGTAAACGTCGATAAAATATTTGTTTAACCGTATACGCTCGGCGATCATCCTCGAAACGATTATACCTGCCACTTTCGAAACTCCATGAAAATCCATAATATCTATTTCACGCCTCGGCTACCCCAAATAGCGTAAGGACGAAGCGGTAATCGATAATGCTGAAGTCTCGGCGATTTTCATCGCTTCACACCAAGAACTTCACGGGATCGTTACTCGATTCCCCTGAAAATAATACGATTCTCCTGCGCCCGCGCGCGACTTATTAACGACGGAAGCATGCCTCGCTAATAAGAAGACGAACTTCTGTCGCGTTAGCTCGGCACTTTTCTCCCTCCCCCCTCCGTTCCCTTCCCCGAAAGTCTGTCTTTACGAGCTAAGTTAATCACGGGAGTCGAGACTCGAACGGCTATCATTTCGCAGAGCGATTCAATCGGCCGCTAATCGATCGAATAATTTCCCTGGATGGCCGAGTGCGCGCGGAACTCGCGCGTATATAGCTCTTTCGCGTCGCTAAACGACCGTTAGGACTTTTTTTATTCCTTGAATAGTCATTCAGGTACGAAGCTATTGAAATTTTCGCCACAAAAGTTTGATTTCGTTTGGCAAGTTGGGGAACAATTTTATAATCGAGGGAACTGATTGAAATCTTTATTACATTATATCGTATAAGATGAAAATATAAAGGCGCGCTTCGATTCCAGAAGAATTCATTTATCCTCAAAGGATTTCAATAATCAATTATTTTATTACATTTCCCCTGAAAATGGAATATAAATCCAAAATAAATCAGTCACGTTAATTACATTTCCAATTAAATTATTTTCCAATTACGTGTGCATTCGGTAGAATGCATCTATCATCAGCAAACCTCAAAACATCTTTTTTTTTTTTTTTATAGAAAACCAAAAGAAAAAAATCTTCTGGAAGACTTATTGTGCTTCGTCATTGTTAGCACTAATGAAAGGCGCGCACTTTCGCTATTTTGGCCTCACCGTGACAAAAAGCAGGCACTCAGGAAGAAAAACCAGACAATAGTCGCACAGCGCGCCAGTGTATACTCTTTGAAATCGCCGAACCGCGATAACGCAGATGACGATGACTGCAATTACAACCCCGCGGAGTACCGGCAACTCCGCGCGTGGAAAAATCCCCGCGAATAGTGGGGAGAAACGTGGTAAAAGAAAGCAGCAGGGCGACAGTGCGAAATTGCGCTTTGGAATTTAATAGTACAATGGAGCGAGAGTGGGAAGGAGATTACGGATTACGCGAAGAACCGCGCGCTCGCGAAAGATGAAGTCGATAATATACAAAGAGCCGGGAGAATAATCGGAGCGCAGGGGAAATCGGAGAGCAGCAGAGGTATAATGGGGAAAAAATTGAATGTCCGCGCGCGTCTGGGTTGTTTTGCCGCGCGATGCAGGAAAGGAGTAAGAGAGGGATTGAGGAAGGAGAGGGTATATAGGAGTGCGCGCGCGCGAGCCGAAATGGCGGACGGGGGTGGAGAAGATCCTTTTCTCTACCTCTCTCTCTTGAGGGAAAAATCACGCGGACGAGGACGCTTCCGCGTTATACTTACCTCCGCGTAAAACTCGGGATTCTCTTCGTAAATATTCCCCATAAATGAATAAGAACAACCCGTGGGGCCGCGAAGCCATAGACGGGGCATGTATATAAACGTGTTCGGCAGATGAGATTGGCATCCCGCGAGCGTCGCCGCTCGGGGTTATATCCGATGCGCCGCAGCTCCCCTTTTTTCTGCCGCGCGTAGCGCTCGGGAATACGTGATGCATTACTTAAGGGCGGTCACGTCCTTGCGCGGAAGGAGGAAACTGCCTTATATGCCGCTGTTCTGCCGGCGCCGAGAGAGAGAGAGAGCGAGTATGCTGGCGTATAATAAGATGGCTGGTTTACGCGGGACCTCCGTAGCCGTCAAAGTCTTTATGTGTCGCGTCGTGGACGACAGAGAGGGAGATATATAAGCGTGACTCGACTACAGCCGCACGTGTGCACACGCGGCTCTTGTGATAAACGGCCGCGGGAGAGCTTTATGCGTATTTTGTTTCGCATCATCATATCTTGGCCGTCGAAGTGCCGCGTTTAAAAAGGGGAGCGCCGAATTCGGGTGAATATCCTTGTTTAACATCGACGGGCAAATGCAGGTTGATTCGGTCGAAATTGCATTTATTTGCGTATACACGCATTTTGCTTGTGGAACATAATATTTATTAGATCCATTGTATGCAGAAATATATAATTTATGCTTATTATAACTTTTCGATTTCGTGAAAACATATTGTTTATTAAATAATTTAATACATTTCTCATGGCGTTAAACATTTATTCAATAAATATGTTTAATAAAAATAACAATTCATTAATAATAATGCAAATAACCTGAATAATCCATTGTATTTATAAAGCGCGGCAATTAAAATTATCGATATCAGACCCCCATATTTTTTTTTTTTTTTTTAATTTCATAAAACAACAGTTGCATAGAAAATGGTTTGCATTCTTACCGCAGAATGGTTTTATTTTGAATAAAAATTTTGAAATCACGTTTACAGCCACGACATTCTCAGCGTTCGCTTTATACGTCGTTATGATCTCGGAATCGGAATATCACTTGGCATACATACTCGTATATTATATATATACCATCTCGGCAGATCTTCCGAAGCCATATCTCCCATGCACACACGATTCCGAGAGCGGGTTATATTCTCTACCCCCTCTCTTCTCCTCTGTTCACGGCGCAAATGCACGAGCGCATAAGATAGACCGTGGATTAAGGCTGCGACTCGCCGTGAGGAGGAAAAGAGACGCTTCTACATACATATACCTAGACACTCGCTGAGATGGCACGCAGAGAATGGGGGGTTGGGCGAGCGCCGACGTGTACACACATTTCTCTCTCTGTACGTGGCAGGAAAAAGCATCGGAGCGGGAACGCGCGCTCGTAAACACGTGCGCAATATGCCGTCCTGCTGGTGGTGATGGTGCAGTGGTAGCGAAAACGCGGCCCAAGCGACTTGTTCTATTATTTTTATCGGCTTTTTCAAATCGGGCGACGTGGCGAGTCTTTTGAAAACGCAATCTGTGAAATTAAACTTGCTGGCCTTCATTGAAAATGTTGTGTGACTCGAGGGTGCCTGACGTGATTTTAAAGTATTTTCGATACAAGGATCTTTTAAGGGACTTATGAAGCGATTTTCAATTGAATTTGAGGAACAATTTTTTCCATGTTAAATTTTTTCCTGACATTCGATTTAAAATCACCCCGTTCATGATAAAGTTATTGTAATCAGAATGGCTCACTCAAAATTTGGAGTCATTTCATCCACAGGGTTATTTAGAATCCTACAGACAGTGAATTTTGGCTTCAAGACCCATGTTATGGTTTTTGGAGAGGTATAAGGTCCAAACAATTGTAATCAAAGGTACTTCTAGTATAATTAATAAAATGTATTAGGTTAACCAAAATATTTTTGTTATATTGAAAAGGTATTTTGCCCCCTCAAAAGGAGATATTTCATCGTTTGATGGATCTATTATTATTTTATGTTTACGTGCATTTTATAATACAGTCATTGTTGCTATAATTTGAAGTTATATTAATGTATAGCCATTTAATATTTGTATTGTTTTTCGATGTCTGAGATTAAATCTACCTAGAGTATATTTTTTATTACTTTTAGAAGCTGATATTACTTGATGAGTTTTATTCTTAAAAACCTTTATCTGCAAAATAATGTAATAACAATTACATGTACAAAAAAGTAAACAGTCAATAGAAATTAACAGGAAATATACTCAAACCCATATTTAATAAAGCTTAAAATTGACAAACCTTGAATATGTATTTGCAAAAGATGAAAAAGGGAAACCATTATATCCTTTAACCAATAAGTAAAGGATTTCATAGAAAATTACTTTTTCGTTTACCCTCTGACAAAAAATACTATTTGCTTTGTAATCTTTGCTTCCCTTAGTTTACCTTCGCATCAAAGTGCAAAGACCGTTTTTTTTGTCCGCTCTTGAGAGAATTTAATTGTTGTATGAAATTCTTCTGTCCCTTACTTTCCTATACAATTATTCTACAAAAATAGTTTCTTTCTGTATAGGAAATAATGTTGTCTTCATAAAAAATTCATAAATTCCTGTTTTACCTTGAAACGAATTTTCCGTTGTGCAAAAGAATAAAGAACCTTTGAAAATATTTTTGCTAGTATTTTTCACGTAAATAAATATATATTGCTTATTTTAGCAAGAATTATTAATACGATCGTTATTGTTGAATAAAATTCATGAAGCGTTCATTCACTTCTCATGAAATATGGTATTAAGAGTATAGATTTATAAGAAAATGATAAAACAGATTAATTTCAGGATTTAAAAATATTTTATTATTGAAAAGATATAAATTATAATGTATTGTTATAATACATACGTTTTGTAATAATTACAGAAATACTTTTTTTCAATACAAGTTTAATTTAATTTTGAAACACGGTGTCATATTAAATTATTGTCGCCATCAATAGTTGTACTAGGAAGATTATTTTATTCATTTTTCGTTTTTTTTTTTTTTTTTTTTTTTTAAATTGCAGTAAATAAACAAAAGAAAAATTGAAGATTTTTTTGTTTCTCTCTCAATTGCCTAAACTATCAACGCAAGAAACTTTCACAATCGTTGCCCGCGCATCCAATTTTCCCTTTTCAGCGCGCGAATTCTCGGATTTTCGGGGAATAATTTTCACCAACCACTTTGTGCATCTCATCAGCTCCCTCTCTCCCTCCCCCCCTCTCTGTCTCTCCCTCCTATCATCCTCTCTTTCACTTTCGCAGCCATTAATTGCGTACCTGGTAGTTTGATCGTCCCCTGTGAATTTTCCAAACCATTTTGAGAGAAGAATAAGCGGCCAGCAGTACCGCCTCTGTCGACCTAAACGTCACTCATCCAAGCCGATTGCTTCCTGCTCGTTAAAATGATAAAGCCTACCGCTAATAATTTAAATTTCCACCAGAGTGCTCCGGTAACTTTGAGCTCGATGGGGAGTATTTCACTTCCATTTTAAGTTGGCTTTTATTTTTAACTCTCAGTGAGATAAACAAAGTTTCGTTTGATGCCAACGATTGATTTTTCATTCCCCAATGCGTTAGGCGTTCATACATTTAACTTTACGATTTTTTTAACTAGTGCGATAAATATGATTCTTGCACTCGTGCATATTTAATTTCGTCATATTTATCACGTATACCGAAAATTATTTTATGATACTTCATGCTTGCGGTTCAGCAAACGTGCGGATAAGTGGTATTTACCGCACGGAGTGACATAAATGATTTTTTTTTATCTGGAACAGTTAATAAATTTTTATTTGCAGTCATCACATAGAAAGTGCGTAACATAGATGAATTTCCAAAACGTATTTACTTTGATACTTTCATATGGATAATTCTAAAGTGGAGGTAAAATAGAGAAAATGTTTGAAATATTGAAACTTTTCCAATTTTTTTATTTAAGCCAATTAATGGTTTCGTCTCTAACATACTACACTCGAGCAAGAAATCGAGCTATCCTGTATATCAAAAAAGAGAAGATGGAATGGTTTTAAGGGCCGCTAAAACTTTGTATTGTTGTTTCTTTTGACAGAAAGTCTATTGACAAAAAAAAGGGTTGCATAACCTCTGTATATAATAAAAGGAGCCACCGCCTTCTTGCGAAAATTCGCCGAAATTGGAGACCCTGCTTCTTGGTCCCCCGTATAACACGTATTAGTTGTAAGTTCATACATGATCAATATAGACTCACCCTGCGGAAATGAGAACAATATTTAAATATGAAATCTACTTAAAGCACCCTGCAATGAATTAATAAATGCACAGCATCTAATATTGTTTTCATATTGTAGTATTAAACTAAAAATTATTCAACATTATAGTGTGTCTTAAAAGTAATAAAACTTAACCCTTTCGTACCGTATGGGTCCTGTAGGACCCACTTTGTTCAACATGCTGTAGAAATCTGAAATTAAATAATTTTTTAAATCTACTTATTTAGTCGTGTTCTCTTATTCAAGGGGAAGCCCCTCTGGCCATTAAAATTAAATTTTTTTGTTTTCTTCCGTTTCGTTTAGTATATTAAAAAAGGGCTCGGCGATGAAAATTGGGATTTGACGAAAATTCGGATCTTGAATGATTTATTTTAGAATAAAAAAATGGTTAATGGTTATTTTTTTTTATTTTGAGTGATGGATCTTGTTAATGAGACAACCTACTAAGAATTTATTACTATCCGAGTTCAATAAAATAATTCTATTGGCGGGTATGGGTTGTATGGGTCCTCCAGGACCCACTTGGAAAATGGTACTTATCGACACTTTTGGAGAAAAAAAACTGTCGATTGATCTTAGTTAAAGCCTCCACAATTATAGTATACAAAAAAAGTCACTTTTTTCCCGGGAAAGGGGTCTTGGTATGAAAGGGTTAAACATCAATTAAAATTTTTTTTTATTCATTCACACGTTCGGCCATGTGCTAAAATCGATTCAGACACGGCAGGATACTCATGTTGCCGGTAGTAAACTCACACGAACACGCTTCCTCTCTGTCTCCCTCTCTCCCTCTTGAAAAAAGCGTCGCGGTAAGCTTTCAATGAGTGCGAAGCTGCGCAAAAGTCGTCTCTTTCATTCGCATGTATTGCGTGCGTAAGCGCGTGCGTGCCCCCGCAGTAATCGCGATTTTCATGAATGACGCGCGCGCTGACTAAGCGGTCTTTCAAAGCCCGCGGACTCGTGCATGAAAAGGTCGCACACCGATGCATGCGCATGCGGTTACGGGCGTCTGTGTGCGTATGTTAAGCGCTGCATTCAGACGTTGAGCCGGCAGAGCTAATTACGAGCTATAGGTGCGTGCAGCGCGACTGAAAAGCCGCGCGACTGACTGACTGTGCAATCGTCGCGTGTGAGAATCATTTTTTTTCTTCGCGCTCTGCTCGAAAACTTCGTGTAGATTGTTACGCGGAGGTGTCGAGTAGTCGGTAGCTTTGTTTTGCTTGTCTTCGAGTGTTTGTTTTAGTAGTTCTCTGGAATATCGAATTTATAAGTCTTGATTCTCGCGCGTATGTTCGTTCGGGTACTTTTTATTGAGAGAGGCAATAAAGCTCTAGAAGCGAACGTTATGGTTTGCACCATTTGACGTCTTTTCAGGATGTTTTCGATCGCTTTAATGTGTAGACTGCTGTTGGACTTGCAATACCAATTTTATCAAGGTCGCTAATGTCTCCGTTAGTTTGCTCGTGTTATTTATTTAGTCATTCTATAACTACCTTTTCAAGAAAAGTCAAAAACAATTCTTGATTTCGGTAACACATAAAAAGACTATATTTTGTAAAGTTCGACATCAAAACTAAAACAATAAAACGGTAAATAAGCCGTTTTTATCCAGAAATAACGTTAAAGGTGTATAATTTTTTTCGATTTTCTCAAATGTACGATATTATTTACACGGCGCTCTTTAAGGTTAATTAATTAAAAATATTAAATATTTCTATTTTACTGTTCTTTTTTGACAAGCTTTTACATTCGATTCGGTGAGAAATCCAGACATGTATAGACATTTTCATTGGTAAGTGAAATTGATGTATGTAGCAAATAAATCTTTGTAGACATTAGAAGCATCATAAATAACAAAAAAAAAATCTTTCTTGAAAGTTTCATTGTGATTCGAGATAAGTTTCTTAAATTTACGACAATTAAAATTACAACAGTTGCCAAATTAAATATAGGTTATGAATTAGTATCAGAAGTTCATTCTTATTAAAATAGAACTGCAAGTTCTAACTTTAATTAGTTCTTATATGTAGCTTTTAAGAGGGTGTTGTACTCATGTACTCTGTTTTATCGACGGAACACGGTGAATTATATACTATCAAAATAAATATATCGAATTTCGCCTTATAAGGAGATAGTTGCCCTGCGCAACGTAATAATCTACCATCCTACGCAGTTTTGAGCCGGAATATCCACGGCACCCTAAAAACTTTTTCGAACAAAAATAACCGAAATTTCGTTCGAAAAATTTTTTAGGGTGCCGTTGATATTTCGGCTCAAAACTGCGTAGGATGGTAGATTATTACGTTGCGCAGGGCAACTATCTCCTTATAAGATGTAATTCGATATATTTATTTTAATAATATAGAACTTATCGTGTTCTATCGGTAAAACAGAGTACATGAGTACAACACCCCCTTAATGTTCTTGTATCATAATTTATTCACATTTTCTTCTTTGTTTGCTCTTTTATAAACTATGTTTTAATGCTTCTGTGTGTTATTTCATCTGTGATTACAGAGCATTAATTAAATTAATTACAAAAAATTCAATTAGTTATAATTAATAAAAAGATATTCTTTAATTTTCTCTGAGTTTTTATTAATTTAATAAAGTTGACACTGATACGGTTAATTAAATATCGTTGTTTTATTCATTTCTGCTGTGTTAAATAATATGTTGTTCACTTCGTTTAACAAAGCGATGACATCGTGTCTAATTAAAAAAAAGTAATTAACGAGCATTACCGTGGGAACTGTCCAAAAGTATGATTGCTTTGATTGCATGATTGCATGGCGTGTTAACAGTGCTAATTTCGTGCGCACACCGTTCGCGAAGTTTGCGCGACCGTAATTCTCACCCCTCGCGCTATTATAGTATTACTAAGTATTTAGCTGGTCAACTATTCAAATAGTAATTTCAACGTCCCTCAGGTAAAATGATAGTGTGAAACTAATCATGGAGCTCGCCTTTCAATTTTACGCGCGCGACTTGCGAGTTTCGGGGTAATTTAACTCGTTTAATACCAAGTTGCCGGTGAAGGTTTAGGTAATACATATCTATATCTTTTCTTGAAAAATATTAAAGGAGAATGGGTTAAAATTGGCCTTGAAAAGCACTTTTTTTTTAATAAGTGTCTATTGAGAAAAGTCCCTGTTATGAAGCATATTTTCGTTTACGCGTACGTAAGCGAGTGCTCATAAAATTTCCTTTTTGCATATAGTGTACTTCGTTTCATAAACAAACTTCATTTTAAGCAATAACAGAAAATCGTTACGATTTAAATGGGGGATATTATTATGTGTATTGGAAATGTGTCTGTTATAAAAATGTCGAAATGATATACTTGCTGCATTCACGTACCTGAAAAATGTAGTCCAACAACTTTTATCTATTCCAATTGATGTGGGTCTAAAAATGTTCACTTATTCTGTTACAGAGAAAAAGGTGTGGGTATATCATTTTAACTGCACGCGCATTGCATATGCTGTAAGAGCAGATATTTTATACTTTATGGGTAGCATTTACGCCAGAATATGTTTTTCATTTCTTGATTTACCATTTTCAAGATATTATAGTATATCGACGCCCTGTGCGGAAATTAAGCAGACAATTATAGTGCCATTCTTTTTTTGGTAATCTTATAAAAGAAGGACATCGCGGACATTAAAAATAAAAAAATAGGAACATGATGTTAGTATTTGTAGCAATCTCACGAAATGTGCTAGTTTTTACCGCTAATGTTGAAACGTGCTTATTTTCGTATAAAGCAACTGAATTGAACTACTTTTCTTATGAAGTATCAATATTATATGCTCAACACGTAACAAAATAAGGAGTTAAAAGATTAAAAATTTGCCTTTTTTATATGAAGCTCTGAAATATTAAAAATTAAAGTTGTACACATTTTTTTGTAGTGCAAATTTTTATTTTTTAAAAATCAATTTTTCGACTTTCGAAAACGAAATTTTTAGTATGAAAATATCTACAATTTAATAGAAAATTCTATCGGTATAACTATAGTCATTATTTTATGCATAATAATAGTATTGTTACTACGTTCTTCATTAAAAAACCTACATTCAGATATTTAAAAAACGTATCTTTCAACTCAAAATGACTTAAAATATGTTACTACATTGTTTTATTTTTCCGAAAATTCTTTTTTTCATCACCACAAAGCTGTCTCTGACAAGGAAACCGATCGAGGTGTCCGCCTCCGATTTTCCTGAATTTGTTATATGTTGTAGAGGACCGAAAAATAAGAGACTTGCAATTTTTTTTATCGGCCTAATCCCTTATTAAAGGGGTGAAAACCGCCCTTAAAGTTTACCCCCGAAACGGTTTTTTTTTTAATATCTTAAGTTCTAATCGATATTTTGAAATGAAACAAAATGGAAAATATTTCTCCTTGAATTATGTAACCATCAAGTATAGTTTGGTCCTCGAGGGTGGCAACCCTTACTTTTTATTTTAGAAAAACCTTATTTTTTAAACTATTTCTGCATATAATATTTGCAATAAAATTAATTAATTATTATAAAAATCATTTTTTGACTTAAAATAAAAAATAAAATTTACGTGTTTCAGGGTTTTTGCAAATAAACACGTCATCAGGGGTAAACAACCCTTTAGGCACAAAATACTTTCAAACTATTAAAATTAATATTTTAAGTTATATATAATGCATAATTTATTTTTATTTGGGCTATTTTTTCTATGGGGCCAATTTCCTATTAAAGGGGTAAAACGCACCCCTAAAAATCACCCCTAAAATAGGTTTTATCTGAATATCCCAAGTTCAGATTCAAATTTAAAATGAAACAAAATGAAAAATATTTCTCTTTGAAATGCCAAATTAGCTACCCTTATATTTTATTTCGGAAAAATTTTTTTTTTAATTTTTTTTGTATACAATATTTGCAATAAAATTAAATAATTATTATTAAAATTCAAAATCAAAGTTGACTTGTTTTAGGATTTTTTCTAATAACAACATTATTGGGGTTTAGGAGCCCCTTGGGCACGTATACTTACAATTAGTACCTTTGAAATAAATATTTTGAGGTGTATGGTGCGTATAATCAAAATAAATAATCATGGATATTTTATTTATTGCAGATTGATTTGTTTATAGGCTCAATTTTCTATTTAATGAATAAAAATCACTGACAAAGAATTTGACAATTTCGTTATTTTAATGTTCAAAATATAATAGCATAAGATAAGTAGAGGAATAAATAATTACATGACTATATTTTTATTATTTCTGCATAAATATTTGTATGCAGAAAAGCTTTTAAAAGCTGAGCCAGGATTAAAATTATTTTCATGGTATATTTTGCAATTAGTTTTTTTTTTATATATCACTGCTTGATAATTATAGTTTACTTATAATTTTAGAATATTTATGTTTGCGTATTTAGGCATATCACATTATAATTCATTTGTACTTTTTCATAAATACTTATTTTTAAGTAAATATTTTCCTGATTTCTATTTATATATATGAATAAGCGATTTTTTGTAAGCCCATCTTGTAAACATGCATAAGCAAAGATGACGCAAGTGAGCTTGGAGTCCACGGCTGCCTAAAAACGGATTAGTTAGTCAGTATATTTTTATCGGTTCTGTTGCGAGGAACAAATTTTCGAGAGTCCGCTATTTGTTTTTTTCCTACAATAGAATTTATTATTTTATAAAAATCAAAGAATAGAAAAAATGAAGGTAAATCCTATCAACGTCATAAATTTATTATTGGCAGCATTCTCAGGGCTTCAGATACCAGAAAGTCCTGTTAATATTGTTGAAATGGATTTAGCTGAAAAATTCGAAAATATTTTATACGACAGTATGAATAATTTTAATGCGATTGAAACAATGGAAGAAGAAACATTAGATTTTCAAGAGCAATTTAAAAATTATGAAGTACAAGCCATTGAAGATAACGCAATTTTCAATGAAAAAAAAGATTATGATGTATGTTCATACGATGATGAAGAGTTAAGCTTCGATTATAAAAAAAAAGAGCAGTCGAATATCGGAGATCAGGTAAAACTAAAAAAAATCGCAGTATAGAAAGTGTTAAACATCGATTTAAATTAGTTAATTCAGAACGGCAACTGCGTCGATGGGCTAGTCAAATCAACAAAGGTGGAACTTACAAAGAAAAATTATATCAAATTTCTGAATTTGTTTTAAAAAATCTCAAAGAATCTCTCGAAGCTGGCCATATTATTCACGATATTGATATACGTAGGTGGGCCTTAGAAGCTAAAAATAATTTAGAATTTAATGATGTTAGATTCAAAGCAAGTGATTTCTGGCTGCGAAAATTTAAGAAAGCTCACAGAATTGTCAGTAGAAAAATCAACAAATTTATAAGAAAAAAAACTCTTGAGGACAAAGAAACTGTAAATCAAGAAGCCAGTAAATTTGTAGCCGATATCAAACTACTGATTTCAGAAGTTGGAACTGAAAATACCTACAAAGCTGATCAAAGCGGATTTCAATTAGAATTACATACTGGTCGTACATTAGCAGAAGAAGGAACAAAGACTGTTGAATGTGTTGTGCAATCTGTTTCATCAACAACACATAGTTATACAATATTACCTACAATTAATGCTGCTGGAAAATTGCTCTCTCCATTATTTATAGTTATAAAAGTGACTAAATATGAATTTGGACCAATAATACAAAAAAATTTATTTCAGCCAGATAACGTATGTTTGATGGCAACTAAATCTGGCAAAATAACATCATGTGAGTGAAATTAAATAAAGTGTACTTGTATTCGTAAACTTGTAGCTTATATCTATTTTAAAGATTTTACTTGTAAACTTTTAATTTCAGTAGACTCATATTAAAAAAGATTTACAATAATTAGTAAATTATTTTTAAAATAAGGTATTTTAACGTAAACTCCGAAAATTATAAAAAAGTTCTTGTAAATTATCAATGAATTTCATTATTTATTTTTGTTAATTTGAATAATTGTAATAAATCGATATATATATTAATACAAATAGCAATAGATTACTATAATGACCTGCAAAATTTATTTGTTTACAATTTATTTTTAGATCATTTTCGGAAATGGTTAAGGGATGTATTTTTTCCAAATGTTGGAAAAAATAGTATATTATTGCTAGATTCTTGGAGTGGACATTGCACAGAAGCAGTCGAAAGAGAAAAACCTGATGATAAAAACATCAAACTTTTCAAAATTCCTAAAGGTACAACTGGAAAAATACAACCGCTGGATGTGTTTGGTTTTCGTATATGGAAAAATTTTGTGAGACACTTTTCCGATAGTGTAATTTTGTTGGATAAGGATATAAGTTTGCACGTACGAAATAATGTAATTAAATTGCACTCTCTGGTGCACAATCAGTTATCTTCTCCTCGATACGTAAATCTTTTTAAATACTCTTGGTATAAAAGCGGTTATATCGATAATAAACCAAATGAATTTTTAAATCCGGTGGACTTTAGCTTTGGTGGGTCCCAAGCTCATTGTCAGGTACCAGGATGTAAAAATACTGCTATTATAAAATGTTCATGGTATCAGAAATCACTCTGCTTAAAACATTTTTTTGAAGATTTTCATTATTGTTGAACCTATAATCCTTAAACAAAATTAATTGCGATAAGAACTAAATTATAAGCTCATTTGTATAGAGTTTCTTTGAATATTTTTTGACTATTTGCGAAAATATACCTATATTTTACTTTTAATAAAAATTAATTACATAATAACAATTAATATTTTATATTATATTTTTCTATTTATATTTTAATTTTTTTATTTTTATTTATATTTTTCTATTCGTTAGATTAGTCAATCATTTAACTCACCTATTCTTTTCCCAGTTCCATCCTTTTTATTTACCTATAAATACGAACAAAATATTCGAATATAAATTGCACAATAAGTATAAGAGTTTATAAGTGACTTCATTAATTACGCTATCTCGATAAAAAAAACTGACACAAAAATAAACTAAATCTGCATTATACACCTCAAAATATTTATTTCAATGGTTCAATTGTAAGTATACTTGTCCAAGGGGCTGCTAAACCCCGATAATGCTTTTATTAGAAAAAATCCTAAAACAAGTCAACTTTGATTTTGAATTTTAATAATAATTATTTAATTTTATTGCAAATATTGTATACAAAAAAAAATTAAAAAAAAAAAATTTTCCGGAATAAAATATAAGGGTAGCTAATTTGGCATTTCAAAGAGAAATATTTTTCATTTTGTTTCATTTTAAATTTGAATCTGAATTTGGGATATTCAGATAAAACCTATTTTAGGGGTGATTTTTAGGGGTGCGTTTTACCCCTTTAATAGGAAATTGGGCCCATAGAAAAAATAGCCCAAATAAAAATAAATTATGCATTATATATAACTTAAAATATTAATTTTAATAGTTCGAAAGTATTTTGTGCCTAAAGGGTTGTTTACCCTTGATGACGTGTTTATTTGCAAAACCCCAGAAACACGTAAACTTTATTTTTTACTTTAAGTCAAAAAATGATTTTTATAATAATTAATTAATTTTATTGCAAATATTATATGCAGAAATAGTTTAAAAAATAAGGTTTTTCTAAAATAAAAAGTAAGGGTTGCCACCCTCGAGGACCAAACTATACTTGATGGTTACATAATTCAAGGAGAAATATTTTCCATTTTGTTTCATTTCAAAATATCGATTAGAACTTAAGATATTAAAAAAAAAACTTGTCGGGGGTAAACTTTAAGGGCGGTTTGCACCCCTTTAATAAGGGATTGGGCCGATAAAAAAAATTGCAAGTCTCTTATTTTTCGGTCCTCTACAACATATAAAAAATTCAGGAAAATCGGAGGTGGACACCTTGATCGGTTTCCTTGTTAGAAATATCCTGATTTGATTCTCCAATGTGTATTATGAGATTCAATGTATTCTCAAAATGTGACAAGAGCTGTTAGAAACCAACAACTAACAATAAGATGTTTTGGACAGTATTGCTCAAAAAGTACGAAAAAAGTATTATGTTTTGAAGTTAATTCTTCAAAATAAAATAAGGTATTTGCGATTTTCATACAGCATCCATCTAGTTGAAGACCATATTCAAGCTGGTGGAATTTTTTGAAGACTTATGGAATAAGCTTAGCCCGATACAAATATTTTATTGTATTCTTAAAAAGTGATCAGTGTTCATAAATATAATATAATTATAGTGAAGTCAGTGCAAGTTTTCAGATCAGATATAATAAAATGTTTTGTATAATAAATAAAATAATGTAGCGGTATGATGTGTCAAATGTAGTGTTTACAACAAATTTAAAACCTCTACTTAAAATAGGTGTTTGAAATTTCGAACGTTCATAGTGAACGAAAGATTTTTGCCATTTTCAAATTTAGCCGAATTTGGCTACTTAATACGTTTAAAATCGGATAATAACTGTATTTCTTCACTTCTCACTCTTGCAGTCACCAGTAAACCACACTCCAGGGAATTCTAACCAGAATTAGAAACTTTAAGTTAATATTTCGTTCATTATGAACGTTCGGAATTTCAAACACGTCTTAAAATCAGAATTTAAAATATTGGTCAGGCGTTAGAGCCTTGGTTAAAAAATAGCATTTTTTGTCTATACTTCAAGAAACTTAGTTGATATTAGTGCTGTGCTCTTGTACATATTTACTTAAACACGAATTAAAAGATTATGCCAAATGAACATTAAAATACAGAAAAAAGCAAAAATGGTGTGTTATTGTTATGAAAATTACAACGAATAAAAGTGCTCAGTTAATCTAATTTTATGATTTTCTCACGGTGGGAGACGTCAAAATGTTTCAGAGGATTTCTCAGTAAATATTTTTCTACACAAGATTCAGATAACTACAAGATTTATTGTGCATATTAACAATAAAAATAATCAGATACGTATTAAATGACTAAATATCTATTTTTAAAATATAAAATGTTGGTTATAAGAATGAACATTGACACTTTGTGTTGATTTTTTATACTTTTTTTAGATTGTATGAGGAATTTCTTACGGTGGAAGACGTCAAAATGTTTCAGAGGAGTTCTTAGTAATTTTTGCATATACTATAAACAATGGCCTGAAGAAATGGGAATTTACAAGCGTCCTGTACAAGAAAATAACTTAGAAATATTCTGATTTCATTCTCCAATGTGTATTATAAAATTCATCTATTCTTAAGATGTGGCAAGAGCTGCTAGGAACTAATAACTAAGACGTTTTAGACAGTATTGCTCAAAAAGTACAAAAAAAGTAATATATTTTGAATAATTCTTCAAAATAAAATAAGGTAATTGCTATTTTCATAGAGCATTCATCTAGTTGAAAATCATATTCAAGCTGGTGGATTTTTTTGAAGACTTATGGAATAAGCTCAACCCGATACAAATATTTTATTGTATTCTTAAAAAGTGATCAGTGTTCATAAATATAATATAATTATAGTGAAGTCAGTGCAAGTTTTCAGATCAGATATAATAAAATGTTTTGTATAATAAATAAAATAAAGTAGCAGTATGATGTGTTAAATGAAGTGTCTATAACAAATTTAGAACCTCTACTTAAAATCAGAATTTAAAATATTGGTCAGACGTTAGAGCCTTGATTAAAAAAAAAGCATTTTTTATCTATGCTTCAAGAAACTTAGTCGATATTAGCCTGAGTTGATACCTTATTACGCGTTTGCCCGAGTTGGTACCTTCTTATGCGCTCGCCCGAGTTGGTACCTTGTTCCTCTCAGCTGACGATATCAGATCTCTTTAATTAGTTGAATCGGTCGGCGACGAAGCTGTATAAGTGCTAAGTTCATAACAATAAAAATAATTTTTTTTTATTTTTTGACAAACACACAGCTGTCTTACGGCTAAAAGGCAGCAAATTCCTGTGACACTATCGTGTCGACAGCGTTTGTACTTCCTGAGTTTCAGTGAGGTGACCTGCTAGCTTCATATGAAGGTGACAGGACTATTGTTATAAAAATTTTTTAAATTTTCATCTGCATTTCTGTACTATACCGTTTTGTTACGGTAAGAAAACGGCTTAATTCTAAGTAACTTTCAATGTAATATCAGATCTCTTTAATTAGTTTAATCGGTTGGCAACGGAGCTGTGTAAGTGCTAATGAATTATTGTTTATAACAATAAAAATAATTTTTTCTATTTTTCGACAAACACACAGCTGTCTTACGGCTAAAAAGCGACAAATTCCTGTGCCACTAACGAGTCGATGGCGCTCGTCCTTCCTGGGTTTCAGTAAGGTGATCTGAGAACAGTCATACAGTTATTTCGGAGAGCTGTTTGAATTACTTGACTATCGACAATTGATTTCAAAACTTCGATTATTTAATTTGCAGTGAACAATGGAAATTTACTATAGATACAATGTGTTGAGCATATATTCGCTCGAAGAACTAAAAGATTTTTTCGCCAGTATTTATTTGATTTCTTTTACAAAATCGTAAATATTATTATCCTATAGATTATACAAAAAAAAACTCATACTTGCCTTATTTTATACTTTCGTAGAAAGTTTTATTTTTATATTATTTTGTAAAAAAAGTTCTTTTTGTTACTATTAAACTGCAAGAACAAAATCAACATTGCAATTTTTATTGTTTTTTATATATTTTTTGTATTTTTTACTCACGTACGTTGTGATAGTATAAAAATATTCTGATTAAATAAAAAACTGGATGGTAATTGAAATAAAAATAACTTTCGTAAATTTATCTCAAGTAAATTTATTTATTTGTATATTTCAAAACATTTATAAATTACTTTACAAATATTCATTATTCATTATTCATTGTTCATATAATATCATCTATATATTTACAAAATATCATTTACTATATAAGAAACTAAATGAATTGAATTACAATTCGAGACAAAATTGTAATAATTATACAGGTAACATGAATATAATCGAATTCAAGGACGTATAAACGAACTTACATTGTTAACCCTTAGCTGGCACACTGGGGTAAAGTATGACAATTTTTTGGGTTTTTACAGTCTGGATTTACCTGAGAGTACGGTCATTTTTACAAAAGAATTTATAATTTTTATTAAATTTTTGTTCTTATTGTATGTGCAGTTTTAGAAGTTCGGTAACGCTGGACGGAACCGCATAACATTTGTATCATGGTTATAGTAATTATGTCTCTTGAATTGTTCCAACATTCTGATATTGCGAGAGCATTCCCAGCACGGCAAAATACGCGTCTTATGGCTCGGTACCATGGTTCCTTTATGCGTGTTCATAAAATTGGGATAGTTGAAGCAGGTTGTCGAGCTCGCTGAGAATTCAGTCCACGCCGTATTCTTATAAGTTTGGTCATAATTCGTAGTCGCGTTCTGCTCCATCTCGATCTTGTTGCGCAGGCTAATGAGCCATTCAGCAATATTATCGCCGTCTTCGCTATTCAGCGGAGTCTCGACAGTGCTTGGTACCGTCGAAGCTGAGCACGGAGCTGGGGCTAAAGCATGGTTTGATGGATTCGAATAAAAATATCGAGATTCGCGACCAAGTTCTTCTAAGAACTGAAAAAAGAAAATAGAAATAAGTACATTGTATCTAGGTGATTTTAAATGAGTTGTAATTTTGTTATAAATTGTAAAAACGTAGTATTTAAGAGTGATACTTACTTTTAAATCTTTTTCATGCCGTTGCAGATCTTCGAGTAAATTTCGTTGTACTTGTTCAAGCTGCACATTCTTACCGTTGCAACAACTGTTGTTGCTCTCTAGCCCAATCGTTGTTTCTGAACAAAAGGCGCTCTTCGACGGCTCGTTACCGAGGTATAAAGCATCGCTTGATGGATTCGAATAAAAATATAGAGATTCGATATCAAGACCGTCTAAGAACTGAAAAAAGAAAATAACAATAAGTACATTGTATCTAGGTGATTTTAAATGAGTTGTAATTTTGTTATAAATTGTAAAAATGTAGTATTTAAGAGTGATACTTACTTTTAAATCTTCTTGATGCCGTTGTTGATCTTCGAGTAAATTTTTTTGTACTCGTTCAAGCTGCGCATTCTTATTACCATTGCAACAATTGTTGTTGCTCTCTAGCCCAATCGTTATTTCTGGTCGACAGTCGCTCTTCGACGGCTCGTTGTCGAGGTCTCCTAGTTCTTTCAGATTGAGACTCGTCCAATCGAAAGTAGATAAAAAGTCGTTGACTATAACAGTACCTTGCTGATTATTTGATTGCAAAGTTGATAAATAATCCGATTCTTCCAGAATCAAATGCTCTGTCAAGGTATCATCTAATTCCATGGGCACGATTTCTTAGTTATCTTCTTCCGCGTTCAGTACACCAGCCGCAGTCGAGAAACTGACCAGTAGACGATTTTCCACAGACGACATATTCGACACTGCCTTAGCCTTTCCAATAACACACTGGTTGTGATTTTAAATAAGTTGAGTTTCCAACGGAACAAGATGTTACGTCTGTGAAACTTGGCAAGTAAATGACTGAGACGGCTTGAGGCCCTTTATGTATGCAGTATACCCTTCCTCGAGGTTATACTTGGTCGCTACCTGATCCCCTAACCAATCACTGGAATTCCTAGTCTAAGTGGAAAGTACCTATGACTATAAGAAGACGGTTCGAACTTTTGGTCTGCCTTAAACGATTATTGCTCATTGAAAGAATTTTACAGTTGATATCGATACTTACTTATAATATAAACGAAATAATTTAACCAAAGGACTTATTTATAGTATTTATAAATAACTAGTGTTACCTTCGCCGCACCCATAGTAATTTACTTGTGTAACAATATTTATATTATAACAATATTTATAATTATTTTTTATATTAACAATGAGGAAAAGTTTTAATAAATAACGAGAAAACTAGTAATAGCAGAATAGTACATTACGATACGTGTGCCTTAAGTACACGGAGAAAAATAACATAGGAAAAATTGCCATATTTGATTGTAAGTCGAGGACAGACTGAAATCCTCCACAAAATTGCCATAAATTTATAGTAATTTTTACAATGTAGGAAAAATTGCCATAAATTTATGGCAATTTTTACCATAAATTATGGCAATTTTGTGGAGGATTTCAGTCTGTCCTCGACTGCGCCCGAGCGCAGCGAGGGTCCTATCACGCCGTGTAATGGGCTACTTAAGACTCTAGTATCGTACAATATTTTATAGCACAGCCTAACCTAAGCCCGCTGTCACGCCTATCCGTGCGCTAGCAGTCCTTTTTTGCACCGTGAGGTTAGCGCACGAGCGCAGCGAGTGCGATATGCACGGTGCAATAATGGGCTACTTATCGCACGGATAGGCGTGACTTAAGTGCGGGCTTAGGTCACACTGTGCTATAAATAAAATTAAGAATTTTGTTTAAGTACCAAATTTTAATAGTGTATCAAAGATTAATACTTCACTTTAACTTTTTTTATTGTTAATAACTTTTAAACTACTAAGCAAAAATTACATTAAACAAAATTATGAATTGCAGTTTGTCAATTAATAAAATTATTCTATTTATTTATTTATCGTATAAGTCCTTTAGGTAAAAGAATCATCTATTTAAGGTTATAATTTTTTTTACGGTTTTTTTAAAAATCCTGATTTTGAAAAATCACACTTCATGTATCAGTTTGAAATTTATACACTATTTTGTATGCGATATATCGACGGCGGAGCGGAATAAGGTCAAATTTTAAATACTAATGAATTCTTAAATCATTGTAAATTTTTAAATCATTTTAAAACACGTAGAATGAATAAACATATATTATATTTTTATTATATATGGGAGCGTCCAGCAGAAATGGGTCACCGAGCGCGCGCGGTGCCTTTTTTCGCGTAAATGGCGCTCTGTTTAACTCGCTCATAATCGTATGCTGCGTCTTTGAAAAAAAAAACCAAGGACCTATATCGATAGATTGTTCTCTGCTCTTTCCAATTGCGCCATTGTTTTTATTGCGAAACGCGTTCTTCCGGACGAAAACTCGAGTTGAATATTGAAAGCCATTTTTCTCAAAGTATATCATGTTTTTTTTCAAAATAAACTACACCATTGGAAAGTACAACTCTTAAGCTTCAAAACCCTATCTTGGAGAAGTTGGAGAAATAAAGGGTTTAAAAGTAACAACATGAAAAAGACAGCGCCGAGGGTCCGCGCGAGCCCCTCGCGCCCGTGCGTACGGCACGTTTAAGTGCACGTTCTATTCAATTCGCTAATAATCGTGTACCAAGTCTCTGAAAAAAGAACTAAGGACATGTATCGATAGATTTTTTCCTGCTCTTTCCAATGGTGCTATTATTTTTATTCCGAAATGCTTCCTTCTAGTTGAAAATTCCATTTGAATGTTTAAACTCTATTTTTTCAATAAAATATCAGTCTTTTCTTCAAAATGAATTATATTCTTCAAAAGTACAAGTTTTAAACTATAAAATATTATATTTTTAAGTTGAAACATGAAAAGTTCAAAAATAGTAAGATCAAAAAGACAGCGGCTGCCCGAACTTTTTACGTTATGCTCAAGGGCGGATTAATACACGCGATGTGCTATTTCGCCCTTTCTTTTTTGTAAATATAAAATGTTTTGTAACTTAAATGCCAATGCGTGGACATAATTTTGTGGATCTAGTTGTAACAGTTAGTATAATATTACAATGAACTTTGTTCATTTATATAACAAAATTTGAAAAACATAATATATTAAACATAAAAATATCCATGAACGCACTGAAAGCAGTGAAACAGAAATTTAAAATAACCTTATAGATTGTTTAATCTGGCATAACAATATTACCTTTTCCTTTAAATTCTAATTTTTTTACATTTTTTTGATTTTATAAGAATTGTCCTTTTTGCGACATCCGCTTCTTTCTTTGTTTGAGTTTTAAGTACTTTTTCTTTTTTGATCGGTGGATATAATTGAGAATCTTCTGACGCTGAAAATCTGTTAAGTTCTAATTTTTTGGCATCATTTAATAATTTAATACAATGAAACAATTGAGTTCCAGGTATTGTCTTAGCTGAGGCTAGCCTGTTTTGTAGCTTTTCTGTAGCCTTTAAGTAATCGTCTTTTGATGAAAAAAAGCACTCAATATTTTTGAAATACTCAGTTGCCCAAAGGGGCAAAGTAACAAGGCATGTGCATAAAGCACCTGGCTAGTGGGCGACGCAGGCCTCTATTTAAGCCCGCGGGGTGATGTTTTTCATTGAAGGTAGCGCACTTGGTGCTTGCCATCTAGCGGGAACTTCGATTACTAATCCCGAACAGAAGCATTTCGGAATAAAAATAATAGCACCATTGGAAAGAGCAGGAAAAAATCTATCGATATATGTCCTTAGTTCTTTTTTCAGAGACTTGGTACACGATTATTAGCGAATTGAATAGAGTGTGCACTTAAACGTGCCGTACGCACGGGCGCGAGGGGCTCGCGCGGACCCTCGGCGCTGTCTTTTTCATGTTGTTACTTTTAAACCCTTTATTTCTCCAACTTCTCCAAGATAGGGTTTTGAAGCTTAAGAGTTGTACTTTCCAATGGTGTAGTTTATTTTGAAAAAAAAAACATGATATACTTTGAGAAAAATGGCTTTCAATATTCAACTCGAGTTTTCGTCCGGAAGAAAGCGTTTCGCAATAAAAACAATGGCACCATTGGAAAGAGCATAAAATGTTATTCCAGCCTATGTACAGGTAACTGCGTTTACCTCTATAGGGTTTACTTTATGTAATCAATCTTGTTAAATAAATAAACACAAGTAACAATAATTGTTAGTCAGAGCTGGTAAAAGCTGTAAAAGCAACAGGTTTTTAATTTTGGTAGCTAGATTTCTCAACTCTGCTCCTTTTTGCTGCTCGTGCAGTGTACAGTTGGTCTCTTTTCAAAAATTTCTCCTAGCTGGGTGCCAACAATTATGAACTAAATGCATTTTGCACTATTTTATTCACTAATTATAAATAAAATTCAAATTATTTATGTTATACTAAGTAATGTGTTAATCTAGTTGAAGATATATTCAAGCTGGTGGATTTTTTTGAAGACTTATGGAATAAGCTCAGCCCGATACAAATATTTTATTCTATTCTTAAAAAGTGATCAGTGTTCATAAATATAATATAATTATAGTGAAGTCAGTGCAAGTTTTCAGATCAGATATAATAAAATGTTTCGTATAATAAATAAAATAAAGTAGCAGTATGATGTGTTAAATGAAGTGTTTATAACAAATTTAGAACCTCTACTTAAAATCAGAATTTAAAATATTGGTCAGACGTTAGAGCCTTGGTTCAAAAAAAGGCATTTTTTGTCTATACTTCAAGAAACTTAGTCGATATTAGCTTGAGTTGATACCTTATTACGCGTTTGCCCGAGTTGGTACCTTCTTATGCGCTCGCTCGAGTTAGTACCTTGTTCGTCTCAGCTGACGATATCAGATCTCTTTAATTAGTTGAATCGGTCGGCGACGAAGCTGTATAAGTGCTAATAAGTTCATAACAATAAAAATAATTTTTTCTATTTTTCGACAAACACGCAGCTGTCTTACGGCTAAAAAGCGGCAAATTCCTGTGCCACTAACGAGTTGGTAGCGCTCGTCCTTCCTGGGTTTCAGTGAGGGGACCTGCTATCTTCATACAAAGCTGACAGTACTATTGTTATAATAAAATAAAAAAAGTAGATTTTCTTACAAGGGGGGAAAATGGAACTTTCGCAGGCACGTGATATGACGACCGAGGCGAAGCCGAGGCCATTTGCAGGAGTTCCATTTAACCCCCGTGTAAGAAATAGTATTTTTCTCTATTCCCGGGCGAAAGTACGTTAATCAATCTAGAAAAATCGAAAATCATCGTCTTTCCTGGTGACGTCAACTCTGCGCAGCCATGTTTTTACTTTCGTCCTATGCTTTATGATAGCGTTAGCGACTTCACGTCGTTTTTGTAGTTTGCAGATTATATTTTTCAATTTTATTTTACCTATGTCGCAATTGGTTTTTCCCGATGCGCGCGTTTATGTGTGTTTGATGCCCGCCTAACATTTGCAGCACGAGCGTAGCGAGTGCTGCTGCTTGGGCCGGGCATCGAACATACATGAACAAGCAGATTGTTAACATACTCATGTGAGTCAAGAGAAACAGAGATAGAGAGATAGATAGATAAATAGATAAATCTTTATTCTCCCTTTTCGGCAAAAATTAGAAAATACATTAAAAGGTATAAAATTATAAATTTCAGTCAATTACAATAGAATACAATAACAATTTAGTTCATTATGTCGTAAAATACATAAGAGATATAAAAGATTTATCAAAAACATAACAATGCAAAAGAAAACTAAAAAGATACTCTTTGAAATAGTAAATAAGAGAACATGTAGCAAATAAAATACTTATAAAAATACTTATACGAATATCATAATATTCCGCCAATAGGCTAAAATAGAGAGAGATAAAGAGAGATAGGGAGAGAGAGGATATTTCCAAATAAATAAACATGAATTCATAGTAGACCATCTTTCTTGAGAGCACTATGCTCCCGATGCCAGACAGTTCCGCGCCGAAGTCGCACACATTCGCGACTTCCGCGCGGCAAAGTCACAATCCGCTGTATCGTATATGGGGTTAGGCTATTCAAAACATTGCTCACAGAGCTTTCGGTCGCGCATGAAACAAGTGACGCACGCAGTGGGCAAAAGTGCTCCTTCTTCTAGTGTAAACAAACGGCGAAAACGCGTACTTTCGCCCGAGGAATAGAGAAAATAATATTTCACTATTGGAAACTGCACAGTTTTGTTACGGCTGAAGAGCGGCAAATTCCTGTACCGCTCTCGTCTCGATAGCGCTCGTTCTTCCTGAGTTTCAGTGAGGTAACCTGCTAGCTTCATATGAAGATCACAGAACTATTGTTATAAAAATTTTTTAAATTTTCATCTGCATTTCTATACTATACCGTTTTGTTACGGTAAGAAAACGGCTTAATTCTAAGTAACTTTCAATGTAATATCAGATCTCTTTAGTTCGTTTAATCGGTTGGCAACGGAGGTGTGTAAGTGCTAATGAATTATTGTTTATAACAATAAAAATAATTTTTTCTATTTTTCGACAAACACACAGCTGTCTTACGGCTAAAAAGCAGCAAATTCCTGTGCCACTAACGAGTCGATGGCGCTCGTCCTTTCTGGGTTTCAGTGAGGTGATCTGCTATCTTCATAGGAAGCTGACAGTACTATTGTTATAATAAATGAAAAAATAATATTTCACTATTGGAAACTGCACAGTTTTGTTACGACAAAAAAGCGGCAAATTCCTATGTAAGTGCCGTTGTGATATCTGTTGTTTTTAATTAGTTTTAGACAGGTGCTCTGCCAACTTCGGTCTAATTATGAGAGATAGGAAAACAGCTGTAGTTACTTAACATTTTAAAACGTAATAAATACTCGAGATTTTGAGCAGATTTTATAATAAATCTAGGGATGCATTATACATTTTACAAAATTTCCTATATTCCTATTTTAAAAGGTTAAATAACATCTTTCAATTCGTATAAATATTACACATAGATGAATTTTGGTGTAAAAGAGTGTTAATTATTGGAATTTAGAATAAATATAAGAACGATCAGTAAATTAAGTTTGAAGAAGCCACGTCTCAATGAATTACGGTGTTTTTCTTCTTCATATTTGGTACTGAGATAAAAAACTTTTAAAAACGCCTAAGAATTGTCTAATACATTAACGTTTACTAATACTTTAACGTACTATGACTTTGATCCCTTGGGTTAGAAAATTAAATGAAAATCTACTTCAATAAATCACAGCGGAGTTTATCAGTTTAAAAAAGCCAAAGAAAATTAATAAAATCAAACTTATCGCCGAGTTCCATCGCCCTTATCTAGAAATTCTTTTCTCGACGCTCCTTCACACACCCATACACACACTCGCAATACATAACCACAGTCACCCACGAACTCGATAAATTTACGTACACTTCCTCGCCGTCTTGCCCCGACAAACAAGCAATAAACTATCCACCCACTCGAAAATCCTCGCTCTTAATCCGCGGTATCCTTCGTCTAATCCCACCTTCCATTCTCCCATTCCTTCTCATCACACCGTCTCGCGAGGAAAGAAAGGGAGAGAACTCGAGAAAAATAGAGAAAGGCGGCTAGACATAATTGATTCCTATTATGCTCCTGCGTCGAAGAAATAATGGGATGGGAAGAGGAGGAGAGTATAGCGAGCCGGTCAGCCCGGGAAATGAGAGAGAGGGAGAGAGAGAGAGGAGCGATCGAGCTCGGGTGATTTGCAAACTCGCAGCTTCGCGCATTATGAAAGCCCGCGCGCGTGCAAGCCGGGGATCGAGCTCCTCGTTTATCGTCACCAACAGTCAATAGCGAAGAGCGCGAAGCTCTTCGCGTTGTTGAAAAGCCCGCCCACGCGCTGCGTTCGACAGATGCACGCGGCGGAGGCAGCGGCGCTGGCCCTCGACCGAGAGTCAATCGATCGCACGAACTCTCCGGCCGTCCGTATCGGTTAATGGGGTGCCGATTAATGCGCCTTTAAGGTCGTTGTCGTGTAAATTGATCTTTATCCGAATGGTCAAAAAATTAATTGCAAATTTTGTTATAAAAGTGTTTGTTATAGATATTCAAAACTTAAGAAGCTTAAAAAAACTTTCAAAAAATGTCAGCGACGCTGAAATTGAGGTACAAACCTTTAACGGTTCAGTTATTAACACGTGGTACGTTAGAGGAAACTTCTTGCTCGATTTCAGAGCAATTTTATATCAGACTGACTTGAAAAACCGAGCACGTATAGTGGCCATTACTTGCAATACTATAAAGAAAAATCAGACAGACTAGCAGTGCCGTCGAAAAGCCAAATGAAGAGAGTTCAATGAAGAAAGCCGAAGAAAGGGAACTCGTTGAGTAAAAAAGACAGAGCGATAATATAGGTAGTGGATATTCTGTCTCTCTTCTCACACGGAAAAAAATACCTTATGAAAAATTACTAGAATCTCAGGTAATATTGGGACAAACTCACACTCTTGAGCAATTTAATATACTTTTACTAATTATTAGCATAGTTCTATTAAAAATTAATAGAAAAAGTTTTAAAATTTATTATAGTTAGGATTAATTTTTAGTAGATAATATGGTAAAAATTTAAAATCTAAATTTTAACAGAATAGAAAATAATTTTTACCATAATTTTTAGTCTAAGTTATACTAAAAATTTAATAGACAGTATAGTAATTTTGTTGGCGCGAGGGCCGTCGGTAAAACAGGGTGTACCATATGTAGACAAGTCGAAACATTTTTATAAGTGCGGCTGTGACCGAATGGATAAGAACGCAGCTTCGTAATTGAGGGTTCGAATCTCCTTCTCGGGAGTGTTTTTTTCTCACGAATTTCAACCTCGCTCAAAATTACTATAATATATTGTAAAACTTGATGGAATGCAAGTTTCCCCCTCTTTTCATTAACACTCTAGTAATTTTTAGTGAATATTATATTCCACTAATTTTTCACAAGGTATTTTTTTCCGAGCAAGTAAGTAGCAAGCGTCGGCAGTCACAGCAGAGCAGAAACTGTTGACTCCGAATCTTACTATATACAACGCTACTAGTTTAATGAGCGAGCGACTTCTGCACGCGTTTTCGGCTATTTTTCAAGCAGTGGAGCTGTGGTCTTTCCAGACGAGAAGTTGAATTGCATGGGTTTTCGATGAAATTCAGCAGATTCCTCGGTAGAAGGTGAAATTTTGTTACACCACAACCAATCCGGATACGCGCGGGTACTCGTGCATGTGTGTGTGTGTGCGTGCATGCATGTCTATTGGTGCCCGTGAAGGGAAAATTCGAAGTTTGCAAGTTGCTGGATGTTCGAGTTGCCGCATGCATACACTCCAAGAGACGAGGGTTATAATGTTTCCAATGGACCATGATGATTATTGATTTCTGGGGGATGGAAGTTTATTCGAACATCTCCTTGTGAATTTGTACGTGATATGATATCAATATTAAGTAACAAGGCTCGGTATTGTTATGTATATCGAGGATGATTCTTCATTATGCTTTTTATAAGAAAGTGTAGGACGGGCACCGCATATATAATATCCTCTTGTACGCCGTGAGATTATCAAGTTTCGCGCCTCAAAAATCGATAAAATCTAATCAGGCTGCACGATCAATCGGAAAATGTGCCCTAATCTGACCATATTCTGCGGGTGATCTGGTGAGCGTCAATGAAATAAGTTTTCGATGCACGCGCACACACACACCCTAACTCCAAAAGTTAGTGGTAACAGATGGGACTGCTCGAGCGTAACATCCGCGCCTCAATCGAGGCGCTTCCCTCGCCTATTCCCCGGAGCGATTGAGTAGATTTTTTCGAACAAAAACGTTGGTGTTTTTTATTTCCTTATACGAGGAAACATATGCAGCATTTACGGTTACACTCTGTGTCATTATGTTGCGTAGATAAAATTCAGTGCGTAAAACGTCAAAACGTTTATGAAAATCTGTAACGAATGCATTCGTCAAGTTGCTTGTGATAGATCCATGCACATTTTTGAAATTGGGCTTGCGAATATTAACCAAATATTCCGTACTTAATTGGGTTAAGTCGTTATATGCAAGTTAGAAGGTACATCGCATCATCATGCTGCGTTAAATTGGTCTCGCCCCGAGTTTAATGTATGCGATTACTTGCTACTACGATAACACTATATCCGCAAATATTTAGCCATTTACCGGGAGGTTATGAATTTCATAATAATTGATTGTTAACTAGCTTACGATACAATATTTATGATAAATTTAATATACATTATATTTTTATTATACGATTAACTAATCACGATTCTGTTTTTATAAAAAAATGTTGTAATTTTTTATTAAAAACTTCGAAAAATGTGATATCATGGGGGAATTAAACAATTCATTTTTCCTATAGAGATGATATATGCGTACCTGACCGTTCATAATTTTAATGGTTTTACAACTTTATTTGTAACTCATTGTTAAATAATTAACTCAAAGTAAACAATAAATAGTATCAATTTTAAGTTCTTTATTTTATTAAATAGAAATGTTAATTTTTCAATGTAATTTGTTAAAAAGAAAAACGTGCAATTTATCACCAAAAAAATTTATATAAATGGAATCTAATTCATTACTATCATTTGTATTAAGAAAATAATCATTATTGTATCGTGGTTTAGGAAACAAAGTTATCTGCAAAGATTATTAAAAGTTAAATTTATTTTATTATACTTGACTATTAGAGAATTGATTTAAGTTAATATTTATTTAACAAGAAAACACAAACATTCGCAAGGTCTACAAAAATAATTTAATTCGTTTTTACAGAAAGCTTTCAGGACGATTTTACAATTTTTTGAGAGACCAAATTTGCATAGTCTATTCGAAAAATGATGTAAATTGTATAGAAAAATTTGAAAAGAGCAGAGTGCTTCATAATATAACTTTGAAAAGAGATTTGAATTTCCAAAGGAAGGATTCGCTGTTATTAAAAAAAATATAATTTTTTATTATAATAAGCTTGTAAATGGGCTTTAATCTTTTTTTAAGAGATTGACGAAGTTTTGGATTTATTTTGGAGGAAACTTTTAGATTTAACATTTATTTTAGAGATGAAATTTGCATAGTCTGTCAAAAAAAATAACGTTAATTTATGTAGAAAGCTTTTAAAAGAGATTTAAGTTTTAAAAAAATTTACTCTTTTATTATGCTTAATCTGGAATTTAGTTTTGGCTGGTGTAAGAATTTTTAATGATTGGAATTAAAATAGCATGTTATGTACCTAGAGCACGAAACTAGTTAAAAGATAAGCCTGTTTTGATATTATTTACATGACGAAGCATCGGTGTTTATGTTTTTTTCAAAATTCTCTTGGGAAAGAATCAGTATTTTTTCCATAATAGATCATTTGCACTTGATAACATTTTTTCTTATGCTGCGGATACGATCATTGCGAAATAGAAAAGAAACATGATAAGGAATATGATTATTAATTAAGCTCGTAAAAAGAGATTAATTTGATACATACAAAGACATAAGGAGGTTAGATTGGAACTCTGATATATAAGAGGCAACATTATTATATAAGACCAAACATTATTACAAAATATTTATTTATATAAAAAAAAAAAAAAAATTGCCTGATGGTTGAATCTCCATTATAAGTAAACTTATATATGTTTCTCAAAAAACTCATCTGGACTCTCTATTATAATTTCAGATTTGATGAACGACCTCTGCAAAAATCACTTCCTGCGTGAGCTCTACAGGAAGATCGACGGTGCTGTGCTCACGTCGAAGAACGAGCGGCTGCTCGCCTGCGCCGTCACGTTCCAGACGCACAGCATACTCCAGCGGTTCATGCTCAAGTTCGAGCGGCTACAGCTGGATTGCAACGATCATCTCTTCATCTACGATGGGGCTTACTCTGACGGTAGCTTCAAGGTAAGCGCGCCGGTGGTCGTTCTCCAATACAATTTTTTTCAATGTTTAAATTATCAAATCGAAATAGCAAAAAGTATTCAATTTACTACTTGTAACTTGATATTAAATATCGTATAACAGATGTCAATAATATTTTTCTGATATATTAAGATTCGTCAAGTACTCAAGTGGATATAAATTTTATTTTAAAACATGATTCTCAATGATATTTAATATCTCACTCGCATGGCTATACTTTGATAATTCTTGCTATTGATTACCAGACAGCGCGCATCTAATTTCAAATACGAAATCATTAATAGCGTCTAGGAGACGCGTAGCTCTCTTCGTTTTACCTCTTTTATACGGTGAAAACTTCGCCTCTCGCGTTCTGCGTCTCATGCCGGCCTGCCGCGGCGCGCGCGCATCATTATTCCGCGGCTCTCCCGCGTCGTTAATCAGCAGCCGGGGCGTCGGTAATTGGCCTCTCTGAAATCAGACAATTTTTTTCGGGCAGAGAGGGTGCGCGGAAACGCCCCACCGCCACGCCGGGCAAAACGAATGGGCCGCACGTCAAACGCGAGGCTGAATTTTAATGCGGCGGTGGGGACCTTCTCCTTCACCTCCCCGCCATTATAAATTCTGAGCAGGCAGTCCTATATATATATATATAGTGCGCGGACAGGGTGGGGTGAGGGGGCGCAAGAACTTGGGCGATTAATCAAGTATCGTTTCTTCGTGCCGGCTCCTCTGCGCCTCCGTGCGGCCCGCGCGCCACCACCTTTTTCGATCTATTCTTCGATCCATCGTGCGGAGGACGAGGAAAAAGGGGGAGGCGGGAGAGAATGTGGGAGCATTCTTTCCGTTGAGTATGAAACTTTTCTACCCGGGAAAATGCTGGCCTCGCCTCGTTCCCCTCGTGGAATACCAAGATGATGTAATAAGTTAAGACAAAGGCTTGGGGGAAGTCTGGTTCTTATACGTGCGCTCGTTTTTTCCGGGGCTGCAGAGAGTTTTGTCCTTGTAAGACGCGCGCGCGCGCGTGCGTTTTAACTTGCATTGATTGCGGAGTGCCAATATCGGTTTCGCGCGGAGAGAAAACTTCGATTTTGTTAATAACAAGGATGAATAAGAATAATTAATTAGAAATTTAGTACTTATGAAATTTCGCAGGTATATAGAAAGGGTAGATATTGCAGAAACTCGTACTATCGATCGATACCACTTCGGTTTTATCCTACTAAAGTGCTGCTTAACCTTCAATCTACTTTTGAGATTATATGAGCATTATATTGGTTTATCTTCATTTTAGATTACAAAATATAGTGCTATAGATTTTTTTATGAACTTAATTGTATTGATCACGATTTTGAAACGATGAGTGTAGGATCAATAAGCAAATTGGTATAGAAAGCTTTCAAATCTAGTTATTATGGTTCAAAATTTATTTTACAAAATTTTACAAGAACATTCTTACGTTGATTCAATATCTATGTAATATTATAATATTTTATCATCAATTTACATCGTTCTATTACGAATAGGTATCTGTACTAATATGCGGAACAAGAAGAGTCAAGCAGAACAATTACAATATAACGATGATTAGTAGGTGGCGTGGTTAGCTGGTTCAAACAATAGTTCTGGTTCAAACCCGAGTCTGTCACTTTATTTCTGCAGTAAATGCGACAGCCACTCATAATGTATCGCGTACGTTACAAATAATACTAGTAAATTTATATTGTTTTTATATCTATCAGTAATTATTATATTTTTAGTGCTATCCAAGTAGTGATGCCAATTTCAATTCGTCCAGATATTAACTATTTTACCTCACCTTTATCGTTATTGTTTTATTTAACTTTAAGAGAATTTGCATATTTATAAAAAGCAGCAATCCGCGTGTAATTTTATTTAGCGTGTATAATCAGGTATTAGATTCTTATTTTCAAGATAAAGGAAAGATTGAAACTTAGATACGCTCACGGCTGGTTGAACATTTTTTAATGTCTGAGTTTCTTATCACCAGCGAGTTATCCCATAAAATGTTCTGTATATAGGTAGCTTAATATTTTATACACAAAGGTAAAATCGTAAAAAAGTACTTAAAAGTTGCCTTGTACAAAGACTATCTTAGAGATGTAAATTCATAAATATTCGTTAAATTTACTATGAAAAACTGTACTTTAATAAAAATTTGTTTTTTTTTATAAGGTCTTTTCTGGGTCTCTTTGTTATAATAAAGAGATTTAATGAAATGTAATTTAGTAAAATCCTAAGAATTGCAATGTTTATATTTGAACAGAATTGAATGTAAAATAATACTTACCTGTTTTCCAATTTAAATTACTAGCGGATTTTTATCCACGCGATGTGCGCATGCAGTCCTGTGTATTTTAATGAGGGTCTTTCGTTAAGAAGCTTATTTAATGGGTGCTTCCTTGGCCCTCCAATATTTTTAGCCCACAATATTAATATTATTACTTGCAGAGTAATCTAAAGTCTAAATTTAAGATGACCTAATTAATGTATAGGTAAAAAATATATTAAATTTGAGAATATATTAAATATTACAGTGAATTCAGAAATTTTATGAAATTTAAAAAGCTGTATGTCCCGCATTTTGCTTAAATTTTCGTGATTAATATTTGTAACGGGGCAGGCGTCGCACAATTATTCGCTTCTTCTAGGCGGATTTGCCGATGAACGGTGCAACAATGCAGTGGGGCGCGAGCACTTGCTCGTGCCAACCCTCGGCGAAATCTCCTCGTTCTCGCCTGTGCGCCGTCGCTCGCCGTCGGCTGCCTTCCTCGGCAGCCGTACCTGCCGGCGTTACAACGCGCGACTTCGCTGTCGCGCTCTCTCTCTCTCTCTCTCTCTCGTGCGTGCTACCTCGGCTGCTCAGAAATGCGCGAGCACCGTGTACTCACGCCCGCGGAGGCCGGTGGTATTCTATACCGCCGCGCCACCGACTAGGAATAGGGATCGGGGAATACGCGCCAAATAATGTACGAACGAGTAAGTAGAATAAGTGAAGTTTATTGCCTCTCGAGCGGCAGAACCTTTATACACGCGGTGCGTACACTGTGCACGCGCCGATTCGAGTGGTGCGCCCGCGCACGCTATGTACGTGTGTGCACGGTCGCACACGCGTACGCTTAGAAGCGGCTCGAGCCGACGTCGGCCGATCGCCGCGCATGATCGGCTCTCGCGCGCGCGTCGGTAGCCTCGCTCGCTCACGCGGGGCTCGCTCTCCGGACGCACGTCGTCCGCGGGGAGAGCGCGCGCTCGCCTGGCCAGGACTTACCTCGCGTCGACTATGCTGATGCAGAGTCCGGTCGAGCGGCGTAGATCGCCGCGCGCGTCGTATCTCTCTCTTTCTCTCTCTCCTTCTTGAGCAATTCGGCCGTAGCCGGGGATCGGCCGCACTGCTGGCGTCTCTCTCTCTCTCTGTCTCTCTCTCCTCCTGTTCCCCTGCTGCACTGCTGCGCTGCTGCACCACTGCACGGCTCGCTCTCTCTCGTACTCACTCCGCGCTGAACACTTGTGCACTTATCTCTCTCTCTCTCTCTCTCACTCTCTCAATCACTCCCGTATAAGAATCTCTCGGCCTTACCCTTTGCGTAAGGTTGAGAGATGTTTACATGTACCGTGTTTGCGCGTGCTGTCGCGGTGTGCTGAGACTCGCCTCGAGTCTCATCGACGCGCACCGATACACACACACATGCGCGCACGCACACGAGCCGTCCGTTACATATTAAATAACTTTACCAAAGCTTTGTTCACCCATATATTTTTTTATTGATTCTTTTTCCTTGTAGTTTCTAGAACACACACACACACACACGCGCGCGCGCGCGCGCGCGCGCGTGCACACATACACATTTTCTTACTGGCTACAATAGGCTGGAAGTATAAAAATTATACAAACATAAAATAAAATCGCATTATCCCATAAGGCTATGGGATCTCTATGTAATCTCAAAACTCGATTTTTATAAATGTCGTACTCATTTTTTTCTTCGTCAAGCTACATTGAAATTTCGCATAGAGACTATAATAATCATTATTTATTACGTATTTTAATTTTATTTAAAAATATTGGTTTTGATTTTGTGAAAGACCCTCCTTAAACGCGAATAAAAGCGTTGAGTTTTATATTACGTGTAAAGGTTTGGTTTTAAACTATTTCAAAATAAAAATATTGAATGAATGTGTGAATCTATAAAAATGTTGTGATCTCCAAAGATTTTTTTTTTTTGAAGAGGTTTCAAAGGTTTTTACCAAAGGGGAATCAGCAAACTAAGGAAATTCGTAAACAAAATTAAAAAAGAAACGACTAAGACACAGTTCATTTTAATTGGATATTTTTCTTCAAGTGTATAAGAAGAAAAAAAATGAATACGCTAAGTATTGTAGAAAAAAAAATTTTAACGCTGTGGTTCAAGTTTGTGATAATTAGCAACCGCTATGATTATTTTGACAGTACCACAGTAATAAATACCTTTGTCATTTTCATCATCCACTAGTCCTCAAACCTCATCGCGACATTCCCACAACCAGCTCCATCTCCTCTTCCTCAGTCGCAGCTACTTTACGCCTCGGCGACGACGATAATAATAATTGCCACGGCATCGTCGCGCCTCTAAGACAAGACTCTGCCCTCCTCGTCGACTCGTAAAAGTCCACCTCTCATTAAACTCGATCCCGCGTTCGCGCACGCCACCCCCGTAAAACAAGGAGCGCGCGAAACACGAGACGAAGAGGCGGTGTAAGGGATGCGCTCGCGACACGAGAGTAGGTCGCTCGCGCGTACAGGGGAGTGGAGGTAGGGCGAGACAAGTTTTGCATAATGCCGGGTTAACTTTAATCTTTTTTACGGGCCGCGTAATGGCCCGTTAAGCGTGCTTTTTATTGCCGCGCGTGCATTTTTGCCCCCCCCCCTCCCATTCCGCCGAGGCTTCTTATACGCTTCTGCGCGAGTCGTAACCTTCAAGATACCTACTCCCACGGCCTCTCCCCCCTTCTTCTGATTTTACAACTTTCTCGCTCTTATTATTATTCTTTCACGTGCGTTTCAACTACTTTGCTACCCACGCACGCGCCCGCAAAATTTCATAATTGCCCGAGGGTTAGGGCGCGCCAGTCGTAAAGGGCATTATCAGTCATGTAAATTACGCAAGACTCGAGGATATTAAATAAATAGTGTTTGTTATTGCAGTGAATACAATTTTCGAGTGATTTAGGTAGTGACGCGATGACAGGAAAATTGGCATTGTATCTGCTTAGAGATTATATTACATGTGATTACATAATTACATTGGCACGTAGCTTTCTCAAACTAGTGTAGTAATTCCTTGTTTTAATTTTTTATGCCAATAATGAATTGTATTACACCAAGGTTTGTCCATGAATATTCGCAATAAAACTAATATGTAAGATACAAGTAAAAATATACATTAATGTCAAATCTTTTGACGACCATCACAATTCTTCTTATAAGGAATCGCCGCAGACAAACAGTGCACACAACCGAAATCTACCACTGAAATCTACCCGTAATTTTATTGAGTTTTTATAAATAATTTTAAAAATTACTATAGATATATTTTAAGTGTACTCACGTCATATTAATTGATTATAATATTAACTTAAAAATCCCTGAAATTACTAAATAACACGTATTTCAAATCTGAAATACGACAATACAGCTTTGTTTATTTAAAAATATTTGCCCTCCTGCGTATAATTTATTTTTGAAAAACTTTTGATTTTGTGATCACTTATAATATATAATATCTAATCAAACAATTGTATAAAATTCTTTTTACTTCAAGGTAAACGACCTCTTATGCGAGTGGTCGCCTTTACCTTTCGAAGTCAACTACGCGGGACACAGAAGAAAGAGCGAAAAATTATGTTGCCGCGTCTCCTCAGAAAAGAAATATTTACCGCGAAAAGAAAGTAGGAGCTTGCTAATTAAATTAATTAGAGAACCCTTCCTCCTCCTCGCTCTTTCTTGCTTTCGCTCTCCTTTGATGTCAAAAATAAAAACTCAAGAGTCAATAAGCATTGGGCTTTATGCAATCATTTTTTGTGGACACAAAAATATTTTCATACGAAGTACACTGTTTTATAGTAATGTTTAAGCCTTTGGTTTAACAGATTGTAGGCCATTTACTAAAAGGCCTTTTCTACAACGAGGGTCACTCCGCACTGTCCGTAGGATTAAAAGTTATCTTACGGCTGAAAGAACTTAGAGTTTTGATAGAGTACTGTTGAAAATTATATTTTCGAGCATTTTTTTCAAGGTACTATTTACATAGTCACATTATTTATTAATAATTATATTTTTAATATTTTTTTCATTTTCGTGTTTAATCTTATATTCACTTTGAAGATGTTTGGTATTCAGAACTATCCGATGAAGATTTAAAATTATTCCACTGGTATAGGATTACTTTTAATCCTACGGTGAGTGAAAAATGGTCTTCGATGTATAGCAGATTTCTTTGTGTTACAACCAGTTCCAAAATATTTTAAATTAAATAGTGAAATAAATTTTAAAGGGTTTTGATGAAGCCTTTTTATATTTCAATGATGAGGGTTTCAGGCGTAAATGCCTTACCTTGGTACTTAAGTCTTGAACACACCTACAGTTAAAATTCAAAAAACCTCTACCATAATTAAAACGACATCGTGGAAGCCTCAAATCTACCCAAAAAGTGTTCTGTGCGCTTCATAAGCTTAATTTTTAGTTTCAGTATTGAATTCTTTCAATAGTATAATTAAGTTGGTTTTATTTTTTAAGAAATTGAATTTGATAAACGAACAATCGTGACCGTTGGCTTCTACATTCTTCCTTTAAACTCTTATTGCAACCAGAAACTGTAAGCTCAGCATTGTCCAAATGATTTCAATAAAAAGTTTTCTGTATAACTTTTGAATTTTATATAGCCACCATCTTGATACGAGAGAACTTGGAGGTTAGACTACTACGCGAATCCTCCCGAGACGCAGACCCGATCTCTCCTCAACCCCCCCCCCCCCATGCGAAGAAACCGCGGGAGAGTGCGGAGCCAGAGGAAAAGTGGACTCGCGCGTCTGATAAGCACGGATATCCCGTTACGGCGAGTTCGTTAAAAAAGCAGAGAGCGAGCCCATTACAAGCGCGGGTAGGTCAATGCGGAAGTGGAAAAATACAGAGGTGGAACAGAAAGGGAACGAGGAAAACGAAAATTGCGAATTCGCTGCGGGAAGACGTGTTCCTGACGTCTTGTTATAAAGGTCTCCCTGGCTTTGTGCGTCGCGAGCGTCGCTGAAGCGTATTCCAGTTCAATTAATCACGAGTTTAAATTGTGCGATATATAGTACGTGGAGTCGCGCACAGGATGTTACATGGGGGTTTTACTTTCGCGTAATTAATCATTAGGGAATGCTTAAAGCGACGCGCTTAGGATTATGTTATGATAATGAAATCTAATGGCTCGTTTTAAAGCTGCGAAAGTTTGTTGGTGGTAGTTTTGGATGAAAACTTTCTTCGGATGACTGGGCTCGATTATATGCAACTGTTAAACGGAAATTGTTATTTCGGTTATTCTTTTGGTTATCTTAACTTTTGAATTATGAAGTGTATGAAATGTATTTATTTGTGAGCTGCTATAATTTCAAATAAATTAAGTATTACAAAACATTGAAATTCTTGTGTGTAAATATCTTTTAATAATGTTATATAGATATTAACTTTCTTCTGAACCTTTCTGTTATTATTGAAATCATATATTAGAAAGACATAATTGAAAATGAATTTTCAATTAATAAAGTTATCTTTGATCTAGTTCATTGTGGATTCATTGTGGGTTAATGAATTTGATTATTATTAGCATAAATGCGAGGGTACCTTAATAGAAATTTAGTTTTTTAATTTTTTTTTAATTACAGAAGTTTGTTATTGTATTATTGAGACAGTAAAGAGAATTATTATTATTATAGATAAATGTCTGATCGAAAAACAAAACATGATTTGTCTAATATTTTATATTGTTTTGTCCGTTTGTTAACCTACACGGAAAAAAAGATAATTCGAGTAACCAAAAAATTGGTTACTGTATCAATTTAAATTGGTAAGTACAGAAAAGTACAGTTTTGGTAAAAGTACAGAACCAAAAGTGGTAGTTGGTAAAACCAACGAAATTGGTAAAAAATAGTACACACTTTTCCGTAACAATTTTATTGGTTGGGCTTTTTGTACGAATAATTGGTAGCAATAACTATTGAAACTTGATAACAGCATCCAAATCTATAGCGGCATTGACTACTTTTAATCTTAGAAAAACTAATTTTCTAGTTCAAACAACTATCGAAAATGCTTACAGAAAAATATTATTTAAAAACTTTATTAAAATGGTTATCGTAACTATCTTAATTGGTAACTTTAAATAACGATAGGTTCGTAAGTGTAACAATATAAAAACTGATTGACAGAATTACTAATTTGTTTTTGTTATGTGCTTCTTAATCAGCCGGTTGGTTAGGATAACAAATCTTTTTTTCCATGTAGTGAATTGAAGCTTTTAGAGCCGACTGTAGAGTCGGCGTATATAGGAGAGCCTGGTTGAACCTGAGCCTTCTTCTGCATTTCGAACTCCTATTTGCCTTTCGAGCATTCCCGCGTTCCTTCATATAGATTCGCAAAAGAAAATATACGTTTCTCTTGATGATATAGCTATAATATGAAACATGATTTTTGAATAAAATCCAATTTAACCGATATACAACTCAATATAGTAAAACGTTAACACATATCGTCGCTTGCAAATAAGAAGGTTGTATCTCGGAAGCCGCTTCGAAAAGATCCTATCTGGGAAACCGGTTGAAAAAGATCCTATCTCGGAGGCCGTTTTAAAAAGATCCTAACTCAGATGAAAAATTTTTTCGCTCAGATGTAAGTTGGCAGCAATGCCCAAATACCTATGATGCTTGATTTCAAAAATAATTAATATTTCAACAAAAGTGCTGAATTCATTTATATGTTTGCAAGTATGCTGATTACGATTTTACTGTATAAATTAATATTCCTATTTATATAAACATTATGAATGCTATGACGCAATTCACATTTCTTTACATATAATCTTAAGACTATAATTTGCATCCCTTCTTAAAAAAGTGATGAGCGGCCATGTTGAAGCATCTAAAGGCTTGATTTTGATTGGTCGATAAGAAAAAGGCGCGAGAAATTTACTGTTTGGAATTTAATGTTTGAATTTTTTAATGGAATTTTTACATTAGAGTAGTATAAAAAATTATTAAGTTCTGACTTTGAAAAAATTCTTAAATAAGTTAAAAGTAAAACGTAATGAAGATAGCATACATAACCTCAAAAACAGAGAAGTGCGCGCGAAGCGCGTTTGAATATCGCTTGTAAGCTAAAAATCGTAAAAGCTTTTAAGGTTTTTCACTGAATCAGGCATTCAAGTTTTTTTAATTATAGTCGTCTTTCTTCGTCAAAGAGAAAGCTTGACAATAACTATCAAATTTTCCAATTTCATTTGATGAATTTTTATATTTCCACGTTCACTGAATGAAAAATTTCATTTATAAATTGCCAATAATTGCAGTTATTTGCAAATAAATGCAATTCTTAGATAATTATTGAACAGAGCACGCAAATCCCGGCAAAGTAACGGGGCTATACTGTCATCTTGCTGTTGCATGAGATAGATATTGACATTTGTCAAATAAAGCATTACTGATTTTCATATATATTGCCCTGAAGAATGCACTAAAATGTAGACAAAAGTAATTTAATTAATCTTCATCGCCTTTCTATGGGAAAAGCAGATCTTATAATAGTAGCCAAACTGTACGTTTTCAAGTTATTAGACTTCCAATTCGAGCTTTCCAAATATTTCGATTGTATGCTTCAATACATATCTCCGAAATATTTCTCAAAAATCATAAACGGATGGAACATATCAACGGAGATCAAATTTCAAAAGCGATAACTGACTGATTAAGACAAGATAAGTACAATAACTCAGCCTTATCGCGTGTGCATCTATCTTTCGAATTTTTAATCAGCGTACTCGCAAACATATAAATGAATTCAGAAGTTTTGTTGAAATATTACTTATTTTTTAAATTAAGCATCATAAGTATTTGGGCATTGCTGCCAACTTAAATCTGAGTGACATTTTTTTTATCTGAGTTAGGATCTTTGGGCCTCTGAAGTTTGCATCGTTGGAATGCAACGAAATAATTTTTTACGATTGATTAAAGTTATTAAACAATGGAAATTTGATCTAAACCTTTGTTTTAAAGTTATTTTATACTATAAAACACTAAATCTACACGCAAAATTAATATTATTAGCATAAATGTGAAGTAAAATGAATTATTTTTTTTTTATTTCGTTACACTCCAACGTTGCAAACTTCAGACCCATGGATCTTTTCGAAACGGCTTCTGAGATAGGACCTTTTTCAACCGGCTTCCCAGATAAGTTCTTTTCGAAGCGACTTCCGAGTTAGAACTTTTTTATTCGGAAGCGACGATATGTAAACATCAAGTTAATAAATACCAAATCTCTAGACGTATCCAATAAATCCATACATTGAAAAGCAGCACCATGAGGTATGGGCAAACAACACCTGTAACTGCACGAAATACGCTCGAAAAGTTGGACGGGTGCATGCTCTCGCCCAATTCCGTCCTCATTTCTTGCTCGAGTACTGCCTATACCTATATACGCGCAACTCGCGTTCTCGAACTTCATCAGAACTCTCCTTCTCGTCGTCTTTCCTCTCGCGCAGTCATCGTATAGAGACTCGCCATTTTTCAGGCCGCTCTCATACTCCACTCTTGCAACTCTCTCTCTCTCTTCTCTCTTCGCAGCGATTGTAATACGCCGCAGACTCACTCGAGTTTCGAGCACATAAATCCGAGCGGGGCGCAAGAGCGCGCTGGAGCGGTAATTACGCGATACGCTTCCTTCATCTGTTCCCCCCGTGAGCGCGAGAAACTTTTCCGTATTAGGAGATGCGTGCACACGCGAAGATTTCCTCCGTCAGAACGTGTAGTTTGCTTGTATACAAAGGAGGCGAGAAACTCCGACTACTAATTACACGCATCGCGGGACATTAAAGAAACTGCGGTGTCGAGTGTATATAATATGGTTTTCGATTTCAGCGAGCCTGAGAGTTGGGGTGGTTCTTTTTTTCCTGTTGACGGAGTTACTTTCCTTTCGGTGGGGTGGCGGAATTCGTTCTTTATGGACGGGAAAGTGGAGGGGAGCGGAGTTAAATGGCGTTTTTCGCTGCGTTGTACGGGACTTTTGATGAATAAGTGATGCGCAGTTTAAGGGGCCGAGCGCTAGCTTTTCCGAGCGCGTAACTTTCACAGAGCTTTTTTCCCCTCTTCGACGGAGGTCTCCGCTCGGAATGATTAAGTCGAGTGAGAGGGACTGTTTCGTTTACAGGCATGAATAATGAGGAGTGCATTTGATTCTACGTTTACTTTTAATTATCCACTTTATTTACTTTCAATAGATGACTTTGGATTATTTAGTAGACCCTAAAAATAAAAAAGTTTATGCAAAAACGAAATGGAATTTTATTCGTAAGCTTTTAGTTGGTAGAATGTTATAAAACATATGAATGCACTCTTGATTCTCTATGATTCGATTTATTTCTTTTTATAATAATGTAATTTTTGACAATGGCTTTAGGTATTAGATGATTATAGAAATACCATCATTTTTTATAACCTTACATATTTTTTCATGATTAATTATAGCTCTTTACAACTTTTATAGGATTATATCATATTAGTTTGATGTAATTCGAATTTATGATCTTACCTCATTTCAACAGGTTATTTAATACTTTATTAAATAATTTTACCGTAATATTTGAATTTGGACAAACAAATCTGTAATCCAAAATAAAATGTCTTTTTTAGTTATAGTGTAGACCACTCCATCATCACCCGTTACTGGACATGTATTGTATACATATGTTCAATATTGATACAACCTAAAATAAATCATATTTTCCTCTAATTTTCCTGGTTGAAATTTGGCTATCGCGATATAGCTACAATTTCAGTAAATAGGTAGGAAAAATGGTTAGTTAATGGTCCCGGGGAAACGTTTTCTCGCTCATTATTCACACATTTAATATATTAATTGACCTACAGAGATAGCACTCAACTATAACTAATAGCTTACTAAAGTATAACCCATATACGTCAACAGAAAAACATTTACAAAAAAAGAAATTACAAAATTTACAAAATTTCCTCGAAAAACATTTACAAAAAAAAATTACCAAATTTACAAAATTTCCTTTCGTAAATATTACTTAGATTGTATGCAGTTAGATTATGTCTCTCTCCCACTTCATCAAAATAACAAGTCTTCTACTAGCCATTTTCTGACTAAAGAAACTGATCAGATTTAATACCTTTGAAATACTCAAGAACAAGCATGTGTAATCTATTAAATGTTCAAATAATAGGGGAAAAATTGTTTCACCGGGAGCTCGAAATTGGACAAGGGAAATTCCCATTTTATAGCAATTTTCTAATATATATGTAGCAAGTTATTAGTTACAAATTTTTTTTTATTTCTACCAGGATTATATTCAGATGAATTCTATTTAACTATAATTACTAGGAATATCAAATAAATACTATAAATAACATCATTTTATTTTTATTTTCTTATACTTTTCAATTTTTCGATATAAGAATCCCAAAAAACATTGTATAATACCTTTAAAACATTTCAACATTCATTACTGTGTATTAAGAATTGTTGAGACTCAAAATTCCATCAAATATCTTATATTATCCGCTAATGGGCAACATTTCCCAAGGTCGCCCAAAAAAATAACATCTTGATTTTTTAGTCAAGGTATTATTATTATTATCATTATAATTAACTAAAAATATTCTGTTCCGATACAAATGGCACTTTTCCTCTTAAATGTCAATTTTCCCCCACAGGATTTAAAGTCATAACCGTATTCGCTGTGGCTACCGGTACTGGGCACCTCCCTTACATAAACATATAATAACACGCACGAATAAAACAAGAGCCAGTCTGGCCACTCACGCGCGCGCGCGCGCGCGCAACACCCCGCGGCGCCTGAGCTCGCTAACAACTCACCGGGAGCATAATTCGCGCGATATCCAGTCTGTGGGCTCGGATCGAACGCGCAGCTCTGCTCTCGGAGCGCCAGCGGGGAAAAGGAGTCCGCGCGCGCGCGCGCCTGGCGAGATGCAATTATATGATAAACGCGAGAGTGAGAGAGAGAGAGAGAGAGCTTCTTCCGCGCGCGGGCTTGTGTACACGCGCGAACACAGGTGAGCGCGATAACGCGTCTGCGCGCTTCTTTACCGCGAGTGTGTTTGCTAGCGCGCGCGAATGGAGGTGTCAATGGGGCTTGCGAGACTGCCGTGCTGTGATGATGGAGATAAGTGAGAGGAGTAAAAAAATAGGGAGGGAAGTGGAGGCTGTGCGACAGCTGAGAATCAATGGTGGAAATTTTGTGTGCTGTTTGATCTGTGCCGTTGTGCGTTCCACGTGTCGTTAAAAACTAAAAAACGTCTGTTGATTTTCTTGATAAGGGTGTGGTTTATTGTTACTTGGGGGCTTTATGGTAATAGAACTGTTCTCTCCTGACCTATATAGATTTAATCATATTCTTGTAAGGTGGCTGCGTTAAATTCACAATTTCAAAGGTATTGGGGAAAGCACAAAGCAAATATGCCTATAAATCGATGTGAGCTGACAGTATAGTATAGGTAGGAAATGATAATATTATTGACCAGTAGAAAATATACAATGTAAGTTTTTCAACTAAAAAGATCTTGCATTTAGCTTATAAGGATGGGTGGAGTTTATAAGTTATTGAGAGAGTCTCCTTTCACAACACTTGAATTGATTATATTTCAATTCTTTTTAAATATCCCCCTGTGCCCTTAATTTTATATCTGCTAAGAATCAAACATAATATTATTATTATATTTTCTAAGATTTTTGGATTGATTACCAAACCTTTATTTGTAATAGTTATATGATCTAGATTTGAACTAATGCACCCACTTTGATCTGATTAAGCAGTCCATTAAACCATATCGGTACTCTGCTATAGGCACTTATACCAACACAAAATTATCCTAGTTTGCATAAGTTTAAATTGGAAGCGAACAGGTAATTTTGATCAATCAATAGATCGAGGTATGTATAATTTACAAGGTGGGCAGATTGGTATAATCAGTAGCCGTATACTATGGAAAGTCCAAGCATCGAAGCAATTTATAACGATGCTATAATTTGCAAATCATGGGCTAAAAGCTCGAACAGCCAAACACGTCGCATTGCCTATAATTCAAACTATCATGTAAAAAAGTTCAGCAGAACAGACAGTCCGTAATTATACGTGTGCATATGAGATTAACGATTAATCGGTTAACTTATTGTTAGCGGCTAAAAGGCAATTACGTAGATGAATTGTGTAAGGCTGAAGTTGAGTTTCAGGCTTCGTTCTTTTGTCTTATCGGAAGCCACTTGACTTTCTAATTTGCTGGGATTAATTCAAGCAACGTAAAATGGGAATGTGACTAAAGAGGAGAACGCGACGGGATTCTCAAAAAGCGAAGTGGCGATAGATATCATAATTTAAGCTAACGAGAAATAGATATTCGTAAGGTTCCATTATCAAATGATTATTTATAAACGCGTGTAAAAAAATTTACTCGTCAAGTTAATGAAATACGACTTTTTTCTTTAAACCTCGATATTTTCCCCAAAAACTCTTTTTATTTACAACATATCCACGCCTCAGACTTCATTGAGAAAGATTCTACATTTCATCAGAAACGACGTGAGTATACATTATAATATTGGATTTCGATAACTTTCTTGCCGTCGCCATCATCACGAGCACTGCGTTCTGGTCTGCCACCTCCCGAATTACATTATTTCCGCGGGTTTTTCCCAGCACCGGGAGTCCGTTGAAAAGCGAGCGCCGAACTAGATGGCGTCAGTCGCGAAAAATCCCCGCGCATTTCCGATTCCGAATTTAAATGAGCCGCCGCCCCACTCCTTCAGCCGCGCGCGTGATTAGAATTCAATAAGCGCTCGGTCACGCGCCCGCGCACGGAAATTGGTTTTCAATTCAGCGCGGCCCGAATGTTAATTCGCTAGGATCGCTCCCCCTTCTCACGTGCGAAAAAAGTCCACACGCACGCGCTCTGGAGCGCTAAAGGGATAATTAGAATCCATCGACGTAGCGGGCCCCGATTGAAATTGCCGTTCGCGAGCGCTCGTGTTGCGCGCCGCGGGGGCGGCTGTGTGTATCGATCCGCGTGTCAAGGGCTGATTCATCCCCGAGACGCGCGAGCGCCGGGTGTATACGGCGGCGGGCATCGACCTTATCTTGGGGCCGCGGCCGACACCAGGCCGGCCCGATGTACTTCTCTCTGCGAGAGCGGTAATGAGCGCATTGGGGCTAGCACGAGGGAGAGAGAGAGAGAGAAAGATCACCTAGGTATGTGTGTACAACAGGCGCTCGCCGAGAGGTAGCAAATGACGCACGTGCGCGCGTACAGCGACGGCCCTGCGAGGTTACGTATATGTGACAAGGCTATGTAGAGTGGTGTTTTTTGTGTCTTGTGTGTGGGGCTTTTAAAGTGGCTTGAAATTTCGTCGGGATATGGTAGTTATATTTGCTTTTTGGCTGCGCAAAGTCATTTTTTCGGATGTCTGATAAGAAGTTTTTTTTTTTTTTTTTAATGTATTGATATAACATGAATACTAAGAAATGAATATTCGAAGTATCAGGATTAAAGTATTGAAAAGAATGTTTTTGAAATGGAGAAATAAGGAAAAGTATTACCTTATTATATAGTAAGTAGTAAGTGCGATGTATAGTCAGACATACACGGATAGAATTTTTCAGGAAAAATTACCGTGAAATTCACGGTAATCAGAGAATACCCAAATTTCTGGAAATTTTTACTGTTGTCACCGTAATTTTTGCCATGAATCACGGTAAAAATTACCGGGATTTCCGGTAAAAATTACCGTGAAAACAGTAAAAATTCCCAGAAATTTGGGTAATCTCTGATTACCGTGAATTTCACGGTAATTTTTCCTGAAAAATTCTATCCGTGTAGGTATTGATGAAAATCATAAATATTTAAGTATACAAATGAATCAATTTAACGTTTAATTTCTTTATGCGAAATTCTACAAGAAATCTAATGATCTATACTTAAGAGTTTAAAAACATACGAAAAATGGATGCAAAGAAATAAAGAAATCACGCATGATGATTAGTCAATATTAAGCTCTCAAAAGCGCGAACAAATTTGACAAAATATAAAAAGTAAAATAGAAGAATAGAGCGTTAGTTCAGCTAAGGATCGTTAAAAATAGAAGCTCCTGTGGAAATCTACGTGTACTTTCAAATGGCTTCTACTTAAATTTTAATGTTTTACAGAATTTGTTTACGCCTTTGTAAATTATGGGTCGCAGGCAAGTGTTTAAACAGCAAAATGAGATGTTAAAATCCAATAAAAAATAAAAAATTCGTAAGAAATGGAAGTGACTTATTCTTTGAGCAGTAATATCTATATGTATTAGATAAATAATTTTTGATAACAAAATTTTTTCCGTAACATAATGTATTTTTCTTATTACATTCATTATATTTCTCTGGTTATATTAGATTTTATTATATTGTAATGAAAATTAAACAATAAAACATCTTAAATTAATTGTACTACTAATGTGTATTATTATGGTTTTGTAGCCATTATAGTTTTAAATAATAACAATTGTAATGATTTTATAAACTTATTTAATCTTTATCAAAATTTAAATCAATGACTATATTTTTATATTTAATAAGCCTCAATCAATTACTAATTGATATTTTGAGGTTTCCGCTGGTTACTTTACTGATCATCAACAAATCTGTGTAGAATACAACAGATACTGTTAGAATATTTAGGTTCTTTCCAAAGACAAATTTTTGCTGGCAAAAATGTCGATCTCCTAAGAGATTAAAATGTCTATTGTTTTCATCGCTTTTATAATGAAATGGAGTTTATTTTTATTATAAAATTAAAAACGTTTCTATCAACCGATAGAACACATATTATATTGAACGTGAGAAATTAGATGTTTGCCAAACTTATTGCCCGCTTTTGCTTGACGATAGGTCGATACCAATTGATTTGTACGTCGTTCCACTTAATCTCTACGACCCGAATCCTCGTTCCTCTTTCAAGAACACTTCATTCCTTCCTTCCTTTCTTTCTTATTCTCTTGCGCTCGCTCTCTCTCTCTTTTTCTCTCCAGCCAGCGACTAATTTCGCAAATCCACTGGGGCTTTACGGCGCAACCACGCCCGCGTGCTTCTTCCTTCCTCCTTTGATCCCAGATTAGCGACTTCTCCACTCTCCGTGTCCGAAATACACCTAGCCTACTCTCTCTCTCTCTCTCTCTCTCTCTCTCTCTCTCTCTCTCTCTCTCTCTCTCTTTCTCTCTCTGTCTCTGTCCCCTCTCCATCTCTCCACATATCGTGTCTCCTCGCCGGAAGAAGAGTCGCGTGTGTTTCTCCCGCTCTATATCACCGGTGGGAGCGAAAGAGGAGGTGGAGACCAGCAAGAACGGAACGAGCTATGTAAATGCAGATTAGACAGCCTCCCATGCGCCACGCGGCTTTCAAACGTGTATCTGATCTCTCGTTTTAGAGTGCAGGAAATGCGCGTTTTTTGGAGTGTTCACAGAGTGGGGAAGGGAGAATTTGGAAGGTATCCATGTATGAAATGTACGGTAAATGACAATGCAAGATAGCTTTTGAGGGGGGAGGGGGAGATAAAGACTTTTCCTTTTTATTGAAATGAGGGAGGGCTTTATAATCATTTTGAAAAAGTTGAAAAATACCATTGAGTACTGGATCTCGTTAGCAACGTCTTTTTTTACCTTAAAATTTATCTAGTTCTATATTCTTGTATAAATGAATGGTCAGCATTTTTATTTAATTTAAAATGAGTGTAAAGAATTGTAATAAAATATCCAAATTAATAAAAGAATTCTGATGTCAAATATCAAGCAGAGTAAGTCATTGCTTTTAGTCGTTCCCCTAATTACTTCCCCTACGTGTTATTATAATGGATAAAATAATAAAAGTATGCTAGTAAAACTAAACTAGTTCATTGAAAATAGAGGCACAGGTGGATTTTCATCGACTCAAACTGGGTAACTCAAATAGAAGTATTACAGTGCAAAATATACAATAAGAAAAATAGATTAAAGAGGAGAGAAAAAAGATGCGACTGAAAGAGCGACTTCCTCCAATGACACAATGGAACTCCCTCTCGCTCCCATTCGCTATTCTCGGTATATTTTCGAACGGAAAAGTACAGAAAGGGAACTACAGCCTAGACGACAGTCGGATACTTTTTGTCTCCCTCTTTCTCTCTTACTCTTACCCTTCTTTTGTGATTCGGATGATAATAAAACAACGACGGGAAAGAGGTGAAGTCGGAAGCTGTTATTCTAACACTGCTGTTGATTTAAAGTTTATCGATGTACAGACCTGGTAAAATATAAGCTCATCCATGTCATTTAAAAGTAATCGTTGTCTTTTTAATTAATTTGCTGAATATTAATAAGGATTCTTTAGCTCGCTATCTGAAACGAATAACTCATTTTTTTGTAAAATTACAGAATGAACCGTATAATCGTTATAAAAGAAATTAAAATGTTATGAATATGCATGAAAATATATAGTGAAAAAAACGCTATAAAATTTTAAGCTGTCTGATGGACAGTGAAAAAATTTTCTGCGATCATAAAACCCCAGCGTTTATAGAAATGTATATATGTACAATATTTTTGTCGATTGAAAGTGTCAATTATTAAAAATTATTACATAATAAAATTGACAAATATAATACATTTATTGTATTTAATTTTGTTTTAAAAGTTATATGGAACAATAAGCTATGTTTATAGATCCCTGTTTTTAAGTTTTAATGGCTTTTACAGACATGCAAAGATTAATGAAACGTTAATAAAAAATTAATGAGACTGCAATTAAAATCATCTTGAAATTCTCCTGATTTTTAAAAATTCGCGAGAGGCGTCTTAAATCTCTTTTTGACTGCAGTAATACTCAAGAAAAGTATTCGCTAAAAATCTCAAAATCGTCCGTTTCACATTTAATGTCAATTTTACAATAATTTTTAATGGAAAATTCTCTTAGCGTACTTGATATCTTGTGGTAAATTCAAAGGGGTACTAATTTTGGATCAAATCATGGAAATGATGAAACTAAATTAAATACGATTTTATGACTTAATAATATTCAGTTGTTACTTTCACTTCGTTATCTTGAAATAAATTGTTCGTTTTATTATTTCCTCCATGCTGCTACATTGCGTTTAGTTTACAGTCTCGTCGAACCCATAAAACATCCTTCCTTGAACAATTATATACTTATTGGTGGTAAATTCAATATTAGTCTTCAGATTAAGCTTCGGTATATTACACTCAAATAAGATGAGCGAATCGCTCGCGAAAGCGAGGCGCAGCGCAAGCGGCACCGTTTGCATGCGATAATTAGGATGGAACGATAGGAATGAAAGAATTAACTATAGAGGGAATCTGATATAGATGGGTTAATGTGAAATTCGAAAAAATATAAGAGTGAGCGCGGCTAACATAACATGGCTGCGATAAACGCCGCTATGTTGTAGGCAGGTCCCCTTTGTCCCCTTCTTTTTAATCAGAGGGATAACATTTTTCACAAATTATTTTTTTCACAATTTATACTCATGTGTACTTCAAGTCAATGCCCCTCACAATTAATAGTGCAAAATTAATTAACATTGAAAAACTTCTACGTTTTGAATGGATAAAAGCAAACAAGAGTTTTCTTTCATCTCTATTCAACTTTGAATTTTTCGTCTCGTTTCAGGCGGATCTGACTTGCAGAAACACAGTGCAAAGCGTGGGAGTCATCTACACTCACACGAACTTTGTTACGTTGAAGTACGTCACGGATGAGTGGGGGACTGAGGCAAATGGATTCCAACTCGTTATCACAGCTGTCAAAGATCCAAGTAAGTTGACAACTTATATTTATATTTATAATGCGTTTCATAATGAAAATAGCATTGTTTTATCATAAAATAACAAACTTTGAAACACATTCTTAAAGACGGAAGTTTTTTTCTAAAGTTTTTTAAATTAATTAACTTACAAAAACATAAAAGTAACATATTAGCGATAATTCTTTAGAATTCGATACAAATTCACATAGATTTTCACAGAAAAATATGCATTGCAGAATGATGATTAGTTTGAAAAAAGATGTCACGTCTAAATAAACATAAGCCTATACGTGACACGAATCATAATCGATTAGCATTCGTAACTTTAGTGCATGCGAACAATGTTTGACGGAAAATAAATGTGGAACCAGAAAAGATGGATACTTTAAGCACACGCAAACAGTGAAGGAAGGTCGGAGAAAGGTGAAGCGGAAGAGAAAAAGGGAGCAAAATTATTGATGCGAGAGGGTTATGAAGGTGGTGAGTGTGCGCGCGCATGTTTGAATGAAACGCGAGTAAATATTTTGATGTATCAGAGAATTTCAAGCCGGAAGTAAATAAAAACGCAGGTGCGCGCGTGATAGCTATTCATTTTCTACAGCTGAAATATATATTTTATCGATAAAATGCATGATTAAATATGAAAGAGTGTCTAATGACCATCCAAAGGGAACAAAATGTAGTGAATTATCGACTTACGTAAGGTAACTCTTTTAGTTTTAATGTAATCTATCTAATGATAGATTTCATGTAAAATCATTTTTCCATGACCCTATAAATTTTATCTATTTATGTTTCGTAGTAAATCCAGAGATTATCTCTTATTATTATGAAAACTTTATTCATGTCCTCGCATTACTATATTTTATTTAAAAGTATAATCAAATTACAAGGTTTTCTAAAGTATATGTTATTATACCTTACCGAATAAAAAGTTTCTATAATATTTTACGTGTTTACAAGTAAATTTTGTATAGAATTACATTATTACGGTTTCACAAAGAAAAAACCTTATTCGTTTTCTTATTCTTTTATAGTGTCATTTGTGGGAAATCATTAAAATTGACATTCATTTTATAGAAGCTAATAAGCTAATTATAATTGAGTTCATAAATAATTATTAATATTTATATTATAAAATTAACATCTGTGCAGGCCATTATTAAATTACTATGATACAGTAAAGTACTTCATAGCTTTATGGTAACGTGCTTCCGAAATCTTGTTCGGAGAAACGTAAAAAAGTTTTCGTATAATTTCTTTGTCTTGTGATATACAAGACCTTATAGCAGCATCTCGGATGCGCTCACTTACACAAATGACGAGAAATTCTCCATTCGGTCGGTCGGAATATGTGTCTGCTTTTCTCTCTCTCTCTTTCTATCTCTCTTTCTCTCTTATACACACTCTCTCCCTCTTCCTCTCACTCTCTCCCCCTCTTTCTCGTCCTCCCCAAGGGGCGACGACGCGAGGCCGGAAACTCGAGAGTGCAGCATCTTCGGGGAATTTCAGCAGCAGCAGCAGCGACGGGGAAAATGGTTTACGATGTGCATCCCGACTTGAGAAATTGGTTAGGCTGAACGTAACGGATTTTATTCGCGCACCGAGTCTGCCTACGTCTGGGATTCTCCCATACATACATATATATTTATCCCTCTCTCTTGCGTCTGCCTTCTTCTAGAATCCATCGTGATGTTCTGAGTAGATAAGCTATGCCGGTTCTGGCTCAAAACAAGTCCTGACCTGTTTGAGCCAGAACCGGCATAGCTTTTTTGGGTCCCCCACCCCTCCCCCCTCCCTCCCCTCCCCCCTCCCTCCCCTCCCCACCCCGCACTATTGCATAGGGTGCCAATAACCCAAAACAGGTCCTGACTTGTTTGAGCCAGAACCGGCATAGGTTTTTGGGTCACCCGCACGGGACCCAGACCTGCTTGATCTAGAACCGGTATACTGGTCCTGACTCACCCGCGCGCCAACGAGTTGAGCCAGAACCGGCCTACCGATTCTAGACCAGGTCTTGCCCGTTCTAGACCAGCCGCAAAGTCAGAGCTTGCCCTGGGGGAGCGAGCCGCCGGCAGCGAGCGGCCAGCGATAGCCTGCTGCGCACGGGCAACGGTAGCGGCCAGCGGCGGACGGTCGGCGGCGGGCGGCCTGCTGCTTGTCAGCCTGCAGCTCTCGGCCAGCGGTTCTTATCTACTATAACCATTAAAAACTATTATGCAACCATTTAAAACTTTTTATAACCCTTTTGCTCGGGCAAAGAATATGTGTTTGTGGAAATTTTTTCTGTATATTTTTTCCACTGCGACTGTTTTGGATCGTTTTGTATGAGTCGCTGTTGCTCGGGAGCAACGGTCGAGCTGCTGGTTTGACCCATTATGAGGGAATGAAAGTCTCTAACGACTGCAACATGCTTATATAAGACCTCGATTGCTTGCGAGCGCCATCTACTGGTCTACTAAATAAAAAAAACTTTTTAAGGGGGATAGGAGCCCCACCTCGCTCCTATCCTGTGAGGTTCTACCTGTTTGTCAACCCCTCCATTACCCTTAAAAAAATTATTCATCAATATCTTCCCATTCCATGTTTGAATCGTTGAGATAAAACTGTTTCATGCGCTTTACGTTGTATCGAGCACAAGTAGTTTTGTATGCTCCATTATGGTTAGTACATATAGTCACTGATCTTGGATAATCGAACGCTGGATAGCCCATTTCAGTGATATCAGTAACTTTAAAATTGAAACGCTCTAACCATAACTTTTTTGTCTCACCAATAACAAAAATTCTATTAGCATCTTTGAATGCATCTTGAAGAATATTTCCAATTTCTGTATAATCTAAATCACCACGATCCCACGATAGTCCATGATAGTAAAGTTCTAACCACAAATTTTCACTTTTATACTTTTCGGTAAGTCTTCGCCAAGGAAATGGCGGCTTGAAGAGGTGCACTACTGGCTCATCATCGTCATTGAGAGACACGAAAGCCAGTTCTTTCAGAACGTAATCATTGCCAGGCTTTTTAAAACCCTGCATATCCACTGCGTAGTCCATGGTAAAATTCCACTTCGGATTCCAAATGACAAATGAGAATGAGTCGAAGGCTCGCTCGCCTTATATACTCCTTAAAGTTTCTGCACGTCGCCACTTACGGGGCTGTATTGAACTATGCGATCGTGCAAGATCAAGCAATAGGCTGAAGTTCCAGCGGGAAAATTTTCCTTTGATTCAAATTCTAGACGAATGTCCACAGGGGCGCTCTTTAAGGACTCGTTTTGTTTTGAACAGTCTATCACTATTAGAGGCACGTAAGTGAGATACTGTGACTTTTTCAACATAGGTTCAGGATCTTTACCATAGTATGAATTTTGAAAATTAGCGTACATATCGTATAGCATGGCAAATTGATTACGATTCACATCAAGGTTAAGATTGCCATACGGATACGACTGAGAATTGAGAAAGAGTTTTACATTTGTAAGATTGCAGTGATCAAAGCGGCTAGCGTTTACTGCCTTCTGATCTTTTCGACTACTTTGAAAACCTAAGACGACGAAGCGGGGTTTTTCAAGTTGATTTGATGTTTTTACAGTCCACACCTGTCTCGACGTAATCGGAAGTAGTGGGTACTCGTACAATTCCCACGTGCGAAAACTCATGACAATAGGACGATCTTTACCTACAAAATCTAGTAGGCGAATTTTGTTAGAGTTCGATGCAATTACGTATGGCATAAGCCATTCGATTCTAGTTAATTCAATTTTAAAGTCCTCATAAACGTCTTCTCCGGCTGCTCGTGTAACTGTTTGTACAACAGCGTTTAAGTCATTTCTCGATCTCATGAGAACGAGTTCATGTTTTGCGTTTACTACAATTTTACGATAGTCCTCTGCGAAGCCGAAAATTAGACTCAAGGGAATCGATACATTGAAGTAACCGGCATCATCTATTATCTTCTGTGTTTCTTCTACATCAATCCAGCCCGCGTTTTCAATGATAAAACTCTGAGTGGGATTGTGTGAAACCCAACCTTTCATAAGAGTGGTTAAACCAACATTTTTGCACTTGTCTATCTCAATGGCATTCAACTCATATCTGATTTCTTCAAACAAATGACAAATGGCATTATTCACAAGTTTTGTATTTTCAACGGGAGTATTATTAGTTTTAACCAATCGCCCGCAGATATGTAGTGCACTGCGGGAAGGTAAGAGACATAAATCTTGATGTTGAATAGATATGCGTATTTCATCGCTGTTATTAAATGATGCTGTATACGGTTGGTGAGCATGAACCTCGTAGTGCGCTACGGATTCATCAAAAGTTACAGGTGTTTGTATGCTTAGAATTTCTTCCATTTCGTTGAAAGCAGCAAAAGATGATGCAAGTTATTTTCCACCAAGTACTACTTTTAATCCTAGACTTTTTAGTTTTTTATGCTCTGACGTGTTAGCGTCTTCACAGTTCGATGATGACTGATGCGTGGTGGACATATTTCTCTGCTTATATAGTTTTTGTTGTAAACGATTCCCATTATGATTGTCGAATATGCAACCTTATAGTTATAACTTCTCCGCGGAAATTTACTAAATCTCCGTCTTGATCGATGATGCGTACTTGTAAATGATCTATACGCTTTACGGCAATCGGAAGGTAAATAACGTGTGAGGGAACTTCGATGATTTTATACCCTGGAGGTACTGCAGGAAAAAACTCGTGAATTGTATGAACTTTTTTATCGTTTATATATGCTCCCGAAGTGATATTACACTCGACTCTCAAAGCGTTGATTTTGAGAATTGTAACAGGTAAGTCAGAATTATGGACAACGTTTGGTTCGAGAACACGTCTGGTGAAGCCCAGTAGACGACCGAGAGAATTTTCAGGTCGAAAATCTATAGGCTGACTGCACTTGATTGTACAGCGGAGAGTATTATTATTTGGCTTTAAATTGAAAGTAATGTCGTTGTGCGCTAATTTTTTACGAAGAAATTTGTCAATATCCTCAATTTCGTAACTTCCAACTGGAAGAAGGACAATGTTTTCACCTACGTAAAACTTATTATTGTTACTGTCTATATTGGGTATTGAATTAAATGTTAAAAGTTCAACAAGCCCTAAAACGTAATTTTTATTTGGCGATAACTCGATTGGTGGAAAATACTGTGCTTCTAGTGTAGAAGATGTACCTGAAAGTGTCAGAGTTAATGAACCTTCCATGACAGCTTAAATCAGAATGACGCAATGTGTCCCCCGCCTCTCCTTATATAGCCCTGCACAAGAATTTTAGACAGAGGTGACCGCAATTGTATGTGTCAAAATCCTGATATCTTTCATGATTATATTTAACTTCGTCTACTCTGAGATATAATATTAAATCTAAGGGTGGTCGGAGATCACCAAAACTATCGAAATATACAACATTTTTGCCTCTTTTTCTATATGCAACCCAGTGTGTACCAGGGCCGCTAGCGTCATCTAGATTAACTATAGCGGATTCACTATAGCGCGGTCCAGAAGTTGGCATTGCATTTCTCATAAATACTCCCCGAAAATTAGATATTTTTAAAAGTTTTGCATATTTTAATATGTCCGCATCGGTAAGTGCTCGCTGAGGTAATCTCATGAACTTTTTTTTTTTTTAAATGGAGACCTAACCCTACTTTGTGCGGTTTAAGATATAAGCCATTGCCCAACGCTACACTTTCCATAGTTTTATTATGTCTTCTATTTTCTTCCAACTGCTCCTTAGCGGCTTTTGCGTCGTTTACGGCTTTTACAATTCCAGCAGCACCACCAGCTAGAGCGCCAGTTGCACTCAAGCCTGCAAATAGAGGTATGAGAAATGGCAATACCCCTCCTGTTTTCACGGGGACTGGTAAAATACGTGGGATTTTAATATTCTTTTTACCTCCAGCTTCTTTAACAGCGCTCCGTGCTTTTTTCAAAGCTGATCGTATGACTGTTAGAGCACAGTTACTTGGCACTGATTTAAAGGCACCAGCTTTGATTATTTTCTTCAAGGAAACTTGGCTTCTCTTCTTTAAACCCATTCCCAATTTTTTAGCCTTATTTTGCTTTCTCTTGTTCTTCTTAGAACTATTTTGCTTTCTCTTTTTCTTCAAACCCATGCCAAGTCTAGATTTTAATTTCATAGTATTAGTTATAGCGTATGCAGCCGCTTTTTCGCCAAAATTAGCGTCTTTTGATTTAACGCGATTCCAAGCTTTCTCAGCTAAAATTTTATCTGCGGCGTTTCTCGCTTGAACGTTTTCACGATTTCTAGAATAAGCTATATCGTGCTCTTTACAAGCAGCGTCAAGAGGATTAATTCCAAGATCTCCTCGAGCTAAGCGTTTTGCCAACTTAGTACCTGGACCGCAGTACTGATAACCGGGTATGTGAAGCTCAAATGGAAGTTTATTGATAATTTTATTAACTAAACCGCGTCCGTGTTTGTGAATGATCATCACTCTACGAAAGTCAACGCGCAACTGATGGTGAAAGCTATATAAGACCGCTATTTATACTCATAGCAATCAGTCGTGATTTGAGCGCCATAGAGTAAAGATCATGAACTTCAAAGAGCAGTCGGTCAAGTTACCAATAGAAAATTTTGATGCACTTGTAGAGCATGATAAAAGAGCAAAACGACACGGTGATCTACTTCCTGATAGTATACGAGCCGTCTTCTGTGGTCCCTCAAACTGTGGAAAAACAAATAGTTTACTTGCTCTCATAACGCATCCTAATGGCATTAGATTTGAAAACGTATACGTCTACTCAAAGTCTCTCAATCAGCCGAAATATAAATTTTTAAATGAAATCTTAGAACCTATAGAAGGTGTACAATATTTTCCATTCAGCGAGCACGATGCAGTTGTCGATCCTGACCACGCGCTTCCGAACTCTATCATGATATTTGACGATATTGCTTGCGAAAAACAAGATAATGTTAGAGCCTTCTTTTGCATGGGCAGACATAAAAAGGTTGATTGTTTTTATCTATGTCAAACTTATGCTCATGTCCCCAAACATCTTGTCAGAGATAATGTAAACTTACTTGCTATTTTTCGACAAGATGAAGTAAATCTAAAGCATATCTATGACGATCATGTAAATACCGATATGACTTATATACATTTTAAAGAATTGTGCTCCAAGTGTTGGAGAGATGATAAGCACGGTTTTCTAGTCATCGATAAAGATCGAGGAATAAATGACGGCAGATTTCGTAAGGGCTTTGATAATTTTGCTATAAATATAGCATGCCTATAGGTAACAATCAGCAGTTTCAGACTGAACGTTGAAACAACAACATGGCTGACTTTCAAAAAGAAAAAACGTGCTTCATCAACTTGTTAAGGCACGAGATGCGATTAAACGCAAATATAGAATATTAAAATTTGGAAAAGACAAGACAGAAAAGATTTTAAGTGAAACTTTCAAACCAATAGTAGATCCGCTTCAAAAACTTGTAGCTCAGAAAAATATTGAACAAAGTAGTGTTAAACATAATACAGTCGAACAAAGTTTCGAGAATGACAAAAAGAATGAAAGTTCTGACAGTGAGTTCAATGATACTCTACAGAACGTCCATGACACATCTTTCGAAACAGCAGGTAGCGATAACGATGCTGATGACTCTGATTTGTACGTCAAGGCCCTCAAGCTTAATCAGCCTCAGTATCTTGACAAAATTTATGGAGTAAGAAATGAAAATGGTGAATTTTTTATTGGTAATTTACCGATTAGTTTTCATAATAATAAAATTAAAATTAACAGAGTAGCATATCCGAAAACTACAGGATTACTCGAGTTACTCATAGCGAAACAACCAAATAAAAATAATATAAGTTCAGATGATTTAAAAAATTATCGCAAAATTTTAAAACTATCGTCTGCTCATAAAACGCGATATGACAAGAACGAAAAGATTCGTTTTCATAATAGTAATAAATTTAATAATTTCATTGCTCCAATGTTCAAAATTACCTCGAAAACCGGAGAATCGATTAAAGGTGGTTCATTACCTCGTTATAAAATTGCGAAAAAACATACTGCTTTAGACTATGTGTACTGGGACGATCCAAACGAGCTCGTTGACCGGCTTCACTTACTAGTAGCTGAAAGGTCTGCCGGAAATCCAAGTCATGTAAACGAGATACACTCTATAATCGAAGAACTTCGTGAAGCAGGCTATATATATTAAGTGCACATGAATAAACGAATCATTCTCAAAATGAGCGTCGACGTGTTTGGACGTAATCTTGGAAAAACCGAAGGCAGTCGAGGGCCACCTGGCGTTGGCTTTAAAGTCACGTCTGACGGTCACTACGACATGGAAAATAAAAAATTATGCAATATTGCCGAACCTCAACAGCCGAGCGATGCTGTAAACTTAGAGTCTCTACGAAATATTATTCAAATAGAAATTCGAGGAATTATTGATATAACTACAAGACTTAGAACTCGGCTAGATGATTTGAATATAATAGTTGATAATCATACAAATGAACTTGATGCTCAGAAATCTCAAATAAAAGCTGACATTTTGACTATAAAAGAGAGTTTGGCACAGGTATTCAATCAGTAATTCCACAAACATGGAACACGAAAGACTAGTTGAAGAACTACACAAACCTGCAAGACGTAACTATACACGTCGAAGCTTTGACGTGCGTGGTTTGGACGAAACTTGGCAAGCAGATCTCGTCGAAATGATTCCATATGCTCGCGATAATAAGGGCTATAGATACTTGCTCACTATAATCGACATTTTCTCCAAATATGCATGGGCTATTCCTGTAAAGAGAAAAACAGGCAAAGATGTCTCAGAAGCTATGAAATCTGTGCTTGTTAAAGGCAGAGTACCGAAGAATCTCCACACCGATAGAGGCAAAGAATTTTATAACACAGATTTTCAAAAACTTATGAGCACACATAAAATAAAGTTATACTCAACCTTTAGTAATCTAAAAGCAGCGATATGTGAACGTTTTAATCGCACGCTAAAAAGTGTAATGTGGAAAAAATTCAGTTTGCGCGGCAACTATAAGTGGTTAGATATTTTACCTGATTTACTTGCTGCATACAATAATCGTAAACATCGTACTATTGATGCGAAACCAAAAGATGTAACAGCCAATAATGAAGCAGATATACTGAGGAAATTTGCCCCTAAAATAACTAAGAAAATTAAACCAAAATTTAAAATTGGTGACAAAGTCCGAGTGAGCAAGGCTAAAGCAGTATTTGACAAAGGATATACTCCAAATTGGTCTACAGAAATATTTACAATTGTACGTGTAGCAGCTACAAATCCTCCAACTTACCATCTGAAGGACTATCAAGATCAGCCCGTCTCAGGAGGTTTCTACGAGCAAGAACTACTCAAAGCCAAGTATCCAGATATTTATCTTGTAGAAAAAGTAATTAAGAAAAAAGGAAGTAAAATTTTTGTAAAATGGCTTGGCTTTGATAATTCACATAATAGTTGGATTGAGAAAAAAGATATGTAAACATATAGAATTGATAAATAAAAACAATTTTTTTTCATGTTAAACAAAAGAGTTGTTTATTAAAAAAAAAATTATGTACATTTTGCGCTCAACTATATTTCATAATACTTAAACATTTCGCAATACTTATATATATATATATATATATATATATATATATTTTCGCAATAAACATTTTATTTTCGCAATACTTAAACAATATTTTTTTGCAATACTTAAACAATATTTTTTTGCAATACTTAAACAATATTTTTTCGCAATACTTAAGAATTATATTTTTTCGCAAAACTTGGCTTATACATATTTTTTCGCAAATACTTAACTATTTTACAATATATATTTTTTCGTAAATACTTAAACATTAACTATATATATGTATATTCGCATTACTTAAAAAATTATTTGCCACTAAATTCTACACTGGAACCGCCGTTGTACACTATAAACAGTTCATACTTATTAGCGGCATCCTGGAGTTTGAAGAAGAACTGCTCGTCTTGTTGAAGAGCATCTGATACTCTCTTCGGCATGAACACATCAAACTCGCTCTCCAGTTCAGCCACGACTTTTGCTCCATATTTCGTCGTTACAGCCTTCAGACTAGACACCATATACCGCTGGCCCTTGGTCAGATCGACCAGTCTTTTTGTGGGAAGGAATCCACCACGAGCGATTGCGTTCAGTTTTGTTAAATCCATCTGTAACAGAAAGTTTGAAAATGTTTAGTTTTTTTTTTTTTAAAAAAAGAGAAAAATTACTTTAAGAAAAAAAAATACTAACCTTAGATTTCTCTGCGTTTCTTACTACTCCCAGTAGTTGACTCACAAGGTCTTTTCAAGACGAGGAGCGACACTGCTGGAAGCGGTTGCGTGACAGCGAGAAGCGGCTGTGAGACAGCAAGAAGCGACTGCGCAACTGAAGTAATCTGCTGCCAAGATGGAGGAAGCGGCGTTGAAATCTGCTGGAGCTGCTGCTGTTGCTGAAGATTACTGCTGGAAGGCTCGACTGTGCGAATGAGCTCCTGCTCTCGCGATGCCTCATTATATAGCAGCTCTTCTGCGGCGTTCGGCGGCTCGTGTTCCCCCTCTCCGGCAGCTTCGTTCTCATTGGCATGCTCTTCCCCCACCACTCCTGCTCTGTAGTGACCCCAAGGCAGTGTATCGGTGGTTCCGGGCTGCAGGCAGCGTTTGTCGTCATGTGCACTGAGAGCAATTTTTCTCTCTTTCTCAGTGTGGATGTTATGACGCCGAGACCTGATGTTTCGCTGCTCACGAGTGACGATGACGTTCTCACGGAGGAACTTCATGTAGTCGTCAGGGGTGATGGTCAGTTTGACTACAGAAGTTTTCACTCCTTTGGCCTTTTTGATGGGCTGTTGGTTCTGCACTTTCACGCTGTACATTTTACTCCGCAGCCCGATGAATTCCAGCATGATCTCACCGTTGCACTCGTCCTTCATCAAGCCGACGATTTTCTTATTGGCACGAGGCATATTAAACGGATTAGTTTCAGGATAGTCTGATGTGTCGAACTCGTGGATGTCTCGTCGCATCACATCGTACACGTTAACGCCTGTAACCTCGTATATCAGACTATCCGTATCAGTGTATAACAACTTGCCTCGGTCTCCTACACGATCTCGCATATAGTCGTAGTGGAACCTGTACACGAGTGTTTTTGACAAGTCCAGAACTGATAATCCAATGTAGATTGGCTTTCTTATGCAGATCTCCGTCCGCAACAGCTGCACAGCGACGAGGTTTTCGTCAAAAATGTCAGAGCTGTGAAAATTGGGCCGTGCGATTAGTGCCTCAGCTCCATAGCGGCCTTTCCATTTGTTGACTAGCTTCACGTCAACGCGTTTCCTCTCGTTTTCCATCGTTTTGCCATACACAGCGTTGTTAAAAAGTTTGAACAGCATTTTTTCAAACTCGTTCTTGGCTTCCTTCCTTTTTGCGCTGTTCAAATCGATGTACTTTTTAAGCCAAGGACTTTGTTGGAATTGTATGGCACGATGGACTTTGACGAGAACTAGGCCATGTTTCAAACCCTGTTTAAGTGCTCGATAGTGTAGCACGTAACGAGTTTTGTCGTGAAGCGTCGTCATAAGTTTATGCTGTTTCGAGCCAGGAGGCGCCATGTGTTCGGCGCAGAATGGCAGATCTTTATGCGAATCATGCAGTGACTCGGGATACTTCAGGTCCACTTCAACAAAGTATCCAAAGTCGCAGTCATCGGGGATGTCGAAGAAGTTTGGTTCGTTGACATTCTGCACCCACTTGAAGCCACCATAGGGTAAGGGCTCAGTCATTGCCCAACCGTACAAATTGTTCACATCGAAATACATCAAATATTTTTCGTCCTCGTTAGCGTTGTAACCATCGTTCATGTACGGGTTGTTCGCTTTTGCATAGCGATTGCAACATTGACTGATTCCGCCCCGTATGCCGCGCTCGATGAACAGCAACATGTCTACATCGGTGAGAAGCTCAAGTTTGATCTGTGAAATATAAAATTTGTTTTTTTTAATTGTGAATTTTAGTTAAATTTAAAGTTAATCATACCTGAGTATTTTTGAGCATGGCATCCCAAGTCAATCCGGGTGTCGTGTAATAGTGGGCCGGATCCAACTCATAAGCCTCAAGACAATTACTTCTAAAGTTCTCAAAAACTTCAGCCAATAGGATAACGTCTGTCTTGAGATATAAGTCAGAGTACTGCCCAAGATCTTGAATGCTGAAACTCTGCCAAACGTTCTGTGCATGCTCATAATCCTCATCGCTGATATGAGCGTTATATAAGCTGCTGAAGAAGTCATCTTTCGATGGGAGATTTGTCTCGTTTAACTTTTCAAATGACGAGACATAGTCATATGGGAAAATTCCTTTTCTCTTCAAAAGTGAAATTTGTTCATCACATAGACCATCTTCTTTGAACAATCGCTCCAGAGTATTCAGTTTCTCCAAGTATGATGCTAACTTGTCTAGCGATGAAGCCATGAACTTGAACGAGTCGATGAATCTCAAATTTATGTCTGTACCTTCCACAAACTTTGTAAAAGATATGTATTTCTCTTTTGTTTGTGGAAGTAGCGAAACTCGCCCTTTGAAGTATGTCGCTATTTCTCTAATAAAGAGATGAGAATCGTATCCGCTCAAATTGTGAAAAACTATGGGGATTGTTCTTGAATCTTGAAAGCCAAGGTTACATTTGCTATGTGCAGGTCCACGATATCTGTAAAAATAATTTTTTTAGTTGAGAGAGAGAGAGAGAGAGAGAGAATATTAAAAAAGTACTCACTTTCCCGTGAAATGACAATGATCGCGTACTCGCTTGTCTTCCTCAGTGAATGGCTTCTCGCAAATATGACATATTGATGCTTTTTCAAACATAATATTTTCGAGTGGTGTTAAATTACTCATGGGCTTTGGATGTTTGTACGAGTCATCCAACTTTACAGCCAGTGAGTGGAGGTTCTGTACAAACCATGTGGCTGGGGATTCGGCTTGTTCATCCTCTTGCCTATAACTCTTATATTCCGAGAGAGAGTCGTTGTAGCTACATTTAATGAAATAGCCTACACTGAATGGCACGTGATGCTGGTACGCTCGTTCGTCGTCAATCACAGGCTTCAATATACATTCAAAGTCAGCGTATATTACGAACGGCACACGATTTTTAAAACCAAAGTTCGTAAACTCTAAAATATTGTTTTTCACTGCTGGAAGAGTAATTTTACACTTATTCATTTTTTCACAGTCAGTTATGTGCTTCGCCAATTTCTCTTCCGTCCAGAAATAATGCAGGCAACGGTCACAGATGAAAGTTTTATGGTCGCGAGAACATAGCTGTTTACTACACAATCTTGATAAATTTTTTATCCACACGTAGTGGAATTTAAATTCAATATCATCATCAAGAGCTGATTCATCCTCGTCAATATAATTATTTTCGATGAGTAGTAAATTAACGTGCTTTTCTTTTTTTTCAGATGACAAGTGCCGTGGTAAAACTTCGAAAGCTTCTCTTTGCTTCTTTTTTAAATAATACACATTTACAGAAACGTCATTTTGTTTCTCAAACTTTGTCACTTTTCGGGGATCAACGGGAAAATCTATTCCCTTAAAGTTGAGATCGTTTTTATAGGGTACATAATTCACCACTCGATTGGCATTTTTCTTAGCTGGGTGTAGAGCCGATAGAATTGCCCACTTGAAACATTCATTGTCTTGATTTTCTACGTTTACACACGCCTTCTTGTTCTTGATGAATGGCGGCAAATCAATGTACGAACTTCCTCTCATTGGATTAAACTTGTAAATATTAACAACTAAATTCAAAATTGATTTAAGCGTCCAGCCCGATTCGCGCTCTTGGAATTCCTCCATATCCGTATCGATTGGATTTTGAACGTTCATCAGAAACCACTCATTCAAGTCCGTAGTCGAGTATATTGGAGCTGTTTTTGTGTTGAAATATTTTATTTCAATCGTTTCTTCGCCATTTTTAACTATAGCGTACTCAGCCGCTAACACTGTGTTCACTTTTAAAGGTTCTTTAAGAATTTCACGCACTTTTTCAATAAATTCTTTCTTAGCGTCTCGCATAAATGTTAATAAATTGAGATGTCTTCGATTTGTGATGACACCCGTCTTTATTCTGTTCTCGAAAGCTGAGTCGACATCATCCCAGCTCACCGAGGGGCCATTTTCACTGGCTTGTAGTCCAGCACCTACCACTCGATGTTCACTCAACAAGCGTAGAACACTTTTTATAAGCGCGATGGCCGCTTGCAACTTTTGCCGATCAGCCACTGTTAAGTCCGTCACGTCGGGCCTACGTTGAGCCAATTTTTCAGCTTCCACTAGAGCTTTGCGACCAAGCGCGATCCAATTGTTCACATCATCTTGGTCAGCTGCACCACTTAAAGCAAGACGATACGATTTACATAGCATAAGAGCGGTATTTTTGAAATACTGAGGCATCTTGACCGTGCGAGGCAGTCGAATGATTTTCCGCCGCACGCATACCTCTTTTTATCTAAAAAATTCGCGAAAAGAGATCGTTTCTGATTGGGTGTAGGTGTTGTGGAGGGGGTAAAAATAACGCGATTGGTTAAACAAAATAGGAAGGCTAACTATAAAATAAACAGAGAGCCGTTGGAAACCTCATTCGCTCCTTTGCTCTCGTCCGAGAACAGTCACAGCAGCAGCAGCAAGATGAAGTATATTGTTGATGTCCAAGGTTTCAAGATTACCTTGAATGAATTCGTCTTCAAGGAAGTAGCCATTATCCCTCTCGAGGAAGACCCTACACCATCGGTTTTCCTATTTAAACCGCCTTATGCATGGGACAAATTGTTGGAAAAAAACAAGTCCGAAAATCGCTGGCTTGAACAAAATTTCCACGGAATTATGTGGAGAGCGGGCAATATTCCATACGATGAACTAAAAAACACTCTAAGTGGTGTACTCTTCGGAGCGGAGATTTACGTAAAAGGCTTGGAGAAAAGTAAATGGTTGAAGAGATTTTTCCCGGATCAGTAAGCTATTTTTGGTTATAAAATTATTTTCATAAAAACAGTTTTCTCATACTAATTTTTTTCAGATTAGTTATTAATATTGAAGAGATGGGATGTCCTTCATTGAAAAGTCTACCTGCAGAATCAGTCTCGTGTACCAACCATACTGCCTGTAACTTTCCAGTATGCGCACTTCGAAACGCACTAGTTATAAAAAGATGGATGCTTGAGCATCAACATAGCAAAAACATGAAGGAAATATCAGAATCTTATCACTTTATGTATATTTGAATTATAATTTGTTCATTTATTATGAGTTAATAAACATTTTTTATTAAATTTTGTGGTTATATTAATTTCTTATAATTATATATATATATATATATATATATATATATATATATATATATATATATATTCTTCTCTCTTAAAAAAGTGAACTATCCTCACAATAAAGCGTCAAAATCGATTATGTTTGAATATTTAAAAACCTGTATAATAGAAATAGTAAAAGAAAAAAATTAATTATTTAATTTATCAAACTTTTAAATTGAATCTAACTAACTTGATTGTAAATAATACGCGTGAAGCTCGTTGAATATAGCTAATATTTAAAATAAATTACATAATGATAATTATATATTTTATTTAAATAAAACATGAATATTTGTTCATACGTTAAAAATATTGGTGGCCCTGAAAAGGGCCGATTGGATAGTCCTGAAAAGGACTGATTAAATCGTAAGACGTCGACGAATTCGCCGACGTGGTTCATCATCACCGCTGTCGTCACGAGGTCGCTTCACCGGCATCTTCCGCGGTGACATCGTCCCCGAGGAGACGGTGATGCACAAAGGCGATGATCCTATATCCTTCTCCTCAGAGACTGGCGAAAAGCACGGCTCATAATTCTCCAAAAATCCCGGGGAGAAGCAAGAAGGCACCGGTGAGAGCGAAGGCGGCGGCGACAGCGGCGGCAACACCAGAGGTGGGCAGTGCGGTAGTCTCTCAACGAAGAGCGGGGATGGACAGGGCAAGCGTTGTGGTGTGAACGCTGGCGATGCAATCGGTGACTTGATTGGTGATGACGTAGCCAAAGGTACCACCAACGCCGAGAGAAACTCGTCGTCGCTGTCCATCGCGAGGCCGATCTCCCAATCGAAGTCGGCTTCACTCCACACTGTCTCCATTGCTCGGAGGTTGTCGCTCGATGAATCCATGTCAGCGAGTGATGATTGCTCTGTAGACTACGCGGCTTTTATAGACAAAGCGCAACACCCTCTGTGTATGTGCTCCCCCTCTCCACGCGGCGCTCGCGGCTGCTGATTGGTACGGAGCATCTCCGCGAGAGACGATATAAGTAACGCGTTTTTTTCCGATCGGCATCATTTTTCGCAATGGAGTCGAAGAATAACTTTCTCCAGGACCTGCTCGACGACGAGTCTCTTCAAGAAGCCATCCTCGATGGCTTGAGAGCTTTGGAGGATTGCGCACCTTTTGCGTTGGAGGAGATACCAGAGCTGTCCTCTCCTCTCGCTTTTGACGCATGGCTTATGGGTCTAGAGCTTGAGGAGGAGGAGGAAGAAGAGCAGCAACGGGCACCTACTCCACCGCTCGAGGAGGAGGTAGAAGAAAAAGAAGAATATGAATTACGAAGACCACACACATCGCAACCTCCTCCGGACCTCGTGATGCGAACACCACCAGCATCGCCACCATCGTACATGCTGTACGAGCCGCATGAAGGGTGGTATTATGAGGTGTCGGAGGATTTTGCACTGATTCGTGCATATGAGCAACTATCACAGACGTCGGAGGAAGCCGAAGACGCAGATGACGAAATGGAGGTTGATAACGACCTTCAATGCAGACCTCGAAAGCGACGTCGTCATCGTAAAGACCATTCAACATCACCATCTTATCGTCGTCGTCGTCTCTTCGAATAATCGGTCCTTTTTAGGACCAAACCTATACAATCGGCCCTTTTCAGGGCCACAAATATTTATTTAACAATGAACAAAAATATTCATTATTATTAGATTTCTTTAAATCAATTCATTCAAGTATAATCTCTTTAGGTGAAGAATATATATATATAATAATGTTCACTATACATAAATTGCGTGCGCGAACTTCTTTTAGTGGAAACGAGAGAGAGAGAGTTTCAAGATTATGTTTTTTTTTAATAAATGGTTTGTTACCATGTTATATATTTTTAGCTCTGAAAAGAGCTGATTATAACATATAGAAATAAATATATTTTTTAGCTCTGAAAAGAGCTTATTATAACACAAAATAAATATTAGAAATAAATATATTTTTAGCTCTGAAAAGAGCTGATTATAACATATAGAAATAAATATATTTTTTAGCTCTGAAAAGAGCTTATTATAACACAAAATAAATATATTTTTAGCTCTGAAAAGAGCTGATTATAACATATAGAAATAAATAATTTGCTGTTTCGTTCAAATTATATAGGGCCCTGAAAAGGGCCGATTGTGTGTGTGTGTGTGTGTGTGTGTGTGTGTGTGTGTGTGTGTGTGTGTGTGTGTGTGTGTGTGTGTGTGTGTGTGTGTGTGTGTGTGTGTGTGTGTGTGTGTGTGTGTGTGTGTGTGTGTGTGTGTGTGTGTGTGTGTGTGTGTGTGTGTGTGTGGCCTTGAGAAAGACCGATTAAGCCAAGTTTCGCCGTTGCCGCTTATCCGATGGTGGTGGTGGTGATGGCGACCGACCTCTTTTCAGAGGACGGTCATCCTCCGCTGGCATCTCATCATCTTCGTCATCATTGGTATCCAAATCCACCTCAGCCACTGCTCCCCACTGGACTTGGTCAGCCCGCACTTCATAATAGCCCCCATCTCCGTCATAGAGCATGAGGGGTGGTGGCGAGGTAGACGGCGGAGACAGGGCAGGCGGTGGTGTGCCTGGTGGAGTCATCGGTAGACGATGCGGCCGTCGCAGCTCTGGTGGAGATGCCGCCTGAGGTAGCTCAAGGCCCATCATCCACTCCTCAAAATTTCCAACGTCGAGCGCTGGCAGATCTTCGACGTAGGAAGCCTCGCAACCTTCCAGGCTCGGAGTCCATCCAAGATGGCTTGTTGCAGCTCCTCGTTCGAGGCGTCAGGCTCGAACTCCGCCAGGAGGAAGTCCGCTGCTGCTACTGCTTGCTCGTCGTCCGAATCCATTGCGCGGATTGAATCGTGCTACTTTGAGTTCTTTGCTCGAACTGATACCGAACAGAGAGAAACGCGCTACTTATATCGCCTTCCGCGGAGCTGCTCCGCGCCAATCAGCGCCCGCGAGCGCTTCTATCCGCGTGCGAAGGAGAGCGCGCCCGCAATCCGCGGCTTAACAGCGCTATACGCGAAAAAGCCGTCTAATACCCTGTACTAGTATCAGCGACCGCTCGCGAGTGCCGCGGGGAGGGGAAGCACGCGCGAAGGCGAAAAAGTCATTGCGCTCTCGGCCGCCGCGCGAGCAGGAGCTCCCGCGGACGAAGTGTTGCAGTGGTGCTGTGCCCGCTCTCGAGTGCCGCGGAGGGGGGGAGCGCGCGCGAAGGCGAAAAAGTCATTGCGCTCTCGGCCATCGCGCGAGCAGGAGCTCCCGCGGACGAAGTGTTGTAGTGGTGCTGTTGCCGCTCGGCGCTGTGCAGAGGACTAAAGGTACTTCGCCATCGATCACCACACGTGCAGGATCTCTCTCGCTCTAATATAGACGATGACAACGACAACGACGGTATCCCCTCAACCATTAGCGAGCATCGGTAGACGACATCAGGGAATCAGCGGTCGACGTGTAAGTGTGTATGTGCTGAGTTTCACCTAACCTCGCTCTCTCTTTCTCTCTCTCGTTATACTGCAATCTGCCCTTCTAAGGGTAAAAACGTAGGAACATTGCAGTCTCCTTTCTCTTTTCTCTCTCTCTCTCTCTCTCTCTCTCTCTCTCTCTCTCTCTCTCTCTCTCTCTCTCTCTCTCTCTCTCTCTCTCTCTCACATACACACGCACACATATCGACTCGACAGTGAGGGGCGGCCGCGAGCACGGCAACGAGGCATGCAGTGAGAGCGGACATAGGGAAAACGATCGGCTTCAGGAAGCAGTGAAGGTAAGTTTTCAATTTCTGTTCTTTTTCGTGTTTCGCGAGTGCATACTTTCTTTCTCTCTCTCTCTCTCTCACGCCCTTCCTCGACATCGAGCATCGGATTCCCGCGCGCGATTATCTCGCGTGCGAGGTTAGTTTTCTTTCCGCGGACGACACTAGGACTCGCGCATACCTCCTCGACATTTCGCTCGGCGTTGGTGACTTGTACGAGGTTTGTTTTGTTCTTGCGGACGTCACGGGATCGCGTATCATATCTTTCTTTCGCTCGTCTACGCGTGCGAGGTTAGTTTTCGTCTCGCGGACGACGTTGATCTCGCGCATCTTATCATTCTCTCGCTCATCGATGTGTGCGAGATTAGTTTTCGTCTCGCGGACAACGTTGATCTCGCGAGTCTTCTCTCTCTCTCTCTCGCACACCGGCGCGTGCGAGGTTAGTTTTTGTCTCGCGGACGGTGCGGGTCTCACGCAACTCTCTCGAGGTCATGCGTAAGTATATTATGTTTTTCTCGCTCCCCGACGAGCACGGGGTTAGGTTGCTGCTCGTGGACGACGCGTGCGAGCATATCTTTTTTCTCTCTCTCGCTGATTGTGATTATGAGGTTCGGTTTTACAGTCGTGCGTGATTATTTCTCCTCGTCGATGAGGTTTCTAGTGGTCACGCGCGGGCATATTATTTCTCTCTCATCGATGACGTTAGAATTTTTATCGTTCTCTCTCTCTCTCTCTATTAGATAATTCATGATTTCTTATTTTCTGTTCTAGTGGGAGACCTGGCCAGGCAACGACGGGGATTGAGATGGAGATTTTTTATCTGTCATTTTCGGGATAGCTTCAACGTTAGGAACAACTATAATAACGTGGAACATATCTATTTTTTATGTACATATATATATTTTATTTGAAACCTGCTCTTTTCAGAGCAACTTCAATGTTTTTTTCGTAGGCAGATCTGTTTTATATCATGGCTGGTGAACAACATTACTGCACGTTGAGGACGACTACAATAAAGTATTCTCTATGTATCATGGGATTTGGATTTAACGCATGCGTATGATGTCATACGTGTGCGCATATTCTAATAATAAATTTTAATTCTGTTTGTATTATTTTAGAGGAACATTTGTTCACAACGTGGAGGCAATCGCCGATGGATAACGTCGTTGGACGCCGAGGACGACGAAAGAAAAAGATAAGTAATACCTCGCACGTTCTCTCTACTTCTCTCTAGCATTGGGAAAGGATTGTGGGTTTTGTGTATGCGTGCATGGTGATTCCACACTTGCACGTATATTCATATAATACATTTTAAATGTACTGTTTATTTCCAGCTTACAACGTGGAAGCCATCGCCGTTGGACGACGTGGAGAAAACGTGGAAGCAATCACCGTTAGACGATGTGGAGAAATCGTGGAAGCCATCGCTGTTGGACGACGTGGAGAAATTGGATGCTGAGGACGTCGAGGTGAGTGTTTTTAGCTTATCGCGTACTGCAGGTTGTTGCCTCATACCGCGTGGCCGAAAGCAGCAGCTGATAAGCAGCAGGCCGCCCGCCGCCGACCGTCCGCCGCTGGCCGCTACCGTTGCCCGTGCGCAGCAGGCTATCGCTGGCCGCTCGCTGCCGGCGGCTCGCTCCCCCAGGGCAAGCTCTGACTTTGCGGCTGGTCTAGAACGGGCAAGACCTGGTCTAGAATCGGTAGGCCGGTTCTGGCTCAACTCGTTGGCGCGCGGGTGAGTCAGGACCAGTATACCGGTTCTAGATCAAGCAGGTCTGGGTCCCGTGCGGGTGACCCAAAAAACCTATGCCGGTTCTGGCTCAAACAAGTCAGGACCTGTTTTGGGTTATTGGCACCCTATGCAATAGTGCGGGGTGGGGAGGGGAGGGAGGGGGGAGGGGAGGGAGGGGGGAGGGGTGGGGGACCCAAAAAAGCTATGCCGGTTCTGGCTCAAACAGGTCAGGACTTGTTTTGAGCCAGAACCGGCATAGCTTATCTACTGTTCTGGTATTGCAAACACGTTTTGTGTTTGTATACCGCCGCGAAAATATCAATACTACGGATTTTTGTCAAAATTTTGTATGCTATAATATTTTTGATGCATTTTTCATTGTTACATTTCTGTTCAGCTTGAAATATTTCTTTTGATGGTTATTATTTTCAACAATATTCTAAATAATAAAATACAATACAATAAAGTAATGTCTGTTGACAGACAATAATGAAAAACGTGAAAATGGGTGAGAATGCCCATCATGAATCAAGCGTTCTTTTACAATATTGTATGTACTTGCACATTACGATGAGAAACTTCAAATCGGACCCGTTATAGGCAGATCTTTGTATCTCGAACACGGCGAGAAACTGAGGGTTGGCTGCATTCGTTTCATCATCACGCGATGTTCGACTACGTTTCAGATATTAATATCACATTTCTCAGATTTAGACACCAAAAACATTAGCGAAAAATCAACAAAATGATTGTCGAACTTGCACAGGTTTCCCGCGCCAACCCATCCAAATACTAACCGCACCCATCAGTGCTATACTTAACTTTCATGAATGGCCGAGGTACAGTTCCACTAGCCCAGTTTTCTTTTACTATATTGTACAGCAGTGGATACTCTTTTTCATCTAATATTTCTGACTATATAACTTTGCCAACTTGTTCCCATTATTGATTTTCTTTGCATTATCGAGAAATAATAATTTATATGCACGTATACTTTTTCAATGCTCCAAACAATCCTTTTGCGTATGCTTCAGATTGTAAAGTTTATAAAACTTCATAATACGCAATTAAATTTTCAACGCAACAAAGATTTTACTCGAGATTTACTCTTTTGCAATGCCGAAGTTATTACAGTATTCACTACGACCCACTATTTTAAATTTACCTATAATATTTTCAATACAACTTCACTATTCAATGAAAACGCTCGAAAAATATTCGATTCAGTAACTAAAACACAAAGCCGATTTCATAGCACGAAGAGTAAACACGGCGTTTCAATTAAAAGAAGAATGCCTTCCTCGACTAATTTTCGTAATCCGCCGTCGGAAAAGTGCCACCACCTTATTGCTTCTTTTCCTGGACTCCCGTGATCTACCAGTTTTTTTGTCGCATCCGTGTGCTCTCACGTGAGGAAAATACAAGAAGCTGAGAACATTGATTCATGTCGCTCATCACAGCCGCAGAGGCTTCCGCCTTGCGTATAATATACTTCCGTTCGCTTGCTGTCGGCCTATTTTTTTTCGTATTCCTTCTTTCTCGAATGCTATCTTTTTGCCTCTCCTCTCGACTATACATCCTTGCGCGCGACTCTCTCTCTCTCTCTTACCTTCTCTTTTTGATTTTAATCCCCAGCCGATGTCTCTTTTACCTTCTCTTTTTGATTTTAATCCCCAGCCGATGTCTCTTTTTCTCTCTTGGTCTCTATGTTCCGTTTCGTTCGCGTTTCTTTTTTTATAGTTTTTTTGGGATCCGGAAGAAAGATTTTATAGTAATTCCTCGGGAACAAGAAGCATTTGCAATGTCCTTGTTGCAGTATTTCGTTTAAGGCATTTACAACCTCCTTGTTGCAGTATTTCGTTTAAGGCTTTTTAGTTTTGGTATTTGTGTGTGTTTTGTAGGCAAACTGGCGAGGGAATTGAGTGCGCTAGGTCGGATTGAAATATTTCGAAATACCGCAGGCTACATATGTGCTCATGACATTAAAACTATTCCTGTATTTGTGGATGAATGAATTACCCCATTTACTAGAGAACGCAAGCCTTTGTTCAACATACAATATATCACAAAATCGGCATGTGTCATTTTAGGTATATATTTATTTAATATTCAAATAATTACTGTACAATGCAACACAATTTTATAACTCTTGGTGTATTCATTTTTAGCTTTCAAATTTTCGTAATGGAAGTTTATTCGAAAGTAGCAAGAACGGATTGATAAATGTTACATTTTAAGTCGTAAAACTTACCTATGTACATCAATTAGGGAATACGAAAATAGTCACTTTACTTGATAAAACTTTATGTACAGGATGACAATTATTTCTTTCGACATTTATTCGACTTGCAAAAGCAAGCTGAAGACCAAAAATACTTTCTCGAGTAGAAACTCGAAAGCGCTCATCCGAATAAAGCCGAGAACTACTCCCAGGACGATTTTTCAAGGGAGGCAGCGTCGACGCTCGGCCAACCGACGCTCGCTCGACGCAGAGTTACACCCCGAATGAAATTACCGGCAGCTCGGAGTCGCAGATGTGAAATAACTCAATTTCGTTCCGCATTAAAATGCATAAAATCGCGCCCGATGCTTGGAACGGGAGCTAAACTCGTTTCTGTTCAACCGCGGGTTCTATGGCGCCGGCAGCCACAGGAGATTATGAAAACGCATCTCTTTTCCACTAATCCGTATACAGCAGTATGCGCACACGCTCTCTCTCTCTCTCTCTCTTGCAAGATGAATCGACGCGCTAAACTCGCGTCACAATTTTGCGCCGCGCGGTGTAACATCTGCGAATGCACGAGCAGGAGCGGAGTAGCGAGAAATATATGGTGCAGAGCGCCAAGAGATGCGCAGCCGAAACGGAAAGTCACTGGCGCGCGCAGTGCGAGGAAGATTGGGACAAACGGCGTGCCGCCACGAGCTGGGAGCATTTTTGCGGTTTTGACTAAGGAAACACGCGGTGTGGTGTGGCAAATCTGTCTTTGTAAGTCGTTTTGTCGTGAATTTTGAGGCTTTAAAGATGAAAAAGTGATGGCATGATATATGTATTATCTACGGAGTAACTGTGATATTCCAAAAAATTTGAGTAGTCTTTTGGAAATTTATTATGAAGATATATATTTTGTTGTCTGATATTTTTGGAAGTATTTGAACAAAATAAAGAAAGTGTTCATCTGTCTTTTTATAATAATAATATTCAATTTACTGAATTTATTCCAGCAAACGTGAACATTTTGTACAGTGTGCAAAAAGGTTTCATCTAAAAAGACATCAAATTTGAATATTTGTATTATCTACGATAATGCCTAATAATATTGCCGTAAGGATTCATTAGCTTTCCCTTAATTAACCGGAACGCATGTCTATCTGCGAAGCCTGTAACTGAGTAATAACGCGTAACAGTCTTAAGATTTGCACGGTTCTATTCCATTTAATATATGCCACATTGGTTACCCCTGCGCTATTAGTTCGGTTCGTATTACTAGATCAACCCGTAGATAATGTTTGCGTGGCCATTACAATCAAATGGGTTTATCGAATCGATTACGATTGCTATGTTCTCGCGACAGAGCCACGGAGAGAGATGATGCATTATCTTAATACGCTAGCATTCGTGCAAGATAGAATGTATTTGTAATTGAAGTTATGCATGCAAAGTTTATTTATAATTTATATTTTTGTAACATCTAAATTAATAACTTAATTAAAAGGCGTAATGAAATGAAATATGTTTGTATGCACGATTCAACCATAATAAGCTTGTAACATCCGTTCCATCACATTAGTATAAGTCAGCTGCATCAAATTTGTGCTATCGGTATTGTCGTTAGCTTGAATTTACTTTCATACGATCAACTCTCATACCAGCAATGGGAGTGCTCTTGAATATAGCATTACTATCCTGGTAGAAATGTTAACCAACGTTTGGCGAACTGTTTCTCAATTTTTAAATTAAAAACGTCACACCATGATTATGTCGCTATTGTCGACGAATAATAACTATTTATACACGTAAAAATATTAAATGATAGATGCTTTAAAATACAATCATAGTTTTAAATAGATTTAATTTAATTTCGATGTGAGTTTTAAGAAGAAATGCGTGCATTTGATTAAGATGCTAACCAACAAAGTAGGTTTATTTTCTACGATGGTAGAGGTTATGGTAAAGGCAGAAATTATGGGTGGTGCCTTAAGGATCAATTGTCTCCTTGGATGGAAAAAAAGAAGGCAAACATACCAGTAGAGTAATTGAAAGATAGCAATGTGGTACTGATAGATGCATCAGGATAAATATTTTCGACAAGAGGCGCAGAATAGGCATATAGCCAATGTTCTTGACTAGGACATGGGTGCCGGTGTGTATAAATAACTCAACGCCATTATTTACCAGGCAAAGTTGTTAGCCATCATTCAGGCTACCCACAAGGGAACAGAGCTTGGATCAAATAGGAATATCGTTATTTGCTCAGACAACAAAGGAAACCGCTCTTACGCTGCACACAGCTGTAACGTCGTCAAGTCTAATTTTGGAAGGGCACATCGCACTGCTTGAACTAGTGAATAATAACCGTGAAGTTAATATAGCGTGTATGCCGACATGTGTTTACCGCAACACATGAGACAATCCAGGCATGCATGCGTCTAACTGCAAATTGTGGCGCACTAAATTAAAATTCATGAAACCTTCTTACAAAAATTAAAAAAACTTTCTGGTGCAATAAATTTTAATGTATGAGCAATTCTACGGGAAATATCAGACGACTATCCTGGTAGAAATGTTAACCAGAAGCTAGCTATTTATTCAGTTAACTTTATGGCTAAAAACGAACATTGCTTGTATTTTATAATCATATACCAATCTGAAATAAATTATGGCATTTACACTTCATAAAATATGTATTTTAAGACCTTAATATAAATTGAGCGATCGAGATTCGTTCGGTTTTCGAGCGTTTTTGCGAGGTATCTCGAAACCTCGAATCGATCTCGAAACTCGAAAGAAATCGAGAAACAGCGAAGAGAGGGCGCGCGTAGCGCGCCAAATTAACCCTAGTAATATTAGAACTTTTAGATGAATTATATTATTTTTGAATTATCTTTTTTTGATAAAAATGCTTCCATTTAATTAATACGTTAGCTATAAAATATGGTTAATTTTCTACCAGGATACGATTATACCAAAAATAAATAAAAACTAGCGTTAATTTGGCGCGTAGGCGCGCCCTCTCTTCGCTGTTTATCGCTTTCTTTCGAGTTTCGAGATATCTCGCAAAAACGCTCGAAAACCGAACGAATATCGATCGCTCAATTTATATTAAGGATTTGTTGAGGATCACATCTTTCCGATCAGATGTTTTGATTCTCTGGACCATCTTGAATATAAAAAAACTAGCGTTAATTTGGCGCGCTAGGGCGCCCTCTCTTCGCTGTTTCTCGGTTTCTTTCGAGTTTCGGGATCCATTCGAGATTTTGAGATACCTCGCAGAAACGCTCGAAACCCGAACGAATATCGATCGCTCAATTAATATTAAGGAAAATTGGGGACACGGTAAATCGGGTACAAATATTTTTTTCAACAATTACTTTATCTTTAAAAAAATACTGGAAAAGTACCTTTTTCAAATATAAATCAGTTTGCCAGGAAGAGTCACACATAAATTTCAAGAAAAAAAAAATAAAACTAGGGAATGCGTGCTTTCATTTATTTTTTACAGAATGCAAAAGTGTTGATTCCCTCAAAAGTTATATAAATACAAAGATGAGTGTAAAGTATACAACATACTGCTAAAATGCAAAGGAGCGGGTTTTTGGCAGTTTCCAATGTAGTTTCAAAAACTAATATACTTTACGCTCATCTTTGAACTTATGCAATTCAATGGAAAGTTTTGTTGAGAGTGGGAACACGAAAAAGAATTGGATGAGGGAACTTGCACTAATTTCGACATATCTTTAAAAATTGTATAGTATCTTTTGTAAAATAATATTTGAATACTTTTATTATTGTTTCAAAGTAAAGTCATTATTCAAAAAGTGTTTTAATAAGAAAGCTTTCAAAAAGTAAAATATTAAACAACTTGCTCATACTTGATTTCTTCAAAGAATGCAATCGCCGTTCAATATAGTATACCGCACTCTGGAAAATCCCATTACGATCTCGCTAATTGAACCGACCAGCAGTTTTTATATATCCACCCCTGGTTCTCTCCACCTAATTACCTTACGCGGCTGGGTAATTGTCGAAGCGCGCAATCAAAACTTTGATTCCGATTGAGCGTACACGGGCGCAGCGCGAAATGTAATAACCACTGGGCGCTCCGTGTGCCATAGAAATGAGGGACGAGTGCCATGGAAACGTAAATAACGAGAGCGCGAGCGCACGGGGCTGCATGGCAAACAAATGGATTACCTTTGCGTTTAGCGAGAGAGAGAGAGAGGCAGCGAGTGTGTGTGAACGAGAGAGAGAGGGAGATAACGAGAGAGAGAGAGAGAGAAAGGGAGAGGGAGAGAGAGAGGGAGCATTCGATTTCGATAAAAATTTCGTATTTCCTTCGTTTTGCGGTTTCAATCGTGTTTCGTGCAGCTCTCTGCCCAACTCGCCGCGAGGTAAATTGTATTCTGTTTCGTTCGTGGAGTTCGGGCTTCGATGGATGATGTATACGACTTCGTAGCGGTACTCTTGTTAGCACGTAAACTGGGCGGTTTCTTTCAGGAAATGATACGGTACGAATCTGAAGGATTGGGTGGTTTTAGTTTACAAATACTAATGATTGAAAAATAGAAATTTATTAAAAATAGGAATTTTATACAAACTTATATCAAGATGTATTAGGATGTTCTAGAAACTAGATTGAATATTATTTCACGCGATTTAGCTAATAAACAATTTATACAACGCACGCCTTGAAACAGATTTTTAACGATCAAATCGAAATTCTATCTTTAGCTGTCGTACACGGTTACTTTGGATGTAACGGTTGCACTTTGAGTTCTATATAGGAAATGAATATAAGTGACAATTTTTATGTATCTTTCTAAACAAAAATGTTGGCTGAATTTCCGTTTAAAACTTTTCGCTATAAAACGTAAAATTTTTACCGATGAAACAATAAAGTACAAAACTTATTTTATGAAGAAGTAAAAGGAATGGTAACAGGGGTTTGGAATTAGTGTATACAATTCAAGAAGATTTATATAGCTTCAACCTCCCGCAGTTGTTGTACGTGTGTTTTTAAACGTCATTTTTCACGAGAATAACAGTACTACCTCTAAATCATTTTTATTATTCATCTTTTGCAGAACACAAAATATTCTACTCTACAATATAAATGAAAATTTTCAATCGTTTACAACAATACCTTCATTCATACGCGAATATATGTTTAAAAATGCCACTTTACAAAATGACCCGACCGCAATTTATACAGACGAATTTTTCTATTTACACCTACTAAATTCGTTTTCACAAGTCTGTTATCTATTGGAAGGGTACAAATTTTCAAAACATAGTGCACGCGCAGCTATACACCACATGCGCGCACACACACGTCCGCTAAAATATTTCCCCTCATTTTTCACGAGCCATCCGCCGCTCGCTCGTACACAAAACCCCCCACCCCGCCAATGTAAATACCTTTCCCTGTCCCAGCTAATATCCAGCCTGCGCACCCACACATTCGCGCATGCACATGTACATAACCGCGCACACATACACACACACATACGCGCGCGCGCGCACGCATATATATAACGAACGAATGAAAAGAAGCAACGGCGGCGGAGTCAGCAACGGCGGCGACTCCGCTTCTTCCGCGAATACAATTTTCCTTCGGCCGTCGTCTCTTTACGATCATTTTTCGCCCATAATATCGATCGGACAGTGAGGACGACTTTCCGCGTGTAATAACAGTGCTGCTGCTGCCGTTGCACGTGGGGGGTCGGGTGTCGCCACCGTCGCGTGGAGGGAATGCGAAACGCGTGTATTGCACTGCGCGCTTTTTCTCCCCCACCCCCCACATTGCGCGCTGCGAGGAATTCGTTTGGCGATAGCCAGGGGGTATGTTGTAATGCGCGCATGTGTGAGAGGTATTTGGAGAAGGTTAGGGCGTGCGATTTTTAATTGTAATGGGAGTGAGATAATGTACGTATGGCTATTGAATGCGAGAGGCATTGTTGCTATGAGGAGGTTTCCTTTGTTAAAAAAAATAAATAAATAAATAACTTTAATAGAGAAAAAAGGGCGTACAAATGGAAAATATATTTCATTTATTATACTCCAATGAATTTTCCAATTGAATTAAAGCAATTTAAGCCTTTATAATGGAAAACCGAAGAGCATTGAATTTATGAATGATAAAACTGAATACTCATAAAGTTTAATCCTACCTATGTTTTTACTATTTCATACAGAAATTTCCACAAAATATTCTACTACATTTCTCCGTTGAGCCTTTTATCCTTTTAGCGCTTCTGCCTGGCAATGCATCGTGAACTTTCGAAACGTATATATTAGAGAAGATGAAAAATTATTAATAATAAATCAACCATCTGCCTTTCGTTTCGACCGAAAAATTCAAAACGAAACTTTTCCCTTTTCCATTAATCGCCCCCTAACTGAATTCCCTTTCCCCGGCTCGCTTTTTCATACATTCCACCGCAGTTAAATATGTACGCCGGCGGAAGAGTTGACAAACTTTTCCCCATTTATAATCTTTGACCGTGCGCGTTTTGCCGTGGACGGGGGGAGGGGGCGGGAATAGCCCCTCGCTAGAATTCCTCCCGTCCAGTACACACATACACCCACGATGCCCGCTAGCATCATGCAAATGCATAAACGCATTATTTGCTCGTACGCGCGCGGCCCAGCCGTCCCTCCGCGTGATTTATCCGCTGCTTACTCTCTCTCACTCTCTCTCTCTCTCTCTCTCGCGCAATGCAGCTGTGTGCGCGAGAGCATCCATATGGAAATACTCGCGCGCGCGCGCTTCGTTTTCACCCCTTCCTCTCTCTCCATCTCTCTCTCTCCGTCTCTCCTCTCGCTCTTTCGCCGCATCCTAATTGTCTACGCGCGCGCGCCCCCGCGCGCAAAGGGCAAACTAGCCGGAAAGCGCGCACACGCCAGCAAGTCTGTGTGCATAGCGCCAAGTCCGCAGTATTTGCGATTTACTGCTAATTACACCGGGAAGCGGGGAGCCTCATGCTGACGATTCTTGTTGTTGTTGTTGTTGTTGTTGAAGGAAGGGGGAGGGAGATTTTCGGAGAAAGAGTAAGGAAGAGTGAGAGGAGCGGTGTCTGGCTTTTCTTGTGGGGTGTAAGAAAGTTGTTATAGTGTCTTCCGGAACTGTTGTCGCCTACAAGAAATTCGCGAGGGTTAAGTCCCTCGCGAATAGTCCCTCCCTTATAGTGTGTTGATTTTTTTTTGGTTTTGTATAACTTCGGAGTATCTATCGTGAGAAGAGATAACATTTTAAACAAATGCATTATTTTTACTTATCGAAAATCGGAGAAAAAAGTTAGATCGCAAAAAGGGTTCGACTCTTCTTATAAAATAAATCCTCTTACGAAAGCTCTTAAAGAATAAATTATGTAATTAAAGATTATTTGTGGAGAACGAGATGTGATGTATTATGCGATTGAAGCTCTGGAGATTTGTTCGACGCGTTTCTCGGTTGCTTATTGGTAAATGTATTATAGGAATAATTACATATCGATGCTTCTGTGCATTTGTGTACCTGGAGCAGAAATATTGTTGTCTCTCAGATTCTCGAATATTATTTTAAATAGGTTTTACAAAAATTTAAACTAGATACCTCAATCGCAAATCACCAAGCAAGAAGCTGTACAATGCACTCCTGTAATTTATTGATTTAAAGAAGAAAAGTACATAAATTAATATCGAAGAGTCATTTTTAGCAGGCTCTCACTTTTAATATTACATTTCGACACTGGTGCGGAAGGTGATGATTTACTTCATGTGACGTTTTTGCGAAAAGTCACATGACATAAATAATCAACTTCCGCACTCGTTTCGAACGGTATTTTATACCACGAGCGCCGAAAAATCATACCAAAGTTGTGATTTTGAGGTTAGAGTGGTATAAATGTTATAAAACCACTTTAACCTTTTGCGGCATTACATTGTTCATGCAAAAAGTGCATTTTTTCAGTATTTGTTATGAATAATAACAAATTTATAAGAAACATCAGTAAACATAAAATGATTTTTGAGTCTCTAATATGCTGTGATAGTAATTTCATGAAAATACCCATAATAATCGAAAAAAAATTTCGAAAATGGGAAAAAACGTTAATAATGAAGACGCTACTTACCACCGAGCCGCAAAGGTTTAATGCATCTGCAATTTCAACGCGAAAGAACAAAAGCGCTAATGACCCTAACTTGGCCCACCAGATTACTCTCTAACACTTCTCTTGCAAACTTTGTTTATGCCCCGCGTGCTTATATTTTCGCGACTAGCTAACTTTCAAATTGGCGCATGCACACAGTCTCCGTGTGGTCTCGCGGATTTACTCCACAACGCACTCGTAAATTATAAATCGCGAGAGAAGTGCGTTATTCGGTCCTTTTGGTGAAAACGCGCTGTGCAGAGAGACAAAGATCGATATCCGATGCCCGCGAAACAATCCACGAATATATATATATTGCACACTGAGCTCCATGAAGCGCGCGCTCGTCCGCGCCCTTTGGGGCTTTAGTACCCGGCGATAAAACGATCGTGGCGCGGCCTTTATGGCCGCCTCGTGCCACCTGCATAGCTGCCCTCTTTGTCTCTCGTTCGCGGAGCAATTGTCGTCATTTGCGTTGTTAGACCCCCGTCATCGGCGCCATTAAGCTAATTGTTGACCCGTCTTGCGTGTATATGGGCGCGTACGTGCACGCAAAAGGTACGCGTTGATTTTTCAAGGCAGCATATGCGAAATAATACGGATGTTTTTGTAGGAGCGAGGACGGGTGAATATTAAGTGTTTTACTTGGTTAGAAGGGTCAAACTTTCGATCTTTGGAGAAGTCGTTTACTCGTGCAAAACATTATAAAACCTTGAAGTAGATATAATTTTATATTGAAAACGTGTTAAAGTCGTGTCGCGTAGGTTAGGTATTTGCTAAATGGCCTTGAAGAAGTTATAGGTTCAGAAATTTTAAAGTACTTTCATCAAGTTTATGTTAACATAAGGTGATTGACTAAGCCAGATAAACAATAGATGCTTATTAGGGTTAAGTTTTTAAATTGTATCAAACAATCATTACACGGAGAGAATTTTTGCGTACAAATTACCGTGACAGTCCAGTCAAAATTACGAAAATTTTGCTATAATTTTTACCGGATTGTCACTGTAATTTTTTCCATCCGCTTCAATTGTTCCAGGTTTACCAAACTGTCACGGTTATTTTTACGCGAAAATTCTGTCCCACCATTTATTTAAAAAATATTCTTTATAACTTTCTTAAAAAAATTAATTACAAGATTAAGTCAAAGAACAAAATTACCAATCAGACTTTGTAAATATACGTCATTGAAATAATACAATAAAAATAAATGTACTTCGTCAAGTATTAATTTAAATAAGTTTCATGATTTATTGTTTATCTGTCCTCATCAGTTACCGTACGTCAACACAAATTAAGTTTTCCGCCCTTTAACCTCAAAATGCCATCTTAAATGTCATTTTGCGGCCTCGGACGGAAAAATACGTTACTGAAACGTGGACGTAAGAGAATTTTTACCTCATGCGACTTTTCGACCTCGCTTCGCTCGGCCGAAAAACGTCGCATGAGGTAAATAATCCTCTTCCGCCCGCGTTAGTAATGTACTATTTCTTACTCGCCCACCCGAAAGTACGTACTTTCGGCCCGCATCTCCGGGCCGAAAGAGAAACTTTCGCATCCTATTTTAGACCAACCGCGCGCTCTGATTGGCTGCCGAAATTTCCTGACCCGCGGCGCTTGAGCGCCCGCGCGCATGTCTGACGAAAGATGTTTGTGCGGTGTGGAGGTTAGACACGTACGAAATAAACAGAGGAAAGTGCACAGGTGACGACAAAAAAGAGTTAAATGAAATAAAAAGTGGTGTTGTTTGATCGTGGTCATTGTTTTTTCCTCTTGTTTCCTACACGTACTTTCGAGTCGTGTAGAAACAATTAAGTAAACGTACGGACGGAAGCGTTCGAAGAAATATGTTTGTGTGGTGTGAAGGTTAGACACGTACGAAATAGACAGAGGAAAGTACACTTGTGACGAGAAAAAAGAGTTAGTTGAAATAAAAAGTGGTGTTGTCTTTTTTTAATGAATGTGTTTCTGATGCCCGCCCCGACCAGCAAAACCTCGGCTTCGCCTCGGTCTTGCAAATGTCGGGCGGGCATCAAACCATCTCTGTAACAGCGAAAGTAGCAGACGGCCAAAAAACCAGCTCTCCACGCCGGGTCGAAAGAAAAAATGGTCGGTAATATCGACTGAGCTACCCAAAGCGGCCGACAGAGGCAGTACTATCGAGCGGGTCGAAAGAAAAACTAACACTCAAACACAGCTAGCAGACGACAACGCAATTTTATCAATTATTTAACAATTACAGAACGTAGTTTCGGCCGGGGAGTAAGAAAAATAGTATACAATACTTGGACCGGAAATTGGATGCCCTGGCCGTGCGTCATGACGCCCTCGGCTTCGCCTCGGGCGTCATACCACGCACGGCCCGGAAATCCAATTTCCGGCCCACGTATCGTAATGTACTATTATTACAAAATAAATTGTTAAATAAAAATAATTAACACGCTTGACCATCATTTATTTCATTTATTTATTCATTGAATGTACACTGAGACGAATTCCCTTTCGTAAATCAACAATATTCATGTGATTTACTCTTTCGTTATGATAATTATTATATATAATATGTACCTTTTTGTACAATGTTACTTCTACTATAATCAATGTGTATTTTAGAATGTTAGCCTTTAATTAATGGAGTGTTGTACACATGATTAAATAGGTATGTTGTTAGCTTATTATAGTTATAATAGTTTATTGGGTAAAAAGTATGATCTAATCAAATCAAATATGCGAAAGAAGTACGCTTGTTGACTTTTTGTAATCGTAGATTACCAAACAAAATTGCAATTTCATAGAGGAAAATAAGACAATCTCTTTGTAAACATCCCACTTTAAATTCCATTAGCTTCTCGCGTCACATAAGCAATTAAAACTGTTGGAAAGGTATATATATCCGCGACGTGTCAATTTTCGACGCGTACACTCGCATCGTACGTAATGACACACCCGTCCGTGGAAACATGGTGAATAATCGAGTTCTGGCATTATCCACGGTAGTGAACGAGAGAAGAGTAATTATGTGTATGCGTAGAACCTGGCTTGAGTACATGATGGCCATGTCAAATTTTCATCTGGTGTTTTAAGTGCACTGTTGATTTAATAAGTTACTTGGCTTTCCCTTATGTTTTTCTTTCCCAAAGATAAAGCTTTGGGATGTTGAACATTTTGAGAATTCTGATTTTTATGGCTCTCGTTACCTTTTGAGCTTTTTAAATCAGAAAATGAGATTTAAATGAACGTACGCGGTAAAATTTGATATCCATTTAAACTTACAAACGGAATAAATTTGATATTACTCCAATTAGTTAGTGTTCCCGTTTCGAATAAATATTTTAATAAAATACAATGTAATCGTTTAATTGTTTCTATCTCTTAAATTTTAAAGTTAATTTGCTGTTTAAGTAAAAACAAGTATTCCGACGAATGGTGACAGTCGATACCATATCGTAGGTCGCATGCACGGCGTTCGCAGAGGATCGTCCGGTGCCGCTTTCCTCCTTCGGTGATTGTGACATGATTTATCATGAAATAAGGTCAATCAGTAAATGAAGGAGAGCACGGGGCGAAAAATGCGTAGAGGCTTTTTCGCGGACGTTTGACCATAGGGATACTTGTATGCAATTATATACATTGATTCGAAATTCGAATAAGGTAAAGGAGGCAGTACTGGGACAAAACCTATTTTGGGACCAGAAGTGGGACAGCAGTAAAAAACTACGATGAACGGTTAAGGTGATAAAAGCATTACTTCATTAGTATTCTTTATGATGTTAGCTACGTATAGTCACTTCATTATTGTGTTGATTTACTTCTTAAACTAATGTATAACAAGATACAAACTTTTTGAGGTTATGTTTGAGCTGTACGCATAGCGAAAACTTTATCCCACTATAGGTACCTCTTAATTCCCATATCGTAGTAGTGGGACACGTTTAAAAAGTATTGTCCCACTACTGCGTCAAATGGGCGTCCCACTACCGGTCATAAATAAGTTACCGTGTCCCACTACACTAGTCGATAGTTATTTTCTTTTAATGAGATTCTTTTATACACCAACAACGGAAGAAAGCATCTTTTTTTCTTAAAATAAACCTTGAGACACGAGCTACCTGCTGAGGTAATTAGTTTTTATGTATTGTGCTTAGTTTTGGCAATAGAAAAGATTATAAAAAAAAATATGGTCAAAACTGTCCCACTACTACCTACTTTACCTTATCGAGTTGCTAAGTAAATAACAAACTTTCCTTTTTTCACGAGACAATTGAGCGAGCACGATGCGGCAGATGCTTGCGAGCAACCGAAGCATTCGGACGCTTTTCTCTCATTATCTTCAACACACTCTTCAATTTAAATAAAGTTTGTCTAAAGTTTCTTGCGTTTCTTGAATTTTTTCTTTGTGCGCGAAGCTGTTAATTTTTTAAGAACAGCTACAGTTAGTTTCAAAGTTGAATATAAAAATGTAACACTATCACTTATAAAAATTCAAATAATACATAAATTGAATGAATAAATACACTCAAATTAAGTTATTGTAATGATTGAAAAATAAGATTATGTATAAGTAATAATAAAACTAAAGATTTAAATAAGTATAAATTCTTAAGCGATGATACAGTCATACATTGTTTTTCCAAACTCATATCCTTTACCTTTATTGAGTGGTATACGTCGTTTACTCGAAATAAGTTTCTGACTTATAAAGTAAAAATAGATCTGGATAAAAATATTAAGGAGTAAGATGTGTAGCCTGCCGGAAGCTCTTACTGAAACGTAGGAGTGGTGTAACTCAATTTTGTCCAATCAATCCATTGAGCCATAGAAGTTGTGGCGATATTGATTATTTCCTCTCAATGCTATAACAGAAAGAAAGGAACGTTAAGCCTTTTCTAACCTACAATTATCCAAATAAAAATAAATAAAAGCAATGCTATCTAGATATATGACTAATATTTAGAGATTATTATTAAAAAGATATTGCAATATAGAAAAGTGTGTTGTGCGAGGTATACAAATTTTTTAATTAAGAATGGGAATTTTGCGAATATACGTTGCTCACCAAAGTAAAATTAATCAAATTTCTTGAAACATTTTTAGTTTATTTCCAATTTTATTCTTTACACGATTTTTAATAGAGGTACTATTATAAAATTAATTATTAATTTTCAAAATATCTCTCTAATTCTACCCAAACTCAAACAAGGAGAATAAACAATAAATCACGAACGAAAGAAGATATTGGGCTAAAATTTTATGGATATATGAACCGTATCTTGAAGTAAAGCAAGTTCGATTTTAGAATCAATCGATTAACAGTAAATACGCTTTTAAATGAGATAAATCTAAAAAATGTAAATTTTTATTGTTTGGCATACCGAAGAGCGTATTATCTAACCATACATTTTATGGCTATCCTAAAGTAAATATGCGCAGAAAAAGATTAAATTTGAAGTAAAATTAATGCTTAAGATACAACGATTAATTAGTTTGATCCGTCCTGAGTTATATTTTCATACGTACTTTATACCGAATAAAAACAAATTAGCAGAAATTATATTTTTTATCTTTTTGAAAACGAGGTTTTGCTAACGCAGTTAGCGCAGTGCTTTTTAAATTTCGAAATGATCTTATATATTGATAAAATAAATACATCCTATTACATGTAATTCTTTTATTTAATATTACTAGCAAAATCCAAACGCGCTGCGCGCGTACTATTTTGTTTTTTAGGTTATGAATATATAATTTTTCACTATGATTTCATTTTAATTGATTTAAATGGTAGGATAATCAGATCATTTTTCAAAGCATGACAAAATTAATCATTTTATTCTAATTTGATTTAATTATTTAGTTTTAAATAGTTAAGAATAAAAATTCAATTTAAAAAATTCAAATGTAGCGGAAGTAGAGAATTTTCGCGCCTATTCCTTACAGACCAATCAAAATCACTCTTTAAGTGCTTCACAACATCCGGCCATCGTTTTTTAAAGAGAGGACCACATTCATTGGGTGGATTTTTAATTAAATAATGTTGACTATATTATTATCATAAAATCCCACTAATACGTACAGAATTTGAGATAATATAACATTTCAATGCTTCTGCTACGGCATTTAAGAAAATAAATCAACTTACCATGAACCAATGTCTGTGTCTGTTTCAGAACATGCCTGCAAGGATTTCCAGTGCACCCTGAAGGAGTTCTGCATTGACAACGACCTTGTCTGCGACGGTATCAGTCACTGCGAGGATGGTTCCGATGAGGCTATCTCTACCGTTTGCGTCAGTAAGTGCCGTTCTAATGAAAAATCACCGCCGTTTGTTTCCGTCCTATTAAACTCCATTACAATCACTGCTGTAATTAAATTCGCCCCGACAAGTCGCCTCACGTTTATTTCCACGAAATATTAATTAGGTTGCGCGCGCGACCGAGTTATTCCCAGTGCTCCAGTTACGTATAGCAGAGGTTTGTGTATCATTGAGACATTTCTAATTAATTATTAGAAATGCTCAGTTTATATTAATGTTTCAAAACTGATAATATAATTATTCAATTAACAATTAAGAATTGTAGGTTACTTGTGTATAATAAATTATTCTATAAAAAGTGATATGAAATGTTTATTGTAAAATATTTAAATTCGTTTTAGTAATTAGAGTTGAACGTATTCTATCTTATTTTTTAAAAATATTTTACCTTCGTCATGATTTTAAATTTTGAAAAATATGGAATTATAATATCGAGCTATTATTTATTTATGAAACATAATTAAGAGAGAACGCAGTTAATCATTGTAATTCATATTAAAAGCAATTTATTCAATCTACTAGCAGAATACAAATTCTTTTATAGTGTTTTTGACAAATATTAAAACATAACGAATGTTATCTGAATATTGAAAATAAATACGCAAAAACAATAATCTGTGCGTTCCAAAATAAAACAAAGAAACTGACAAAGATTTACTTGTCTTTTCTATTTTTGCACGCGCGTATGCAAGCACAAGAGCCGCTACACAGGCACGCGCATAGCTTGACAATGGCAGTAACGCCCATGTATATAGCATCGCAGATGAAGAAGCACATATTGAAGTCTTATCTATCCGCCAGTATAAGCACAGCTGTCGTTAAAATGTAGGCTTTCGATTCCATAAATCCAGTTCGAGCACTTATATATAACTATTTCACTCAACGTCGTCCCAGCTGTCCCCCTGTAATAAACATTGAAAAATCTGTCGATAACACTATACTCGAAATAGCATCCAAGAAACTACACCAGTCGCAAGTTCACCTCGCTCGGCCGCGATTATCCCAGTTTATACCGCTGCCACGGCTACGTCGCGCGCCTTTGTGCTCCAGACAGACTCCGGTCCGACAATGTCGCCGTGCCGTGCGCGCACGTCCGCGATCCATAACACCTGACCGAGGCCGTCGTCGCAGCAGCCCGTCGATGACGTTAATTCAGACGCACTCGTTTATCGACAGCTCCCGGCGCTGCTCGTTTGCACCTTTGTCCGAAGGGTTAATAATAGAATTGGCCGCGTATTCTTTCATACGCGCGCGTAGGAGATCAGCCGCGTTAATTGAATGGCGCGCGTTCGCGCTTTCATTCCGAGTTTACTTTTGTATATATACACGCGCGGGGCTTTATTAATGGAGCCTGATGTTGCGGCTATGAGAGTGGAAGTCGCTGTTTAAAACTCCGCGGGTGGGTATTCGCTCGAACGCGGGGCTCTCGCTCAATGGATGCTATAGAACAATCGCTCGTGATTTTTGGAATACGAAAGCGTGGTATGCTCTTATCTGTGGTAAGGAAAATGGTAGAGCCCACAAATATTAGTTATGAATTACATTTATAGGGATAAATTTTTATTTTTATTTATTTATATTTTTTCAACATTTTTGTCAGATTATTATAATTTACTTATTTATCGCTTCTGTGACTGCATATACCACATCCGGTTTTCTTAGCTCATAATACAAAATTCCAGCACTGTATAATAATTCCATTTGCTAGTGCTTATTTTTAACGTCCCTGCGTTTAAACTTGCGCGACAAATGCAATTAAATATTTGTAACTCTGTTATAATAAATAATGTACTCGTCGTTGGATTTAACTTCCTGATTGTATTACTGTCATAAACAAATCAGAGTTTCTTGAATTGGTACCAATGTTCCGTTAAATTGATTGAATAAGTAACGTTGAGAGTAGCAAGATAAACCTCTGTCAATGTCGTCTATTACAATATTTTTCAAACAATAATATCAAAAGAACGATTTATGCGAGATAATTAACGTCAGCGTTAACGCGGGGTGTCGGGGTGAAATCTCGCGGTAGACCGCGAGTCCCGTCCTCTCGATAAGAGAGGTGAAGCCCTGTGCAGAAATGTGTCACACACTGTACGGGCGGAAACGTATTTTGCAGACACGGAGGCGTCGACGATCCTCGGGATGGAGAGCACCTGGTTCGCGATGATGATGGTGAGCCTGGTGCTGACGCTCGCGGGCCTCGTCACCGCGGGCATTCTCTGCTTCTACAGGCAGCGCGTGCTCACGCCGAGGCATCCGCACAACGCGCACAACGTACTACAGGGACATCCGCCCGTCAGCTATCCCCGTGAGTATGACTCCTCTGTTGTGCCGTTATTGTCTGGATTTTACCACTCGCTCGGCTGGAGATCAAAGGGATTTGCGCCTGTTTAATTTAGCCTCGCTCTTTTACGGCACGAGCTCTTCTCCTCGCGCGCAGTCACATAATTTATTGCTCTCGAGGTTATCTGTCGGTGAGGAGTTGAGGAAAGTTTACGCAGAGGAGGGGGTACGTAAGTCGCTGAAATTTAAATTAATTTACTTTCAGATTTTTTAACGTTTGTTCAATCTTTTGTACATTGCAAACTTTAAACTACTTGGACAGTTGGAAAATTTCAATTATTTTTGGTCAAGAGGGTTTCGTTGTTTGAATACGTTGTCTTCGTATCTTATATGTCTACGTCTTTCGGTAAATATATAAAAGTGAGATAATAAATTTTTTAAATTTATGTCAAACGTTACTATTACATTCTTGATTATAGAGTATATCATATAAGATTTTTTTCGCTTACAACATGATGATGACGCGAAAATGATTCATAAAACTAACATTTCGACTGAAATTATCAGATAAATACATTTGCTATTGACTTTAAAGCTATTAAACGCTTAAGAGCATTTAACATTCTCTTACCGACTGGGAAATTTCTTTATAAGGTGGTTTTAAAGATACGTGTGATTAGTACACTTTGAAAATAAAATTTCATGCGACGACTTAAAATGATAAAATTCCCTTTTTTCTCTTCCGAGCGAGTATCACTTATAACTTGATTACCGATGCCAAGAACCAGCTCAGCCCTAAATATACAATTCCAGATTTTTAATTATTTCATAGAGCATAGTTATAGATACAGTAAATCTCGCATCGAAACCCGTATCCCTTATCTATGATTTAATTCACTTGCAATCCAATCTCCCGCCCGCTCAGCATTATATACATGCGCGCAGTCGACCATTATTCATAGCCCCTATGCATAAAGGATGGAAAAAGTATCCGATCTCCTCCATCCCATCTCTTATACCGTCGCGCGTATGCGTATACGTTTAAGCTCCTCGCGTATTTAATGCGCTTGCTACATATAGTGTGCGCAGCGATCGTGATTAGCGATCCGTCGGATCCGAAACGTAATTTAGCGTGGGCAGGAGAGGGGAGGGCTAATTCGAGCGGCTCCCGCGCCGGCCGTAGTTCAAAGATGCTGAAAGGGACGCGTCATTAGCGATTCCGTGCGGGCGACTTTACAATGACACACGCGCGCGCGCGCGGGGCCCCTTTTGTCTGCTCCGCCGCGAAAACGCGCCGTCGGTGGGATCGATTGCTGCGCTCACCTCCCCATCGCTACCGCTGGCTAATTACCGCAGAGATTAATTGCGATACGTACAGTCGCGGCAGTGCAACTAATAGGCTGTCACGATTTTTCGATGGGTCGATGGCGGGATGATTTGTCGCAATTAATTTATATATGTATATTATATGTTACATTTTGGGAAATAAGTGTTAAGGATATTTTTATGTATATTGAAATGTTTTTGTAATGTTGGCGTATAATGAACTTTGTCGGATTTATGCTTAAAAATTTTTAAATATTTGAATTTTTTTTATATTTTAACGATTGAAAGGAATTCTTTTTTAAATCGCATAAACGGATATTGCTGCTGTAAACTTAAGCAAACAGAGTATACCTTGCATACGGATATGCAAAAAATACATGAGAAATAATTATTCGTGAAATATCACGAGCATTAAATTTATATTTCTGATTATTCTCCAGGCGTGGCAAGAAAGAGAAAAATAATAAACGGGCGCGTATCGGAAGAATTTTTACAAAAGTATTATTCCTCCGTGCAGTTTATGGCGGGAAAAAAGAGATGGAAAAATTACGAATGCTCGACGTTTGAGTGAGAAATGTTTTCCATTCCGGAGCATTTCCGCGCGCAAGGGGCCCGCGCCGAGGCTACTCTGGCGCGCGGGCCAGATCGCAGTCTGGATTAAATGGAGCGTGGCGACTGGATAACGGCCGAGGGTATCGCCGAATTTATTGGACTTTGGGGTTCGGGGAGCCGCTCAAGTGTATTTCTCCGAGATCTTCGCGCACCTGCAAACGCTCGCCATGGGGCCGCGCGAGTCGTGCGAAATTTTGCAGCGGCAAATTTTCCTCTTCGAGTATAAAGGAATCGTTCGCTGTCGCTCGATCTCATGTGTTGCGTAGCGTAAAAAAGCGGAAATAATGCAAGTGAACGAATTAAATTTTATTGTAAACTTTTTGCGTTTTCCTCCTATGCAATTTCAGTTGAAAGTGTGAGAATTTTCCACGGAGATCAAATATGATTGTTCAGAAGATTATCATCGACGGTGATAACGCTGTCAGGTCTTATCAATTTTTTTTTTTAATTTATAATGAACTCAATGAATGTATCGATCGCAATGATGTCAAGCTTGTTGATTTATGAGAAAGTAAAATGAAAAATCGAGAGTAAATTTTGTATGCGACAGAATTTTTTACTTTCGCAAGGAGAAAGTTATTTGGCATGAATATCAATTTTGAACTTTTCAAAACAGCTCTAGCATATCTTTTGAAGGCACAATTAATTTTCAATCTTGGTATTATTAGAGAACTTACAGCGCAAGTAAATAAAAAATAATATAAAGTTATAAATGAAAAATGTAATATTTCCAACTCTTTATTTTCTATTTAATTTATTGAGTATAAACTCTGCTTAAAACTTTTATCATTTTTTGTTTTACGCAAAAACAAGGTTTTATATCACCTTTACATAATAACCTTTACATAATAATTTGACATTCTGCCACTGTGAATCTACACTCTCAGTGGGAATGTTAAACTGTCCAATGAAACCCGACCGTTAAACTCTTTAAAAACGTAATAAGTCAATCGTGCGTAAACCAGCTGTGCAGATTTGTAATTTAAATGACGGGGTCCCCGAGTGTAAAACAAAAGCTAAACGGCCAGCGAGCAACGAGCGCTCAAGGTACCCATGAACCTTCATTTAGCTCAATTAGATTATACGCGTCCGCCGCATTCATATACTTACATAATGTCGGAGCAGCTATATATATATGCTTATCTTGATTTTGATTGTTAACCTCTTATCTCAATTTTGCACTTTGTAAATATCGCAGGCTAATGAGTTAAATTGTCCTGCGAATTGAATTTCTCAATTATATATAATTTTCCACAATTTTGAATGATTGCGTATAAAAGCAGGAAACGTACCTACTGCATCGTTCCAAAAGGAAGATTCTTGCTCTATTATGATAAAATATTACTGATAAAATTTATATTTAACTATTCACTTCTCTATATTTGAGTTTTGTACATTCCTTGTAACAACCATGTACTGTTATTTACTTTCATAGTATAAATATGACGAATTGGAATCAGTTACGAAAATTCAATAGTAATTAACCTTTTGTCTATATTATCGCCACTTTCTCCGACAACCATTAAAATTTACTTTCACGCAACTAGCGGTTTTGCTTGGAACTCAGATACTATATACAGATAACACAAGAGTCCTTCCATTTAATAATATACCCTTACCCGAACGAAATCAAGCCTCCGTTCTACCGTACCAAACATTCTCCCCCATTACCAGCCGCTTCTACATTTCGCGTTGTTTTTCCCAGCGGAATTCCCAACTATACCACCGCCGCAGCCACTGAAGAAGAGGCGCGCGAGCAGGAAGCCAAACACACAGGACGCGCGCGCGCGTTTAGGCAGCGAGTCTCTGGCCCAGTTCCAGAAGAACGTTATACGTCTCGACGGGCGCGCGCGCGCGATGTTTTGTCGCCCGCCACCGCGAAAATGGAAATGGGCTCTGCCATGGAATTTATTTGTTTCGCTCGCGCGTATAGCTCTCCTTCGGTTTTCCGCGGAGGTTATTTCGCGCGGGATTGCGCGTCCCCGGGAAATTGCTCCTGCTCGCGCGAAACTCGAAAATAAAGGTCGTTTTGCATTCGGCGGAAGATGGCTGACGCGATGCTGCTGAATGATAACGATCCTGTGGGCCGCTGTAAAAGGAAATTTGTTCAATTTTCTTGCGACATTATTGCATTGTTATTACGATGCTATATAACGTTGTAACTGTAAACTCGCGTGCAGTTAAATTCATTAATAAAAAATTTACTATTTTGAGCAAATATATATGTTTTAGTTGAGCGGCTCAATATACCAGGGTATGTATTTTGAATATAGATTTTCAATAGGTTGTCTCAAGTAATAAATCTACAATACAGTTGTATTTGTTAAATAACGCAAGATTATTAACTTGCGATTGCAATGCTTATCTTTATATTCTCAGAAAATATAAGTTTAAAAATTTATGTGGTCTATTTAAATCACAATGATTTTAATAGGTATCTTAGAAACTTTTGTTTTTAATCAAGATTATTCAAGTCCGTATAAAGCATACTTGCAAGTTTAATTAAGTCGTAAACGTGGAGAATAAAACTCATTTACTGCTTTTCTTAAATCTCTAAGCTGCACCAGAGCACTAAAGAAGAAGAAACAAATAAAAGATTTTTATTTTCAAGTAATTTTTCATTTAAAATATAAACTTCATAATTGTCGTTATCATGCGATCACTTATATGCTTAACTTCCAATTAATTACCCAATATTAAATGCAATAATGAATGGTTTATTTCGATTGCACTTTAGTTACTTAGGATAGGATTCTCGTATAAGGAAAAAGTCATTTCTCTAATTTCTGAAAATAAACTGAATTCAGCAGCCGAGAGACAAGTTAATAAGCACCGGAACGTCACGTCGAGCCAATACGTAATAAGTTCTCGGCTCTCTCTCTCTCTCTCTCTCTCTCTCTTTCTCAAGTCGCATTCCATAGAAGCAGGACATCGCACACTCGAGTGGCACACTCGACTCGTCGCGCTCTGCGCGCAAAAGAACGAAAATCACGTGGAAATTGACCCACTGGCATATTTGAAGCTCGGCGCGCGCGCGCGCGCGAATCCGACAATGCGCGCAATTGAACTCAATTAATTAAGATTTCCAGGCCCGTACGGTCTGCGCGCCCCGCCACTTACACGTATATATCTACACGCGCACACACACCTTCTCGTTCGCCGAACTCCCGCGCGAACTGGGTCAGCCATTCAGTCGCGGCGGCGATGATACACATTTAAATGCACAATAGGCGCTCGCGCACGCGCACACATGCACACACACACACGTGTCGGAAGCTTTTAAAGCAATCGCCCCGAGAGTAAGAGTGATTCGAAAGTGCGCGAGGCGGGAAAGTCGTGTGCGCGAGTCTCTTAGAATCAAAAGCATGCGCGCACGCGCGTGTGTATGTGTGTGTGTGTCAGCGTCCGGAGAGCGACGGAAATACCGTATCGACGTACCTTTCGCTTTATTTCGCGGTAATATGCCGTAGAGATGTGAATTTGAATGCCCGTTTCGCAATTGACGAATCGCTTGAAGGGGAATAATAGAGCCGAAGGTATTGTTCGGAAGCTCGACGTTTCACGTGGGGGATTTCGTTCAAGATCGTAGTAATATTCGTTTTTTTTCACTAATTATTCAGTTTTGCAGTCCTTTCTATGAGGAATTGCATTATACACGCTCCTATTTTCGCATAGTTATAAGATGTGACTTGATTATTTCATAAAAAATTCGATGTAATCAGATATATGTGAAGTAAAAGGTTTTTAAACTTATAATGTTTGATATTTTTCCGGTTGTAATTTTTATTATATTACTGATGTAATAATGATTATGAACTAGTTTGTAGCTTTTGTTTTGTCACTCCGTATGAGAAATTTCTTTATGTTAGATAAGGAATCAAAATACGTTGACACGCGTTATCTTTTACTATTTCTTGTTTAATATTTTAATAAGATAACCTTAGAACTTCGTACATATCTGCTGGTTTTTTGTTTTTACTTCATATCATTTTAATTATTATCAATTTTATAAGAATCAGAAGGTGAACAGTCTCAGAAAGAGATTTTACATGATAACTACTTAAAATATTAAATAAAAAAGTGTAGGTGAATTATTACATGCACAACTACTCTTGCTTTATCGATTTACTTGCTTATACGAATATTCCGCAATTTTATGATACATAAACCGAATGTTAAACATGTCATTTTCTGTTATCTTTAGTACGGTTATTTAACCGCCAGATAGAAAAAAAATTATGACTAATGTTAAATAATGAAATTTCTCTCTTGATCGTGTTACTGCGCATACTAACTGTAGATATTTATTGTCTCGCCAGTGTCAAATAGCTGTGAATCGCTCGAATTCAACATCGTTATAAAAAAAATATAAAAAAATCACCATCCAAAAAATTTTTTTTTGAAGTTTATTCATCATATTCGAATTTCATGACTCATGGTTATTTCATTTGTTTGTTATCTTTTCCTTATCACGCCTATCATGCTTATACGAGTTGGCACGTGTACAAAATTAAAATCAACTTTAGTGATATTTTTTGATTGAATTTCTTGGATGCATAGTAACGGCTTCAAAATCTATACACAATTAAATGTAAATTTCACTACGGTCACTGCTCTGCGAATTATTAATACAAAATGAATGCGAATATAAGTAATTTTACATTTTGTGCAGTTGCATAACCATTATAGAAATCCAATTAAGTTCCGAAAATGATTGCACCGATTCCCCATCAGAATTCATATTGGCGCAGTTACAATAATTATTTTTAACTGAGCTAACCAATGTGATTTATAATTTGATATTATGACAAAATGATATTAATTCTTGTTTATTACATTCGGCTACCCATTGGGCGTTTCGGTTGTACTAACATGAAATGAATTATTCCTCGTTAAATCAAGTCAAAACTTGTCTAGAAGTTACGCAAATGAATAGTCAACACAACAACTGTAGCACGGATTTTGCTGAGTAATACACTACACTTACAGTGCACATCGGGTAATCACGTGACTGGCACAACAAAACTAACCTCTCATCTCTCGATAATTCGCACCACCGCGGCCGTCCCTGTATATGTATACACTGCTAACACCTTTCCTCGCCTCGCCTAATCTCAAGTATTATTAGCGCCTTTCCCGCTCCCGATCGGCTTATCAGTTCCGATATCGCACGCACGCCTGCACGTCGCGCACACGACGCCGAGAGAGCTCCCATCAGCTGCGCGCACTCGACAGGATCCGAAAATCGCTCTCCACTTTCGATTGGCGTCGGCGCTCCCCGCCCCGGCGCTAGTGACATGACGGCAGGGTCACAACCATCGTGGCCGCGCTCGAGGCGAGCAGGAAGCAGAGAGAAGCCAGACGCCGCTGTTCTCGCCGCTGCCGCAGACGTCGAGTCCGCCGGGCCCGCCTTCGTCGAGGAGATGATGGACGACTGGCACCGAGGTCTCAGTGCCCACCGACTCTTCGCCATGACGCTCGTCTTTTTCGTACTCTCGACGATGCTGCTGCACGAGGTGTTCAGCCAGAACCTGGCCTTCAGCGAGAGCGTCGAGAACGGCGAGCTCGGGATGGTCACCAAGGACTTCTTCATCGGGCCGTGTCTGGTCAACACGAACAATACTTGTCCCGACCCGGAGGTCACCTTCTACCTCTACACACGAAAGAACCTGAAGAAGAGTCAGGAGATCTTTGTGAACGCGACGGGCTCGAACCTCGCCGAGACGAACTTCGTGCCGAGCTACCCCACCAAGATCATCGTCCACGGCTACAACTCCGACATGCACCTGGACTCTCTGGTGGACATACGTCGCGAGTACTTGCTCAAGTCCAAGACGAACATCATAGCCGTGGACTGGCACAGACTAGCTGCTGGCCCCTGCTACCCCATCGCCGTGCACAACGTGCCCCACGTGGGCGACTGTCTGGCCCAGCTGGTCTCGCGGCTGCGCGACTACGGGGCGCGCGACATCCACGTGGTCGGCTTCTCTCTCGGCGCCCACGTGCCCGCCTACACGGCCAACTACCTGCGCCCGTACAAGCTGACGCGCATCACCGGCCTCGACCCAGCCATGCCGCTGTTCGTCACCGTCGGCAACGACGAGAAGCTCGACGCCAGCGACGCCGAGTTCGTCGACGTCCTACACACGAACGCGTTCGTCCAGGGCAAGGTGGAGACCAGCGGACACATTGACTTCTACATGAACGGCGGCGTCAATCAGCCCGGATGCTGGGAGAAGAGGAACCCCTTCGGATGCGATCATCACCGGGCTGCTATGTACTTCGCCGAGTCGATCAACAGTAAGACCGGGTTCTGGGGGTGGCCCTGTTCGGGGTTCCTGGCCTACCTCCTGGGATTCTGTCCGCCAAAGTTCCCCGCGATACTGGCCGGCGAACCCGTGGATACCAAGTACCGGGGGTTTTATTTGGTGAAGACCAAGGCGACTAGCCCCTTTGCCATGGGGATTTTCAAGGGGAATCCGCCCTACAGTGGCAACAATGTGTGATCTGTTTTTGTGTATTCCTAGTAAGAGTGCAGTGACGTTGAAGGTTAATTACTTGTTAATGGATTCTCGACTGGACGCGCTTTCACTCAAAAGTGCTTTCTAAGCATGTGACCAGTTATGATGGACTGTGGGTGACTATAAGCAGGACACGTAGATTTGGGAGTATTTTGTAAAGTTCGATTTTTAGTAAGTGACCGGGAGTGCGAACGCGTGAGAGTTTTTAATATGTATGTTTACTAAATTTAGACAATCGCTTAATTGGTAACATTGCATTTAACTGTAACTTATTTATTCTTTATTTCCAATTAAAAAGTACTTATAATATGATATTTATAAAAGGCAATGATTTGTTTAATATAAAAATGATTAATTTATGTTTAGTTTCAACACCACACTCGTCGAATAAACAATAAACAAACGTCAAATAACTAATTATCTATCTGGTGAATTTTTTTTGTCATGTTCTACAACTACTCGAGATGTTATTAAAAAAACACAGTCTGAGTAATGCATTTACGTAAATATCTGCTTTGTGATTCTTAACAAAAAGTCTTTGTTTGGATAAAAAGTCCTTGTAATAACATTTTGAAATGCTCTATAATAATGTTTAAATATTCAAAATAATTGTCTACTTGTGTTAATTTGAATCATTAACTAGAAATAAATTTTAATAAATCCAACCGGAAGGAAAATGCAAAACAGCGGTGCAATAATCTGTCAAGCTTTAGTTGTGCCTCGACAATTCATTACTACACAGTTTGCGCAATATTTTAACCGAAACAACCATGATCTATACTACGGCATGATGATCGTGTCCCAGCTACACTTAGTCACTGCAAAGTCAATTTGCGAAGGTACGGCAATAAACAATTCATTGATCAAGCAATGTGTTTTGAAATGACTGCGTGTGTGTATAATAAATTTTGCAGAATTATATGGAAGTGACGAAGTGCTGTTGATACTCTTGGTACGCCGATAGCGCGTTTCCGTGTACGCCCATGAATAAAGTCGATAGCATCGCGGCATCGCGTCGAGAGAGGGGCAGATATGATATTCATATTCTATATAAATTGCACAATGTAAAATAATGCAGCTCAAAGCTTTGGCAGATTAATGAAATCGCGCAATATATTGAATTATAACGTGGGCGGGTGTGGGCATGTGTGTGTGTGTGTGTGCGCGCGTATGAATATATATGTGAGCATAGTTAATAAAACTGTGGTCAATCAACCGTTCAGGTAGAATGACGCGTGAGAATTATTCGCTGAAATATTTGGACGCAGGTCGTCAGCGTCGCATATCTGAATACTTATTTTAATTCGAATTGTGTTACAACGGCGCATAAAATCTGTATTCGACGATTTTATCATATTATTTGTTTTTTCAGCCTTTATGAAGCTGTTTAAAACAATAAAATTGTTTTGTATGAAAATAAGTAAATAATACACGTGTATGAATATCTATATTTATCAGAATAAAAGTTTTTATGCTTAATTAAAGGTTACACGCAAAAATACTATGCTACATTTAATTAAAACCAGACAATGTACGCGGAAAAGACATTTTCTCGAGTTTCAGAAACAAGTGTAAAATTCGTTCATGTAGATGTAATTACGACTCATGAACTTTTAGCAACAGGTTGCTTCTAATTTGCGCTCAAGTTAGGAGATATCCGTTTAACTTTGAGTACTATGTACATATTGAATATATGTATATTCTTCACGGCAATGTACATATACAGAATAAATTGTATATTCTTTTTAAAAGTTTCCTGTCGTCTAATTCATTCTCCCGCTTCAGTACGTATATGTCATTAACGTAATATGAAAAGCTAATGATATCATATTCAGAAATTGCTATATTTTCAAAAACAATTTTTAACTCTTACTTGCCATACCTCTCTAGAATTGCACACTTGTCGCACTGGGGTCAAACTGATCTTATCAGAAAAAATTATAATTGCAAATAATGTTGTTACTTTTAAAAGATATTCATGTTATTCAATCAAAATTCAAAGTAGGATGGGGTCTGATAGACCTCGCAGTAGCAAGTAAGGATTAATAACATTGTATTACCAAATTGTGGTGAACGGCATAACTTATTCTAATTTTTATTTTGTCTCGATAAAATTCAAAACCTTCTCCTTATAATAGATTTTGATTTTATTGACAACTAGATATATTAATTTGTTATAGTACTATTTGGAGATATTTAATTACAGTACTAATTGCATACGACTTGAAGGCGATGTAAGTGCCACCCGTTACCGACGATTGCAGGGACCTGTTTTTTTCATTTAGTTTTATTGAATTAAAAATTGAACGAGAAATACGGGCCCCTGCAATTGTCGATAACAGAGGGACCTCGCATCGCCTTAACTGAATTGATAGGAATTTAAAATTGTGAGTACACAAATTTGAAGCAAAATTTAAACTTCCTGCGAACTTTTCACCGTCTCTATTGTTAGACCATGATTTATCATTCTGCGAGTAATATTGAAACTAAAAATAATTTATTATCTCTCAAAGGTGCAGGAACTTCGGTATAGCGCGCCTTATTAATATAAATCAACAAGCAATTTCAGAAACCCATTTCCCGGCGAGCTTGTAAATAACAAATCCAACTCCATCCAGCCAATCACTTTCCCTATAGAAACAAAGCACCCACCCATTCTCATTACACTCCCCTACCCGCAGAAGCTCGGAAATTTCCCCTCCATTGCGCCCGGAAAGGCAAAAAAGAAGGCACGCAGTTTACAGTATCAGCGGCATACTGGGAGGAACTTGGCTCGGAGTATATATACACATGGCCGTGGAAAATTCTAATGCGCGTTTTCGCCCTGCGGCCGCCGCTGCCGGCTGCTGCTGCTGCTGCTGCTATACTGCTATACTATTGCGCTCGTCGCGTTGTAATGGTGCGCTCGGCTTGCATTAAAAGTTGAGCGGATTGTTTAAAGCTTGTTTCCCCGGGAGCGCGCAATTTAAAGTTGCCACCGCCACCGCCACTGCCTTCGAGCGCAACGCATATGTATATGCGAAGGACGCCCTCCTCTCTCTCTTCCTCTCTCCGCAGTACCCGCGCGTAAAAGGCAAACGCAGATTTCGCGAGGTCGACGTTATACTGGGAAGTTTGTGCACCGAGCCGGGCGAGCTTCGATGTTCTCGTCCCGGGGATGATAGTAGTGGCGCGCCTTTTCATTGCTCTGGCGGTGTAGCTTTAGAAAGTTTTTGGGATTTCGTGTGGAAATGAGGGACGGGGAAGTATCGCGTGAAAATTCGATAATGAGATTGAATATGGATGTGATCAAGTGTTTTCTAGGTATCCATTGTAGGAAATAGAAAGATTAATTGCGACAAAGTTTTAAAAGAATTACCTATACAGGAGTTTACTGCACAGGGTACTTCCCAAATGTAGGTGTAAAAATTATCGATATAGTTAGCACTTGAAGAGAGACCTTCTACTGCAGCTTATCTCGACTCTCGTTCCTTGAATAAGGTCATATTGAAACTTTTATTAATCTTTTAGTAAATATTAAATCAAAGATTTCGCTGAAAATAAAGATAATAGAGATAAATGGCAAAAAAATATATTTTTATTATTAACGATACTTGATGTCCTTCAAGCTCGAAGAAATAATAATGTAAATATTATCTTAACAATTTCATAAAATATGAAGAGAGAGAGAGACAGAGAGAGAAAAAGACTTTTGAAGTTAACCAACGAAGTTTCGTTATGAATAAAAAATATATCTTTGAATATATATAAGGCAACTGTCCAACTTTCACTCCGCAAACGAGAATGCACTATTAAATGAAAACTTTTCGATTCCGGTTCCATTAACATGCGGAATCCCCGGCGAACTCTATCGCGAAGACACGCAGATAAGACAAAATAATTGATTTTCCAAGAAAAGACTGCCGCTACGCGAGCCAAAGCCACGCGCGCTCGCGCATTCACGTATTCCCGTATTCCGGGTGCGCGGACCCGAGCGGAAAAATGCAAGAGAGGAGGAAAAAGGAGTTTCTTGCTCTCTCTCTCTTTCTCCCGCCCGCTGGATATTGAAAGTTGCGGCGGGAGGGATCTGTACGACGAGGGGCGGTTTTGAATGTGGCGCGGTGGCGCGGTGACGGGGGGTCGTACGATTCGATATTACTTCTGCAGTCGGCAGCGTGCGCCAGCTGAAATACACGCGCGCGAGAGCGGAGCTCGTATCTTTAGCGCGCCAGGATTGGAAATCCGCGTGGATGTAAGGAGTTTAGGAAAATTACGGCGTCGTCGCCAGAGGAATCCGGCTGCGCGTCCCGCCGCCGTGGACTTTTGTTTTTTCACGGAGCGTTCGCGCGTTGTCCGCGTGCTGATATTGGAAATCGGAGTGCAATAATATGCTAATAATGTATAATCGTATATTGTTGGATTATTTACTAATATATGAATAATTCGTTTTTCTTCTTTTTTGGAGTATAAAAATTATTAGAAAATTAGTAATAGTATTAATATATATTTATTGTAAAAGTTGTTTACAAATTGAAAATTGACATTAAAATGTAATGGTTAAATTAAAATTAAAGAAAATGGTTATGTACAACGATGTTATCATATCACATTAGATACACTCATACGACAAAAAATTGCATTAATTAAAACGCTATATTTCATATACCTTCATATTAGATATATGCTAACTGCAATTTTGTGTGAAGGACTCATTTTGATGAAATTTGAAATTTAACGATATTGCAGTAACATCTGGCAGCTTTTACAGTACTTCATTCGAAATTTTGTGATTACTATATCGTCGATACTCATCAATAGATAATATTCCATTTTTATGATTTACATTTAAAACTGTTATAAAATAAGTCATAAGAATATTCGATTTAAAATTATTATGTAACAATTTTCCACTTTATTGTATACGTCCTATTTATCAATTTAACACAAGCTATTAAATTAATATCACAAAATATATAGAGTAAATTGTTCTTTTATTAAAATCAAAAAGTTCTTTAAATTTATCTGTATTAAAACATTCAGGATTTGTAAATATTTATGTAATATTCATTTGATTCTCAGTGCGCTTCAAATTAAAATTTAAATTAATCTTTACACCCAAAATAACGCAGTACAGTGAAATGTCTAGACAAATATAAAGCCGATTTTACGTTCAACTTCTGACGGCGAATCACAGTTTACGTAATCCGAAGTAGCGACATAACGCGTTTGATAACTTTTCTCAAAAGCGCATGACTTTTTTAAAAGCGCGTGTACGATGAAATTCAGCAAATTTCTATAAAAATTAGTGTAGAATACATAAAGCATAACATTTTAAACTTAACTTTGAACTGACTTAATTTTTCAAAGAATCGACATTTTTTAATTCCGGAGAAAACAAAAATTGTTAATTTCTAATTTTATTTATTCATTATTTGTTTTGTTTTTTTAATTTATTTACTTTCTTTGATACTAGCTCCCTGGTAGAAATTGAAACCATTTTTTTGGGTAGTAAATGGCTAGTTTGAACCAAGATGGCAAAAAAATGGACTCCAGTTTTCTACTATAAGTGTAACGATTTTTTTAACCTATTTTTCAAATGGTCAAAATTTTGTACTATCTATTAATTTGGTATTTTAATGAAAATTAAAATAGCTAACCGACGAAGCCATTAAAATCTAGTAACAAATGATTTGTTATGCGGCGATGAGAGAGAGATAACTTTAAGAGTCACGTGGCAAAATAATGATTTTGGTTTATATATTATCGAATAAAGCTGTAAATAATACAAAGACTACTAATTTTTGTTTATATCCCGGTAAACTATCTCTTAAGAATATAAGTTTTACAATATATGATTAAATTGTTATGAAATTTTAACATGAAGATTTTGAGGTTAGGGCCATTACATAAAATGGGAGAAGTTGGTGGAAAAAAGCTTTACACTTATGTCTAATAACTAGCCATACCCAATGCCAATTTCTGTTTTCCTGCCCATTTTTAATGAACTAATTTCTACCAGGGCTAACACTCTCTGATTCATTGCTTTACTTTTGATGTCTGGACTTTTTAAAGAATTTTTTCATAAAAGTATCTCAAAAATACGTTTTTACAAAAATCGTAAATATCATACGCGTATTACGCATCGAAAAAAAAATTTGATAATAAATTTAAGAAACGCCGAAATTTTTCGGGATTTTCATATCGTATGCATCACGGAGTCGTCTTCGTGACGAAATATCTGAGCTCGCGTTTTAACTTGAGGAGATTTGCCATTTGCCGCTGACGATGAAATTGCCGGGGCGCCGCTGTGTATACGCAAAGCGTATTCCTCACAAAGCACTTCCGTCTCGTTCCTTCTCACCCGTCTATGCCCGTAAATCTATTTGACCCATATAGCAGGCGGGAGCGACGCGGAGTAAGGAAAACTTTACACCCTTTTTCGTCTCTATATACGAGCTTTGCTTATTTACCTCTCAAAGAGTGAGTGCGCGGAATACAGATTTTCATGGGAAAATAGACGTCGTAGTCTTTTTCAAACCTAAAAAGATAATACAAAGCTTATAATGCTATTTTGTTATAGTTTGGCGAATTTATAGTCTTTATAAATAAAAAAGTTGATTGAATGTTCATAGAGATAAAATATTTCTTTCGAAAAAAAGTATAACGAAATGGAATTGTAGATGCAGAGATCTATAATTGGATTAAATAGGAGAGATCGGAGCAAAACTGGATTCCATTTTTATTCTGTCACCACTTCTACCATTTCGTTTTCAGAGTATTATTTCATTCTCATTTTACGACGTGTGGATATAACAATAGCCACATCAATATTTTAGAACGAGTTAAAGTTCTTCGATATTTCAAAATCAATATTTTTTAATAAGTTACAGTAAATGAAATTGCGTGACAATTAAGCAAAGAATTATTTCATTTAGTAGAACAATCACTTGTTATTCTATTATTTAAATTCAAATTTTTCCAGGAATTATTTTTTAACAATATTTTAAAATGGTATAAGAATGTTAATTATTGGCATTAAAAATTAATATTAGGAATCATTAAATTAATTTTGCGAAAATCGCATGCCAATGAATTGACAGCGGTTTTTATACCAAATTCGTATAATTTTTGTCGGGAACAAGAGGTTGGATTGCAATGTGAATTATTTAAATATAAGTTTTCAAGGTATCTAAATAATTAATGTAATATTATTAATTATAGGTACTTTCAAAATTACAGAAATGTAATTAATAAACTCAAAGAGTTTATGTTATTCTTATGAAGAAGCATAGTTAGTTCATAGGAAGGTTACAAAAAACGTTAAAATTTATTTAAATAGTAAGTAGACATAATATATGCTAACATTATGTCTAAAACAATCTTAACTATATCATGAGGCTATATTAAAAAATGCTTTACTAAATTTACCATACATTATCTACTAATTTTATAGGCGACACTAATAATTCTCCTCATTGTCAATACCTTTCCATGTTGGAAATTAAACAACCACTATTCTTATTACCTGATCGATAACTCAATATTACATGCTTGAACCATATAACCTCTGAAACGTATTCACCCCATTTCAAATGCATCGGTCTCGTATCGATCGTGCGAGCGAGCGAGCGAGCAATTAACCAGTCATCAGCTACTGTAACAAGCATACAACTCATATCGTTAGACATTAACGACACTCCAGGCTAACTGACGTTTCCTCGCGCTCGTTCCAGTGCAACAGATATACGGCTCTAACGGGGCGTCGGCGGGCATGCCAGCAGGCATGACGAACCTGAAGATGGGCCCGATGATGGGCGGCATCCAGGGGGCGACGACACTACCCCGGCCGGGAAACTGGCTGCACCCTGCGGGCCTCAGGCACGGGCACAGCGCGGTCCGGGTCCGCCTCTACTGCCAGGCAAAGTGAGGAGCCACGGTTCTGACAGGTAAGCCCGATCTACCCCTCGGATATTCAATAGAGTCTCGCTTTTTCCAGAGAAAGATCATTGCGATCGTCGCGACTAATAGATCTTGTTAAAGGCAATTGCTTTCAGTGCCAACCTTTATTGAAGGGGTGAAGCATAACATCAGCGGATGAAGTATTGCATTTGTCAGTTCCTTAATTGCATCGCGTTATATAGGGTCATTGCACCAGTGAATGACCGATTCGATCTTTGCAATTAACCAATGAATGAAATTGAGAAAAATTAATTATACTCTTACAAAATAATAGCTGCTTTTAATAAATCAATAAAAGGTTTTAAGGACGCTCTTGCATGAAAATTTGCAAACTGGGATATAGTATTTTCAATAGTTCAAGATGTACCGAATCTTGTGGTATGTTTATTTTACCCTATAACCGTGGAAAATTTTGAGAAATTAACGTTTGAAATTATCATTTTTTACATGTACTCTTATGGGACGGCGGAAAAAAATAGGTTAAATCGAGTATTTCTGAAAAGGAATCAAATTTTTGACCAGTAAAAAACATATGGCTTGAAAGATTGAGGCTTTCCCTTTCAAACCACACCTTGTAAATTGTACGTAGCCGTGGGAAATTTCGAGATATTTTCTTTAATTCATGATTATGAACACAAATAGCAGACGATCTGCACGAGAGCGAGAGAGACAGAACGACGTGCATGGTATAGTTTGTGCTCTCGCTGAGCGCACAAACTGTATTGTCGTGCAAGAGCGTCCTTAATATAAAAATTAAAGTAAGTTAATTATCTCAGATTATTATTATATAAATTTTAAATACATTTTTAATTGATAATTGTGACGATCGTCAAAAGTCAAATATAATATCATATTATCGGCATTACAGAAGATTGTTCAATTACAAATAAATTCAATCAAAATTTGCGATCTCAATTTCATTATGTAAAGACTCAAAATAAGGTAGTCTATCTCATTGATGCGTAATAATACTGATATTTATTTCTGTTACAGCGATATATCTTCAAGTCAGAAAGATGAGTGGTTTGTGTAGGTAAGTTAATAGCAGTCAACCGCTATTTATTGCGATGCGGATTACATTTAACTGAATGCTAATAAATGCTTAAATAAGATAAATGGAGCCATAATTTGACTGTCATAATCTATACTTTGGTTTGTTGTATTATATCTTCTTTTATTAAAACTGTTTTCTCAACTTCTAAAACTAATTGACGTCTCCAAATAGAAAGGGGATAATAAATCGTGATTCAATTCGGAAAGAGGTCATCTCTGATTCTGGTTTAAAATTATATAAAAAATGTAAGTTATTTAATTTACAATTAACCGTTTGGCTGCCGGAAAATTCATTTTATGGTATTTTCAATGCTTCGTGACAAAGATTCTTTGTCCTCGGCAGTCAAGGGGTTAATTATATTAGAAACACCAAGCTATCCCCTTTTCCAAGTGAACATTAAAATGTTTCCTTTATGTTCCAAAGCAATGAAACATTGACTTCAATATTTGCATCAATTTAATTAGAATTTTCTTTTGCTTTAAAATATAAAATTATTATTGTTTTTTTATAAAATTGACAATTTTGATATTGTATTAATAATAGTTGCAATCACGTCTGTTTTCTATTATTATATTTATTATTTATGTTTCATGTATTTTAAAACTAAAATAATTTAATAAGAGGAAATATTTTGCATGACTGGATATGCGGAAATCAGTTATTCAATTGTACAGAACAAGTTTTCAGTTCGATGGTCAATTTATATGAAAGATATCAAAAATAATTGTTGAGTAATTTATTGTTTCTTTGTTGAAAAGCTTTCAAACTAAATTTATCAAATTAATGCAAGAAAGTAAAATAAAAATCAAGTTTTTATTTTATCATATTTTAGTATTACACGAAAATAACAAATGTAATACAATTGTCAATTAAGGGGGAGAGCTAATATTGTCTCTGAAAAATGAAGATTATATTACACTGAGGAAAAACGTGTTGGTGGCGGTTACTATATTTATATTGTATAGTAAAATCGATTACAGTTATTTATACCATCTTTTCAGTTTAGTTAAAATAACTGTAAACATAGTAAACGCAATATTGTTAAGCAGGACAAATTTTATAGTTATTTTAACATTATATATTGTATTTTGCATATGTAATATGCAAACTTTTTTAAATATAGTAATCAATAACATATTTTATAAGTGTATTCACTATAACTTTGTTTGCATACATTACTATAAAATAAGGTCGTAGTTACAATGATACTATATTCTATAGACCTTATATGGGTATATCTACCATATTTTTTTTCCTCAGTGAAAGTATTGGTAAAAATCTACTTATCAAAGTTTAGAAGATCGTTTGAATAGTAATTTATTTTTCAATTAGTTGTAAAATAAGGAAGCTGCTTATCCACCCTTGGGCAGAATTAGTTGTAAAATAAGGAAGCTGCTTATACACCCTTGGGCAGAAACAAACACCCGATTGTTCACTTTAATTAAATGACGTTTCGAGTGCTTTGACTTGCTAGTCTTAACTAGCTGCTCTCAACCCGTAACTATCCGTATATCTTCTAAGATTTTGACTTTAGACTTGGTAAGGGGTGCAACAAAGTACTTGAAACATTATCTAATTAAAGATCCCTTATTTTACAACTTATTTTACAACTAATTTACTTTTTAAATGCTGGAAAATCTGGAAATATTCTTACTTTAAGATGGTATTATGTATAAGTGCTTAAACCTTAAATGATGTTTATTAATTTTTTCCACTGAGATATTAGTTTTACAATTGAGTGGGTGCGGAGTTTCACATACTTCATTGCCGTCAATTTTTCTCTGTGAGTTTTAAACGAATTGACTTGAAATTTTAACTTTATTCAAAATATATTTGCTCACAAAGTGCGAGAAATAGAATTCATTAAAATTTTTTTTCCCATTTTGTAAACTAGTTATTTTTATAATAATTATTTAAATATTTCTAGATTATTCATTCCACTTATCTTGTAACAAAGCACATTTTAAACAATCACCAAAAGTTTAAAATCAATCCATCGAAAATTTTACCAATACTAATAGAATCTTTGTTTTTCAGATTTAACAATATCCTGTCCCTTTAAATAACTTATATATATTTTATCAGTAAAGACTTTTTATTTGATTTTAAAGAATTTTAATCTAAATGTCACCGCAAAGTTCCATGCTTTCCTTACATTTTGTATACGGCCTTTCAATCGATGCAGCTCCATCAAAGCCACCTCTAACGAGTCTCTTCCACCGTCTGTTTCCAGAGGCTGGCCTGGGCCAAAGTCCGCAGGGTGTATAAAAGAGCGGTGGTGCCCTCACCGTTCCCAATCTCGCCGTTTCTCGTTGTCGTCGTCGTCGTCGACCTCGAATCGTCGCTATGTCATCGAGCACAGGGAGAGAGAAAGAGAAGGAGGAAGAGAGAAGATTGTATCGCCGCGTAAGCCATAAGGAAGAGAGAGAGAGAGAGAGAGAGAGAGAGAGAGAGAGAGAGAGAGAGAGAGAGAGAGAAGCACATAAGAAGAAAAAAAATTTCACCACGCACAATGTCGCACACATCACGTGTCTGCGCGCTGCGACAACAGTAACAGTAACGACGGCGGCGGTAGCAACGAAAAAACGACACAGGAGAAAAAAATTCGCAGGAAACGAACGTCCTAGTTTCGCGCGCACGTACGCGTTTATTCGCCATTGCGATGAAAAAAAAAGAAACAGATAGAGGGAAAAGGATCAAAGAGGTAGAGAGAGAGAGAGAGAGAGAGAGAGAGAGAGAGAGAGAGAGAGAGAGAGAGAGAGAGAGAGAGAAATGGAGGACGTAAACAAAATATTTTTTAAAGACCAATTTTTTTTCCGTTTGTATAACCGAGGGCAAAAAGAAGGATCGAGAGGATGGGGTAAAAAACTACTGCGAGCTCACATATCTTCCAAACGTTATTTCATATCGCTGCGCGCGCGTATTGCCGCAACATTTGCGCTCTTTACCTTTATACACGAATCTTCTATAAATTTTTTCGAAACGTCTTTTTATCACTGTGTAGTTAAAGCAAGATTGGAGAGAGTAAAAAAAAGGGTGGGATGGCATGCCGGGTCTATTGAGCTACTTGTCGACGCGGGAGACAAGAAAAGCGGAGAGAGAGAGTGAGAGTGGCAATCGCGATCAAAGCTACGAAACGACGAGAACCACGCGATGACGGCAAATTGTTAGGAGAGATTGGAAGATTATAGAAGTAAACCAAATTGTAGATGTAATTTACGAGCGTGAGAGAGTGTAAGGAGAGTGCGTGTGCATGATGACGACGTATATAATAAAAAAAAAAGAATACACAAACATACAGAAACACTGAATTAAAACACCTAAACATACACGTACACCTAACTTTGAATGAAAAGAAAGAAACAAAAAATGTTTAATGTGCGTTTTGTGAAATATTTTATCAAATTACCAGGAATCATGTTGTAGGGTTCAAGCTTTGCAAGTCGCAGCGTTTTGCAACATCCGTCTCGTCGCGTGAATGCAGCAATGCGATAACGAACGATTTTTACAATCGTTGGAACGATCTTTAGGATACGTAACGCGACGATCGTTGTTTCCGCCGAGGGGATATACGACAATTTTACTTTTACACTGCTTTTATTGTACAATACTGTTGTCTTTTTCTACGTGTATTTTTAACCTGCCCTCGTAGCTAATAAATACAGGAGAATTGGTATAAACACAGCACAAAGTCAATCATTTTCCAGATTTAACAAAAAGAGTTGTTCGATTTGTACCAGGTTTTATCGCATTTGTTTATACACGATCAACCATTGCTACAGTACACGCGAAATTCTACGATATTGACTGTTTAAACTTTTCGTGCGGAAGTTTTCTGTAAAATGCAGTAGCGTTCGTATACGCGACGTCTGCGCAACTGTCGAGAGGACATTTTTTTTATCTGCGTCGCGCGGAACTAGTGAGAGAATGAGACGTAATACCGTTCGCGAGGTTCCGTATAGGGATTAGCGCTGATACGCCGCAAGCACATCAACCGTTTCAGAGAATACGTTACTTTTAGACTGACTTTCTCTATATTATATACTTCGGTATACTCTCCAAAAAACGAACTAATATTAGGAGTGCGCGTCGACACTGTTCTTGACTTGCGCTACTTTATAGACTTTGATGATTCTAAAGTTTTGTATATTTCGTTGCACAACGTGAGAGGTTTGACGGTGTAAGCAATGCAAATAATTGTAAAAGTGTGAACTCGACGCACCATTCATTCGTTTAACAATGATGTTTACACCGCTCTTCGGATCACGATCATTCCGAAACGAAATAGATACGCGATGATTTGTAATAAGAATTTCCGGTCCAAAATTCGAATTCTAACAATGTTTCCAGTACAAGCGACGATTTTTGTAACTACAGTAGTAAAAAAATAAAAAACGAAAAAAAATATATATATATAAAATTTTTCCAGTTTCACCAGGGAAACTATAGAATCGTACTTGACAATACTTGAAATACTTTGTAAGAAGGTATAATCGTAGAAAAATCGCATGTCATCCTTCACTCATCGACGACGCATATCATTGCTGTTTTTATCTCGCAACTCTCAAAAAACAAAAACATATGGAAATTGAGGCTACACGCGCGAATAACAAAGTAGGGGGAGAAATGACACGAACGCGGGGTATCCTCAGATTCACGACGAACTCTCTGAAACGCATAACATATTTGTAAAATACTTGTATTTACCACTAGCCGTTCAGCTTTGTGCCGTCTTTATAGAAAATTATGAAAGCGATTAAAGAATAACAAGCGTATAAATAAATTAATGAATATATAAATAAATATATATAAATAAAAAGTATATATAATATATTATAAATGAATTTAAATAACGAAGCATTAGAGAGCGAACATTAACTGACAACTCTAAAAAAACGCTGACGACCCAAAAAAAATCCAGAATTATCTTTATTAGATATACATGTTATGATAGCTATTGATTTGAAAAAACGTGTCTTGTACATAACATTGTAATTATCCTTGATACCGTAATACAAGATATTACCACCCATCAATCCTTTGAACCGTTAACAAAATATTCTTGAACAACAGCTGTTGTTTCACTCTTCATTTACTGATAATGAATAAATTTGGAATTTTTTACGGTGGCGCTTGTGTGTTCGTCACGATTCAGAAAAGAACCTTCGATTCATAAGTCTCAACTTATCATACTATAAACAAAGAGCAAATCATTTCTTACGAAGATCACCTATTGTACGTTAATTTCTTTCTTCGTGTCGGAACCAGCAGCCCTCACCGACGTTGTTGTTTTCCAACTGATTGGCCTCGCTGGCGTTCGAACAACCTGTGGAGAACTATGACTTCAGTCACGATTTCACGTATTAATACGATCCTCGCAGATATTCAGCAAAATTTTCATAAGAATTAGATTGATCGATGAAGGATGATTATTGTAGAGTGTAACAGAGAGAAAGTGTGAGAGAAAGAACAAGTATGTTGCTTCCTTGAGTGCGTGCCTAGGAAAAGGTTTGTTGTCGTTGATATGGATCTGTAAGTAAATAGGTAAGATATCCGCAGCAGTATTACTGTTCGGATACACGGAAGCTAGCTCTTAAACTGCCACGAATAAAAATATAAATGATTAAAAATGATAACGAGAATGCGAATGGATCGAGCGAATAAGCAATTTTGTAATCTATGAAAGGAACATTTCAACGAAGTGACAGTTTGGATGTAGACATTTATGGCAGACTTTATCATCAGTTTAGCTGTCCACAATCATCAGAAACAATTGCTATCATATTTCCTTGAAGAATGAACTTACTATTTCGATTTAAGTTATTGAATTTTTTTACGATACACAAATCAGGGGAATTTATAAAATCAAATTCTAATCACTTTTGAAATCATGTAAGAATCAGCATTTTTTTTTTTTTTTTTTATTTATGAATTAACATTCATAATTTTCTTCTATTATTTAAACTTAAACAAAACTTACTTTTGTAAATCAAAGCTTATTCGACCGATGACTCGCGGTATGTAAAAATGTAGTAGTTCAAAGAGTAATATATAAAAAATATATATATAGGGCTTAGCAAAATGTATGGTATACTAGAGTCAAGTTGGATTACAAATATATATTAATTTTTTTTAATACATTCATTACTCTATTTCTTAGTTTAAAATAAGATTCTAATTTATGTTTATTAAAAAATTGTGTGTTAAATACAAACGCAACGAATTCTTTATTTATATTCTACATTGCTTTCAAGTAAAATCATCAAACAATGGATTAGGCACTCACATGTAAAAATACTTTTTAAGTATTTGGAAGACGATCGTGTGACAAATTTGGATAATTTTGAGGATGGGTATAAGTATTTGTGCAAGACTTAGGTGTAAATATGAATTAGTAAAATGTTAAAGAAATTTTCATAATAACGTGCAAGGTAAATTGGAACAAAATTAGAGACGTGTGTCAGGACATTGATGGAATACATAACTTGGAAAAAATATGAAGTGATAATGTGTTTTTATACATACAAGTATAATAAGTTTAACTTACTAATATAATAAAACTCATGAAAATTATAATTATTGTTTAATTAATGTGATCTTGTATATCTTAGAAACTGCGTCATTTAACAGTTAATAAAATGTCACTATTCCATCGATCGTTGCATCTTACAAGTCATACATACAAGGTAAGAGGAAACAGCAAAACAAGCGCCAATCGTCCCAAGCAAATCATTTGTACGTATTTGTAAGTGTATAGAGGATAGTTTCGTGCTGCTGTAGCGGCAGTGAACCGTAATCATTGCAAATTAATGTTGTCTCTAACGAAAAAAATTTTACAAACGTTGCGTATCTAAAGATGTAGATTAAAACAAAGAAACATCCCTTTAGAGAATCAATTACAGCCGCTGGTAATGGCTGTATTATATGCATATATATACTTCTTCAACAATCTTGATCTTTGTTTGCTTGAAAGGTATTATGCTATTGGTTTAAGTGAAGACGATGAAGAAAGCTGTATAAAGGTACTTGAGAATGACAAAAATGTTCAACAAAATTGAAAATGAATGTAAATTAGCCTTCATTTTACAAGTATTAAGGTAATTTATAGTTCAGTCTTCCGAAAAGATTTCATAAGTCCAGCTTTCTCCATCATCTTCCTGTAAAGAATCCAAGAAATACGCAGTTTAATAATAAAAATCATTTGAAAACAACTAAATTTATATAAATATCTAAATTTAGGGCACTATTTGGTGAGTTCTAGTCGTTGCTGGAAATAAAATCATAAAATACCAGTGTTGCAAGCATCTCTAGAAATGTATTTCCAACCTTTATAGAACTCTGTGTTTTTAACTGTATTTTTCTTTAATTGCAAACTATTATTTTTCAATTTTTAATTAATATTCTGAAGAATGAAAATTCATGAATGTTTGCGGGAACTAAAAACAACGTTTTTTACACCAAATTATAAAAGCAAAACAAAAAATCTTTGTAAATCGTGTTATTTTTGAAACTAGATATTTGAAAAAGGAGCCAATACGTGTGTACGATGAAAACATTGATTTAAAGACTACAAAGAAAACAAAGAAAATAGCTCTGAATCTAAAATTCTTGAAAACGAGATAAAATATAGACAGGTAAAAAAATATTTTCAAGGCCTGTAAGTCAAATATTACCAATAAAATAACGTTTAAATATATCTCATATGTGAATGAAAAAGTCAATATACTAAAATATGAATATTTCATACTCTTACTTATACGTAAGAGCAGAAAAGTTAATGTCGTTGATTTATTAATTAACTACCACTGGATGCCGTGAATTATTAATTAACATTGCAACTTGAGCAATAATATTCTGAAAATGTTTACTTTCCAAAAGAAAACCTACACGAAATTTTTGTTCAACGATTTAAATTACAATCATTGTAAAATGCATACATTACTACATCGCAATGATACTCTAATAATAATAGTTTTTCTAATACTAAATTTTTCAATAGTCGTCGAGAGCAGGTCAGCAATAATTTCAATCTTAAAATGAATTTTACAAAAATGTGCGATTGAAATTAATGACAAAAAAATCAATTCTTCCTCACTATTTCTATCTTAAATATTATCGTTAAAGTAAACATTAAGAAATTGTTCGAAACAATTGTTTCGAACAGTTTCTAAAATTTCTAAAATTTTATGAAAAAATAACAAAAGATCTTTTGTACTTTATTATGTAATAAATAATGTATTTTTAGTAAAACTGTAACAATATCAATCGCTCTCAATGTAGCAAGTACTCATCGTACATACTTTCATCCTTTACATCTTTCGAGAAATGTCACGATTACAAGTAGTTGAGAAATGAGGAAACCATAAAAGAAAAAAAAACTTTGTACTACTTGATCGCAAAACAATCTGCCTCTAAAGAAAAAATTTGCTAAAAAAGTGTCTTGAAGATGCATTAAAACTTTGTATTGAATTAAAACCATGACTGTCGCGCAATTTTAGCGGGTGTCCCTAAAATATTTTGCAAGGAAAATTTAGAGGCAATAAGTGTGCGATGAGCGAAATAAAACAATAAGTGATGGGAAACAATAATGATAATTTTTCATACTATTTTTACTTTTATTACTACTGTCGCTACCTATGATTGTAATTGCTATTCTCATCGTGTAACTATATATTTACATATACATATACCAACGTGAACTTCACACATACATACTGAAACATAACGAAAAAAAACGTAAAAGTAAATAAATATACCTACACACTAGAGTTTGTATAGTTAGTTGTTTGCAAGGCAAGCGCACGTGAGTGTAGCGATGACGTTGATAAATCGTGACACTAGTAATTAACTAAATAAACGAGGAATGGACAAATAGAATCGATATGGAAGAGCGCGTACGTATGGTTAGAAGAGTATGATTGATGGAAAAACCTTTTTGCCCCTGAATGTATGTTTTCTGTTTTCAGAGTGAAAAGTGCTAAGCAAGCTACTGTTTGATTGAATCATTGACTTGGGCCCTTTATATTTGGTAACTTTGTATACATATTTACACTCAGTGAATCATTTGTTTACACAAGTCAATGGACCAAACTACGTTATTACTTCAAATTATTAATTATTTAACTTATTATTCTATTATATATACATAACAATGAAAAATTTAACGAGGCGCACAATGATAAGTCGATCAATAGTTTTCGTATTTAATAAGCTTTTGTATACGAGCGATGTTATCGAACGTCTAGTGAAAATTGAATTGCTTTGTGGGGATGACCGTTTTCATACATCTTTGCAAGCATAGTTTAGTCAAAATTTCAAAATTTAATTGTGTATGTACTAAAGAAGTTTCTTAATCTATGCGTCTAACGCAAATCGCTTTTGATGTCTACTTTCCGATTGGCTTAGACAAGATAATGAAGCCACAAAAATAAAACTATTATAAACATTTCGAGTTTTAGTTTTGAAAAAATATTTTTAGATATAATGCCATTGTGTTTGGATTTGCCAGAAAAATTAGGTATGATAAAATAAGTTTTTTTTTAGTAAGAGCGCTATTATGTCAATTTCTAATATTATACTGAAGATATGAAATTCGATTTAAAATAGTGTACATATAAATATTGGACGATACTTTTCTCGAACTAATTCTTTGCAACCAGCTGAAAAAGACACGTGTACTTATATTTGTTCTGAGATGCTGACAATAGTTACAAAAAGAGCATTACAAGAAGATTATCCGTACAAAGAAGCAACTACAACTTACAAGAGTAAATAAGATATCATTGTCATTGTCATGAATCGCTTTTGTATGTGTGACAAGCTTTAAAGATGCTTAATGAACATCGAAAACACGATATACGACAACTAACTACATATTTTTTGTGTGTTGTGTGAGTATCGATGACGGAATTGCGTCAGCAGTGATTGACACAATGGAACGCTATCCTGTATGACCTTTTGTATGTCATCTCTTCCATATAATTTGACAATTCACTTAGTTGTACTTACTTATTCGAAAGCAAAATCATCAAATAAACCAAAAATAATAAAAATATGAACAGTAGTTCTCGTGATGTTTGAAGTTCAAAGCACAACAAAATTCTATATTAATAAAAACTGTTTTAACGATGCAAAGCGTTACTGTAAATGAGTTTGATATTCGCAATAACTTTTTGTAAAAGTAGTGAGCGAGGCTTTGGTTACGTATCCAACCGTATTCAAACTTGTCTCCGCGCATATCACATATAATATCATGTTGCAAGATTTATCTTGCGAAGCCTCTATTTCGAGCTATTTCAAATAATGAAGCCGTGAGAAATAATCTCTCAGAATATTGGTTTGAATCACATATCCCTTAAATATCGTGGAACTTCATAATTATCTGTATAGTAATAAATTTTAGGTATGAATAATAAAATATTCATATTTACAATAGCACGAAGTCTGCATGGATTCGCAAGAAAAAAGTACGGTAATTGGAGTATTGATTCACTATTTTGCGTATAGTAATGATATATATAGCAGACAAATAATATCTCTGAAGGATTGCTACTTCGTGAAAATTTTTAAGATGGTATGTGAATTTTCAATGCTGACAAACTGAAGACGAAACCAGACAGTTGTAAGAACCGTGAAATTGCAAATATCTAATATCCGTAAATATCCTGTATACCACAGCAAAAAATGATAATCCTAATATTGTAACCTTTTAGAGGTATATGGGTAGAAAATTACCTAATCCCATACAATTGAGTTTGACTATTGATTTGTCCATGTGTGTTCGTTAAAAATGTTTTTTTAGTAATAAAAATGTTTAAAAATCAAATAATGAATCGTTAAATTTTTTCGACCTTATAAATTGTTTATGTTTTTAATTACATAAAAAGTATAAAACAAAAATCGTTTCTACGCACAAAATAAATATCAAATCTTATTGCTTGTATTTTTGCAAAAAAAAAAATCCAGAACTAATGTACATTTGTTAGATTTAAATTAAAACATGTGTAGTTTTAAAAATTAAGTTTTTTTAAAGTAAATACTTATTATTATTATACACAAATATTATTATATATTAGCAGCAACGGGGAGTGTTTTTAAATTGAGTTTTATGTCACTACTTGATGAGGTCAATATACTAAGACAATCAAATTCCATTGGTATTAAGGTCTCCTTACAAGGTGAAAATTCGAACTTCGATATTAAATGTATCAATCCTAATTTTGTTTGCAACAATCCAAGACGCATTCCTGAAAATTTTTATATACATATATATATAGTTAACATCAATATTGTTTTCGCTTCTAATTGTAAAATATAAATTTTTACCAATGCAAATCCTAGGTCCGTCTCCAAATGGAAAGTAAGTATTTGGTTTAATGTTACGTTTATTTTCAGGTGAAAATCTTTCGGGGTCAAAAACTTGTGGTTTAGGAAAGTAATTGGGATCCATGTGCATTGCATGCATTGGAATTAAGACAGGAGTTCCTGCTTTTATACTTAGCTTTGTGCCAGGAAATTGATAATCAATTTCTGCTTTTCGGTCCAAAAATGGGAGGATGGGATACATTCTTAGAGTTTCCGCAACCACCATATCTAAATATGGTAGAGAAGACATAATCTAAAATCATATGTACTAGTTTAGATGGTAAACCAATAAAGCATTTTTAATTGAGACAATGAATAAAATCTTGCTGGAAGAAATGAAAATTATGAAAATACTTCATACCATGTCGTACGTTACTTTGCCATCACTTTTCTTTAATGCTTCAATTATTTCTATCCTTAATTTATCCTGTATTTCTTTATTTTTGGCTAATTCGTATAAAGTAAATGACATTGTTGAAGACGAAGTTTCGAATCCACCAGTAAAGAAAATTGCTGCTTGGGCTACTAATGCGTCACCTTCAAATTCTAAAATATTAAATATAAGTAAATATGACAATAAAATATAAAATAAGAAAATAAAAGAAAACTAAATCCTACATTTAAAAGTTAAACACGGAATAATATAATTGCAAAACAGTTTTTTTGACACGCCGTGCATAAAGTGCGACTTTTACGTGCGCTTACGTTTACAAGCATTCGCGAAAATATCACTTTATGCACGGAGTGTCAAAAAATAATTTTTGATACACGCGATAAAAATGATTCTCACACTGGTGTGATTATCACTCTCGCTTCGCTCAGATTTTTATCGCACTAGTATCGAAAAGTATTATTAACTTACTTTGAATGTTATTTGAAGAGTCATTTTCTTGTTCTTTTTTTATATCTACTAATAGGTCAATTAAATCTCCTCTTTTCCCACCAGACTTCAATCTTTCATTTATTGCTTCCCAAAAAACAGTTCTAAGAAAATTTGATGCACCTTTACCAAATATTTGAAAACCAAACAAATTAACGAACATCGGTATCAGTATGGTTGAAAATAATTCTATATGACGCTTGTACGTCCGACTAAATATATCTTTTCCAACTTTACGCAATAAAGCTTCAGGATCTAATAAAGAATTGAATTTCATTCCATAAGCTGTTAATCCAATAAGATCAGTTGTGAATCTTGCACAAACGTCTTTAATTTCTATTACACGTCCTTCGCCTAAAATATATCTGTATTATTTATTGTCAGTTTCCCAAAACGAATTATAATGCTATATTTTTTTCAGAAGTATTTACTTAACATAAGATTCTTAAAAATATACTGCCAATATTACCTTCTAAATTTAATGAATCCAGGTAAACGTCGAAATCTTTATCTATTTCTAGCATTAGTTCAAACATCTTCTTTAACCTTCCAGTAGTGAAAATTGGTGACAGTTTTTGTCTAATATATCTCCATTCTGGATTTTTCACGACAAAAAGATTCATTTTTCCGATAATATCTGTTTTTTGAGACATTGCATTTCTATCCGCGAAAACGTTAAAATCTTTAATTAATACACACTTTACCAATTCTGGATCACGAATTAATAGATGAGGCGTATCTAATACATAGTAGCCTATGTATTGTTCATTTTCTCCAGCTTTATACACTTCTTGGAAAAAATTAATGAGAGCTTTTTTAGCAAGAATATACGGGGCCATATTTCCAAAGAATGCCGTAGGTGAAACTTCTTTAACGCCACGTTTTTTCCAATAATTAAAATTTCTATTAAAGTACAAATAAACACCAACAAAGGTAGAAAATAAGATAAGAAGTCCATCAAGACCCCAATATTGTGTTAGTAAAGCCATTTTCAATTAATATGAACAAAAGTTACAATAACAATTACGTACACTAGACACAATATGTTATCACTATGATGGTAAGAATGATACTGAAGTATTTCTTTGCATAGAACGCATTTATCTATTTTTGAAATTGATGTGTCATTTAAATACAGCATTTTCATTTCAGTAAGTAGTACGTAGGTATAACATATATTAAAAGTTACATAAAACTTTTTTTGTTAACATAAAGTTTTGATTTAAAACGTTTGGGTGTTTTATAAATGAGGATTGATTAATGATAAATAAGTTCAGTTCTAATTGACATACATATTATGCGATATAAATAGTGTGTTTATATTTGGCCTTTTAATACTTTGTTTTGAAAAAAATTTAATTTTAATATTTATATTGTGTAAATATTAGAATAGAAAATGTATGCAATATATTTGATTTAAAACGATACAGCGGAAGAAAAATGAAGTATGTGTAAATTTCTTCAATAATATTTATGTTCTAAAACAAATTTATTCTGAAGATGTAAAAGTTTTTTATAAATAAATTAAACGGAACATTACTAATTTTTATATAGGAATTAAGGTAACTCATTGCAAAAAAGACTACTCACTTGCTTGGGTCATGTAACGAGATTACGTCTGCAATGTTTAAATAATCTCAATCGAGAATGATACATGCAGCATAGTATAAAAATTATTACCTTATAAGTGAATCAGCAATCTTTCAAAGCACCCATAAATACTTCATTTGGAAAATATTAAACACAAAAATTTATTTTTGCAAGTGCCAAAATTGTAAATTAGTAAATGTTGTGTTCTTTAATATTTAAAATTGTTAAAATGATTAGAGAACATGTTTTACGAAGCAATCTTATATAAAATAAAATATATTTAAATAAATAGGTTCCAAACTTATCATTATTTTTGTAAAAATATGAAATAAAAGATAAAATATATGAGCAATTTCTTTTAAAAATTTGGTATGCTAATATTTAATTTATTATCTATGTTTGGTAAAGTAGTTTTCTTACTTACGAGTTACTTTATCAAGTGAAAAGTTTCTTTCTCTGTTCCGTTAGCTCCGTATACAGATGGCGCTAGGTCGAAATATTTTTGATGTTATTATTGTAGATTATCAGTCATTACTCGTTTTGAATTAATTTAACTATCCGTAAAAATTATTTTTATCAAATAATTTCAATTATAGTGTGTGTGTGTGTGTGTGTGTGTGTGTGTGTGTGTGTGTGTGTGTGTGTGTGTGCGCGCGCGTGCGTGTGTGCGAGTGTATGAAAATTTTGAATAATTTGCGAAAATTAAAATACAGAATATCATTATATTTGTCACTCTTATGAATTTCAATTTTTTTCCTCTAAGATGAAAAGTTTTCGAATTGAACATTACTGTTCAATATTTAGTTTATTGCTTATATTTTCAAATTTTTATTATTTATGATTATATCCTTCATCTTTTCTTTCTTTATAACCACTTAGCTGTCGGAAAATATTCGTGATATGAAATTTTCAATGCATCATGGTAAATTTTCTTTGTCATCGACAGCTAGTAATGGGTTAAACTATTATCTCGTTTATTGCACATAAATACGTTGAATAGAAAATATAATCAAGAGATGAATATTATTTCTTGGAGTCTTCAGTACTTACTCTGGTAGAAATTGTCTCTATCGGAAATGGCAAGGAAAATAATAAATAGCTAGTAAAAATAGCTAATTTCTGGCTATTGATGAAACAATTTTTCCGGTCATATTTTCTATTTAATGGAGATAAAACAACCTTAAAATGTTTTTACTAAATTTTCTGTGTAATTTGATCATGTATTTAAAAACAAATATTAAAAAAAGACAGATAACGGAAATGTAAACACGAATTATTGGTATTGATTTCGTTTATAGTAGTGTTTCAGGGGATACAAACGAAAACAATGATTTTCCCGTTTGATTCTGGCTCTCTTACTCCTCGTCATAATAGCAAACCTCTTACTAGTCATTTTTTAACTAAAAAACTAGTCAACTTTAATATCTTTTAAATACTCGTAAATAAGCTAATGTAAATCTGTGCAAAAACTTATTTTATTATTCTGTCTATGAAATGATGAATATTATCGGAAAAATGGTTTCACCGATAGATAGAAAATGCCAAAAAAGTGTCTAGTTTTTGACGATTATTGGAGAAACTAGCTATTTATTAGGTAAATAATGGAATTGATTTCCACCAGGGATAGTAATGGTGCTGTTGTGAATGTTTTATTAGTGATTGTAGTGGGCCAATCGGTGTAAAATAAAACACAGTTAATTTGTGTTAAGGTGGTTCGAATGCCAAAATTGACGTTAAATATGAACATTTTTTGGAACTACTTTTACGAATATTTTTGGTAGGGCTCATTTTGACCCATTTGCAATTTCAGGGGAAGGTTACCGATACGAAAATAAAAAAATTATCGATAGTTACCTGCAATGCTACATCAGATTGTTCAACAAAACCCCGTAAAGGAACGACCAATTATTTATCAAAAACTTATGAATTCTCAAAAAGAATCTGATGCAGCTTTGCAAGTATTAATAATTTTCGAATTTTCATATCGGTACTTTCCCCTGAAGTTGCAAATGAAACAAAACGAGTCCTTCACAATTGAAATCAGATAAAAAATAAAAAAGATCAGTGTTTTGTTAAGTTCTTTAAATTAAATTTGATTAAAAAAAACATTTTTCTTTACTTGTAGTACAGTTCTTATCAATTACATCATCACTCATATTATAATATTCGAAAAAGTAGTTAAAAAAAATGTTTATATTTAACGTCTATTTTGGCATTAGAACCACCTTAAGGCGACGTTTATAATTTATCAAACATATTAAAACCACAAAATTACATTACACACAAAATTTACAGCTTTACTTTAGATAATCAGAGATTACTATTCATCTGTTACGGACGTTGCAAGTGTAGTAGTTAAATAAGCAGCCCATTAACATTTCCAAGTGTTTAAATATCAAAAACAAAACATATTCAGATTATTTATATTTTCATGTATTTTAATTATGTTACATTTTATGTGTATCATTTTCTGTATGATACACATTTTTTATAATTAGTTTCAGTGTTTTAAATTTTTACATTTTGCTAGTCAAATTGGTGTTTATATATTTTTGCTAATGTTGTCTAAACACTGATGTTTCATTTTTATGGTTTCTGTATTAGTTGATACGAGTTTTCAATATTCTTTTAATTTTTTCGATATGTGATGCTGGACAGTCTTTATATACAAACTGTATATAAATTCTCTTTACCATTTTGGTTTTGTCTTTCCCTCATTTTACGATCAATTTTAAGTCTTTGTCAACCAATGGATGACAAAAGCTGAAATTCGTGGATATGTTATATTCTTTTGAAAGCTGACAAACTTTGTCAAAATTTTTTGTATAAGGTAAATTTTTTTTTTATTACTGGTTGTTTATCGTCTCAGTTTTATTTTCACTGTGTCTATGTTTGATTTTATTTAGACACATTTTAATGTTTTAATTGGTATGAATGAAATCGGATAATAATTCTTGAATAATAGTTGTGATGCCTTATTTTCTTTTTTTATGAAATTTCTTGTGCCATAGTAGGTAGGATTGCTCAATCAAAAATAATTATTTATTTTTCTTGTTGAATTCGTATTTATTTGATACAGAATATTTCCTAAAAAATAATAATAAATTAAACACAATAAATTTCATGAATTTAAATTAAAATTATTTATTTTCTTTTTTTTACTCTTAATTTTTACATTTTCTTTTTTCTTAGCATTACCTTTTGTTCATAAATATTTTTAATACCATCTATGTATAACATCTTTAATCATTAATTATTTTTAAGCAGCTGTCAAAAAATGTCTCCAAATGTATCTCTTATTATCTTGCAATTTAGACTGCCTGTATCTCTGCTTCATGTCACCTTCTCTTCCAAAGTGCAGCGGCGTACCGTACTCTTCTGAAAGCCAGTCAGCTCTTCGTGTCTCTCTCTCTCTCTCCTTCTCTACTTCTGTCTCTCTCTCTCTCTCTTTCTCTCTTCTATATATACTTTTCCACGGAAGGTACTTGTCCGCTCGAAAGCTGCACGATTATCGCGGCCAAGCGGACAGAGAGCGACTGAGACGCAGCAAGTACCAGGTAATAAACTTAACCTCGGCGGCAACGTCGGTCTCTCCTCTTCCATCTCTCTCTCTCTCTCTCTCTCTCTCTCTCTCTCTCTCTCTCTCTCTTTCTCTCGGCCGTTTTCCGGGTTATGTTCCGAAACACCTGGAATTGTTCTTCGCTTGGTGCAGGTAAACGAGCTACCTGCCTGCGCGGGGTGGTGGCCCTGATTTAAGGGACCTCCGTTGCGCTGCACGTATATGCCGTCAAGAGCGGCTTTCGCTGTTTTCCCGCGCGCGCGCGCCGTGTTTCGAGTTGCATTTGGTTCGGCGAGAGGAAGAGAGAGAAATGTTTTGTAATGCGTGACGACTGCGTCGGGACTGATTGACTCGAGATAGATGCTGCGAGATGCGCGCGCGTGTGGCTGCATGGCACTTTATCAGTCGCTCCATCGAAACGTTTAATGGGGCGTTTTTCTGGGGAGGCGCGCTCGTTTATTGGATTCTCCCTGGCGAAGACGGTAGATCAAACAGCTCCGAGTAGGAAACATTTTTATGTATAATCGGGTTTCAGATTCCTGGGAGGTTTCCTGATAAATGCATCATTTGTATGTTAAAATTGGCTTAGAAGGACTTGTCGTTAATAAACATGCATTGTTTTGGATCAATGAGTGGCAATAATAAAATTTATATAAGAAATGAATTCATGGGTTTCCATTAATATGTTTGAGTCATTGTAAAAGTTGCTGTGTTTGAAAACCTCTTTATTAAAGGTAATCGAATTTTTTCGCTGTTATACTTATCCCTTCATGTGTTTGAGTACAAAAGTGTTGAGCTATTCTTAGAAAAGATAAAAATTATTTAAATTCTAGCTGCGTTTAGGGATGAAATACATTAGCACTTTAAATGAGGTACTCAATCTGTCAAGATATTTCTGACTTGACGAGTCCCTTCATTAAGGTCTGGCTGCCGTGAAATCAATAATTCGCTTCGTTTAAAGAGGTATGTTAATCGTTCCATTATTTTTGGTATGCCTTTGGTTATTTATCTCAATATATCTTTGTATGAGTATCATAAATAAAAAATTTTGAACATATTGTAAAAATCGTTACGTACAACATTGGAAAAGATATTACGTTGTATTCAAATGCATAATAAACACTCTAAGACAAACAAAAGTTGGAGACACGACTGCTTCTTTTTTTAATCAAGTAAAATAAGCAGCATTACGTAAGATCATAATTATTACTCAGTTTCCCAGAATGATTTCTCCTAACCGCACATTGCGGTATTCTACTCGGTTAATTAAAAACCAATCAGCGATTACGTATCCAGCTACCATTATATGCTCTGCATGTAAATTTTCCCTTCCCCGCAGCATATACTCAAACGAGAACTAATTACGAAACACATTTTATCAACTCTCACTACCCGAACCCCAGAAAAGTAAAAACCAGTGTTAACTCTTATTTAACGACTAAAATCGAAGCAACCATGACCTTACTCAACCCGCCCACTACAACCACAACCTTGTCCAATTCACAACCTCTTGTCAAACGAACTGCCTCCGCACACCATACACGATGCACTCTCGAATTCCAACCCATAGCAGCGCATCCAAAGGCCCACTTCGTTTTTCCTCTTCCTCCTCCTCCACGGGAACAATCTCACGGTCCAGCGCCTCTTACACGCGTGCGCGGCCCATTCTCTCTCTCTCTCTCTCTCTCTGTCTCCCTTTCTTTCTCACACACGTCGCGCTCATTGACTAGACCCGTCACACTAGCCGGTCCACTTTACCCGGCGCCGGCTTCACGCGCCGAGATTCGTATATAATACAACACGCGCGAGAGAGCGAGAGTTTCGCAGCGCCGGCTCTCGCAGGAGAAGAAGCGAGAGAAAGAGAGAGAGGGAGAGAAAGACGCGGCAACGGCAGCCGTGCAGCAGCGGCTTCACGCGCAGCCTCTCAGTTTGCTCGCGGCGTTTGCTTGCACCGTCCGCTTCCGAACGCACGCTCGCGCGCGCTCCGTTTCTCTTCGTTCCTCTCATTATACTCTCGTGTGCAGCCGACGTGCGCGCGAAGCCGGCTCTCGCGCTTTTTTGCCCTGTCCTTTTTTTAATTGCCATCGGTTTATCGGAAATACCGCGGTTAGTGATACAGTGAATTTTCCATTATATACCTGTGATCGGTAATTTCTTGTCATCGGAGCTAAATTTAGCAAAACGAGGAGAGAAGAAAAAGGAAGCGAGCAACGAGGGGGATTGATTAACCACGAGCGAAATCTGCCGAAGTCGAATATATACACAGAACGCAAGCCGAACGAACGACACGCGCGGCGTGCGAGCGATTTTTTTCGCCCGCGCACGCATAGCGCGCGTGTGTAGATTTTTACACTTACACCCTCCACTGTAACCCCGATCAACGAGTGTGATAACTGCGTGCTATCAACGATGCTGCCACAGTCGACGACAGGGCACGAGCTCAAAGGGATGCACGATCGACGATCGCGCGCAGATCGTTAGATTTGATGCCGCCGCTGCAGCACGTGTTCAGCCTACCCATCGTCACGATCGACAGCCGAAGGTTGCCGCTGTGCTACATTGTTGATGTTGTTTTGTTGTTAGAGTGCGACGTTACAATCGCGAAGTGAAAAAGTCATATATAGTGATACTTATAGAGCGAAGAGGAGCGAGAGAGCCCATGGTGGTGGTGGTGATCCGACGAGTGTGAATGGTTGGCCCGCGGCCATGGCACCGCTGCAGCGCGCACCCACTACGATGCGCCAGCTACTGCTACTGCTGCTGCTGCTGTCCTGGACGGCGAGGGCGGCACTCGCGGCACGTGTCGTCAAGCACCAGCTCAAGCAAGGTAATAAATGCAATTGGGGAGGAGAGATTCAATAGAGAGACTCTCTGTCCGCGTGACCAAAGTTCGACTATATTTATAGAATGAGTTTTAGCGTGTGTGTGTTTATGTGGTGGGTGGACGTGCATCAAGTTGGATCAATGGCCGTTGAGGGATTTAAATGCCCTGCGCGAATGTTTGGGGGATATCCATTGTCCACGTGGAGGGAAAAGCGATGGGTTACGTTTGGTAGAGAGGATTTTGATGATGGTGGTGTTTATATATTCTACCCTGATAGAAAATTAATCATAAGTTGGCCAGAATATGGCTAAGCCATATGCTGGTTAAGCATATTCTGGCCAACTTATAGTTAATTTTCTACCAGGGTATGTATAGTAAGCATTCATTAATTACTCTGTGACATCCATGGAATCTATAAAACCATTTAGAAAAAAGGGCGATTTGAGGAACGACTTGACAACGAGAACGAATTTGACGCAATATTTGTTTTCTCGTGTACAAATGTCGATGAACTCTTAAAATTCTAACAGATTGAGATACTTTATAAGTTTATTGAGGGAAAATTTTTTTCGTAATAGTATACATTAAGTATTTATAATGTATAAATAAGATATAAATAAAGGTGGCATTGTTCTTAATAATTAATGACATAGATGACATAGATAATTCAATCTTCAAAAAATTGTAAAAAAGTAATTACTAACTAACCCTTTGGAAAATATTTCATAAAATTAGAAAAATATTAACTTCATTATATTTAAATAAACTGAAAAAACCCACTTTGACCGGAAATCAAAAGAAAATACACTAATTTTTAAAAGGCTTTAGATCCCGAAAATATCCTCAAAATATAAAATATGAGTCATAAGAGTCTATTAAATCTAATAGAAAATGAGAGTATGTTTATCGAAATTGGTCCGTACGTTCTTGAAATATCCACTGGACACACACATCCACACGTGCATACCAATTCAGAAAAAATTTTTGGCGGATTTGTTCGGTTTCAACGCTTCCTCTTTGAGAGAACATTAACATTGTCATCTCTTACTAATGTAAGAATACTGTCATAAAAAGTCAACTATGCATTTTGTTATGGTTTATTTTTAGCAAATAAGTTATTTTTATAAAGATTAAAATCAAATAAATGAAATTCTTCCTTCATTTACTTGGCTGTATTCCTATTAAATATTGTGAAAAACTAAAATTTTAATAATGACAACGAAAAATATGACCTAATATAAACAGATAGACATATCTTAAAAACTATTTTCATTAAATGAATTAAAAAATATAAATTAAGTAACTAATTCGACATAATTTGGAGAAGTAAATAGACCGTGAAGTGCAACATACTGAAAAGATCAGCATTATCAAGATGTTTAAAAGTATCGATACGTGTGCCCAAAATCAAGCGTTTGTTTATTTTTAAAAATTGACACGAAACCATTCATTACACTTTCACTCGCGCCGCACATGCATGCAGCTTCGCACACCGAACCCCCTTCTCGAAAAACAGTCAACCGACAAAAAGTTACCGCGTTGGCCGAGTCAAAAGCAATTTTTCCTCTCGTACCCAATTATCCTCGCGCACTACTTGGAACCTTCCGATTCCCGGATACAAAAACCTCTGGGCGCACGAGCGCCATTGGGTGGTCCCCTCACTTATAAAATTAGGGAAGTCTCGCCGATGAATTCTTCCGCTCTCCGCATGAAATACGCGTCTGGCCAGGAGAAAGAGGGAAAGGAGAGAGAGAGAGAGAGAGAGAACGCATGAGACGACGACGACGCCGACGGTAGCCAGCACATACCGCAACGCCCGCTTCTTCTTTGGCTTTATATTTAGCGACGAACGCGCGAGACCTCGAGCGCGCGCCGCGAGTACCGCGAGAGAGAGAGAGCTTCTGCTCGGCTCTGTGCCGCAAAAGTACGCCGTGCAGAGAGGTATATGGAGGATGCAACCCTTCCCCGCTGCACTCCGTGAGGCTGAAAGGGAGCGAGGGAGGGAAGTCTGGGTCGTGTGGGTGGACTGAGGGAGAGCTGGTGTGGATGTATGGCACTGATTCGTGTTGATAAATGTGAGTTGTAGATGAGTTTTGGTGTTTTCGGGAAGTTTAGCATTTCAGGAAGTTCGAGAAGAGGCGCTCGGGTACGAAAATAGATTTGATGGTTACATTTTCCAAATAGTGTATATCCTTATATGAACCCAATACCGAGAAGTTGAGTTGTTGAGAGTGTAATTAAAACGATACAGGATATACAGAATATATAATTAATAAAAAATAATATTAGAAGTAATTCAGTGAATTTTCTTATAAATAAAATCCTTGATAATTTTGTCACATTCAATACAAAAATACTTTATTGTTTGATAAACACTATAATTAATGTTAAGTGATAAAACTTAGAGGTATGTATTAACAGAAATAAATCATTTATTGAACACTCAATCGCTGAATTGATAACTTAGAGATATGTATTATTGTGAGCATTTTGATATTCTCTTTAAATGTATTAATGCAAAATGTTTTGGTATCAGATGAGTGACAATCTGCATATATGCTAAACCATTGGAATACATTTAGATGCTTCTCGTGACAGACAAAGAAATTTCAGATGAATATGAAAGACAAATCAAATAATAAAATCATCCCATTACCATTTTAAAATATCATGAATGAGCTTTTATTCGTAGTTTACTTTCGGAACAAATTGTAATATTTATTGATTTATTTATTTTATTTAATAAATGCAGAATAACCGACGTACTCATAATTAAAGATTTAATAAAATTGTTCGTTTTTCAATACGAACCACAATCTTTAATTTTATTCTTGAGTTATTTTTTAGACATCTTCTTATCTATTTCAGTTACAGCAATTTTGATTAAAAGAACAATAATAATTCGATGAAAAAGTTTATCAGTGAATCACAAATACAATTACACAGCATTTACATTGATTAACATTGTAAACATTAAATAAGTATCACGACGTCCACCATTATAAAGCAAAAAAGAAAAAGCGTCGCGACACTGGACGGCGCTTTTTTCATTGTCACACGCCGTAACTTTTTAGATAAACCCCTCCCTTTTCATCCTCCTCGAGCCTGTTGCCTCGCACACGTGTAAATCGGAGACCAAAAATAAATGGGCTCGCGGTGCGCGTATATGTATACGCCTATATATAATCTCATCGACGCGAGGGAGAGTGCGAAACACGTTTTTAATCAGTTTTTCATTACACGCGAGAGGGAGAGAGCGCGGATAACGATAAGAACGAGTTCCGATTTCGCATCGTCTTCTCCCCTTCTCGCCTTCTCCCCCTTTGATTCGTATTCGATAACGATCTCGTCGCTCTCGCTCGTGCGTTTAGCCCACGCATGCCGGCTTATAATCTTTTGCGGGAGAGAGAAAGAGAGGGACAAGATGGCTCGGATCGATCTCGTTCTCTCATGGTCCTTCGGTGCGAATGTATGTGCGTGTGCGCGGGTGTGCAGGGCAAGTGCCTTATGGCGACATAATTGGGTTTAGAGGCATGTGGAGTGGTTGGTATACTTTTCGTAAGCTGAATATCCAAATGGAAAGATGCATAAAAAATTGTACTAATACATGATTGTCTTAATTTATATATCCACTATAATTTGGTGGAAATTCATTGCATATACGAGCCATGAGTTAGAAATCATTTTTGAGTCTTAAGTCCCCTGGTAGAAAATTAACCATAAGTTGGCCAGAATATGCTTAACCAGCATATGGCTTAGCCATATTCTGGCCAACTTATGATTAATTTTCTACCAGGATCACGAGCACTTTAATTAAAAAATAAAAATTTGCCTTACTCGCTTGTTATAGCTGCCACATTATAATTTTTCAGCTAGTAAAATACGGGATCTTAAATAATGACGTTAATTATGTCCTTTTTCACACAAATACACAAAGGCTTTAAGGTATTTAAAGCATACGCTAAGTTCTACCTTCCGTCACAAAACATTAAGAGAGCATTCATGAAAGAAACGTTTCGCTTGGTTAAGATGGTGTTGAAGGTACTCGTTCAGTGTGAATGGAGCTATATATCCAAGTATGCAAATCCTTTGAGCGTTTTTCAGATTGTGCGCCAGCCAGGTTTCGCTGAATGCGCTGCTACGCCAAGCCACCTCAAGTGTATCTCAATAGCCGCCTCCTGAAATACCAATATAGAATTTGAATAAAATAAGGCTTAATAAAAACGCCATATAAGCGTAATTATCTTGAGATCGTCAAATGCACCAATCCGCGTGCATTAGCGATTGTTTCCTTCCAAAACCACCTATCAAAAGTATAAACTGTATGTACAAAAACTATGCATGGGTGAAAAATGTCTAAAGAAGCATGCCGTAAAGATCCGCAATCGGCTTTGAAATTACGTAACCCAAGACGCCGGCACCGAAAAGAGATCAACTCTCTCGCGACGTATACGGCTACATTATCCGCTGTGCGCATCGGAGATCGGATGCGCGCGAAACTACTCCTCCCTCTCTGCACCGCGTGTTCGTTCGCACGTTTGCAAGCGCGCGCCGCGCAACTTGTTTACGAGGCAAAAACAAGATTGTTAAAGGGCCTCGCGTGTACACGCGCGCCAAACTCGGACTTAACACTGCGCGAATTAAAGTGTAGAGGCGAGTCCCGTCTCTCTTCCCTCTCTTTCTCTTGTGCCGCTGCCTCTGCACTCTTATATATATTCATTCTTTATTCTGACCACTACCGTGTAGTGTTGCTGCCGCGTAAGAAACCCTTGTACCCCGTCATTGGGCGCGCGAACAGTGGCGCGAGATATTTCAACATTACCCTCGTCCGATGGGATTTTCAGCGTTTTATTATGTCGTATTATACGTGCGCACGGCATGCGTTAGCAGCTGGTGCGAGAAGTTTACTGGTATAACAGTGTGTGACGAGGTTTAATGACGATTTGTGCGTCGAGCAAGATCAAAGATCTTTTCACACCTCGTTTCTTATTGTTATTTCTTTATCTGAAATCGCACAGAAGATTATTTAACGCTTCATATAAAGAAAATAAAAATTAATGCTTGTAATTATGAAATATAAATGAACGAGACAAATGTGTAAACCATCAAATATAGTGTGTATACATGGCGAGAAAGAAATCAGTAAAAATCACCAAACTTTCAGTAATAATTACCAAACTGTCAAGCAACCCTGAGGCAGACTTGTAAATCCAAAATTTTTACCAAACTTTTTGGCAATTTTTACTAAACTTTTTGTAAATTGCTAAAAAGTTTGATAAAAATTTTGGATTTACAAGTCTGCCTCAGTGTTACTTGACATTTTGGTAATTTTTACTGATTTCTTTCTCTCCGTGTATGAAATAAAGTGCTCTTAATCAAAATTATATTATATCATCGTCGACAAATTTCAAATTTCAATATCCTCGAAAATCAACTTCCGCCGCGCGAGAGCTTATGTACACGCGTATAGTCGCGCGGTAATATCTGCTGCGGCGCGGCACATCCTCCTTCATTTGAATGAAAATTGCTAAGTCGTGCGGCGAGCGGCCGTAAACGTCTTGTGCCGACGCGAGACGAAACACGTGACGAAACGATGCTTTTAAAGGCGCGCGCGCACCCGGTCTCGCAGTGGCTAAAGGGCGCACGCGCGCGCGCCTCTTCCTTCCATTCACCGTCATAATATCTCGACGACTAATTTTTGGAAATTCATGGCTGCTCGTTGTAAGGATAGACATTGACGTGGTGGTATATAGATATGAAGAAGCCTTGAGCATCGGAATGAATATTTTTGCCGTTAAAGAATTGACATTTGGGGTTTTATTATATTCTCTACGTGATGTAGGGGATATGATTTATAAATAAATTAGTTTTAATAGTTATTATTATTATCATTCTTATTATTTATTATTTTTACTGCTTTATTTCAAGTTCGATCTACTATCTGGATGCTCTACTTTCTTATTTACATTATTCCCAATTATTCGTAGTATTGGTACAAGAAAAAGTCAAGTTTGGCAAGTTAATAACTTAAGCCTCATGGATGATTATAATTAAAAAAGTTTTATTATTACTTTTCGAATATAATCATTACCTAAGGTAACAATCGTGGCAAGGAGTTCATTATGGTTAGCGTTAAACTTTTTAAATATAACTGTTTCAAAATAATTACAAAAATTATTGGAGATTTATAGTGGGTGTAATTTTAATACAGTTTCTCTCAATATTTTCACTCGTACATTTAAGAACTTAATATATCACGAAAATATCGCACGATAACATAATTATTTATCGTGAAAAAATATTTATTGTGATAAATTATAAATGATTGCCGTCATTAAATTGTAAACAATTAAATGGCCGAGTTAATGCAATTTCGGTACGTGTTGTGCATGCATAAAGCTGCTGCTGCTGCGGCAATGCGACCGTGTACACTTTCGGCTTTCGATGCCGAAAGTGCGTTTTATCCCGTTACATCACATTTCACATGCAAATTTATTTTTTTGCGGAATTCACTTCCAGTTTCTCTTATCCGCTCTTTCCGAAACAATCTTTCACGGTGTAATTGTGACATAAAAAAATTGTGGCACCGGTAAATAAAGTAAAAAATTATATACCTGGTTATAAAAAACGCGTTCGCTTTATTATTTTGAAAAAAGGAGGTTTTCGAATTAAATTTTTATAATACTTAAATTCATGCCCATTCGGCGAGTACAAGCAATTAAGATAAAATCAAAAGTTTGTATGTTTAACAGAAGTTATACCAATCGGATTCTCTCAATAATATTGCCAAATTATACATTATTTTAACCAGATTATTTCACTTAAATGCTATCTAAGAGCCTGTTTAAATATTGTAATTTTCTTATATTTATTGTATATACAAATAACACTTTAAACTAATATATAAAATGGTCCATACTATATCGTGAGAACTGTAATTTATGTATGAAGGACCATGTAGTTTGCCATATAATTTTTACTCATTACATAACGATAAGAGATAATAATTCAACTTTGCAATGAATAAACAGACCATCATTAGCAAAGTACCCGAAGGTATAAGAGAATTAAATTTATATAATCGACAAATAAAATTATTCCAACCGTTTCATTACATCACCTCTTTGCACCAAAGCCACATCAAGAATAGAGCGATTTATCATTATGCACCGTATTCAAATGTAAAACAAACGGGCCATTAAACCGGCCCGTAAAAACCATGGCAAATAAACCACTAGATATTCGCTCCACTATATACCTCGCACCGCACTATATGAAAATCCGACTCAAAATCGCTCGCTTGCGTCAAGTGTGCAGTTATAGGATAGAGTAATTTTATAATTCGCTACGGTGCTGCCAATCTCCGGCGGAACACCTAATTCGAAAGTAATACCCAGGAATTAAGATTCCCGCTCGCGCGAGCGCGCGAATAGCCGGCTGCAAGGGAGAACAGGAACGGGGAAACGAGTCGTAAGAATCTGACCCCCGAAGAGTCACGGACGCGGAGTGCGGCGGTCAGGGTCGCCTCATGCGTGCGCTGCTGCACGCACGCGCGCGGGGATAATTTTAGCGCAACCTGCGTGCGCATCGATTGTAAAATTACGAGCACGCGTCGATAGACCGGAGTGTGTATGGTGTTGTCGAAACAGACTTTTGATCTTTAAATAAGCGCGAACCATGCGTATACGCGCCGGATTGATTCATGCGTTCCGAGATTTTCAGCGGCTGGTTAAATTTGCACTGTGGCTTGTGATTCTGTCGTATAATGGCTTTGTTCCATTTTATTCGCGATTGATTTGCTAGGTTGTATTCTTTGATGTCGTCACTTTAAGATTATAATTTAATGCCGATTGATGTGAATAATTATCTCGTATACTTCTATAGGATTTACCTATGTAAATTTAATTTTGGTGAAATAAATAATAATAATAATAATTTCTTCAAAGTTGCCGTAACTTTCCTTTTGGTATTGTAATTTATAATGGTTCTAGTTTTCTTACTATAAGCATGTTTTTAGTGGATATTTATGTTGTTTGTATTTTCAATTATCGGTAATAATTTTGACTAGCATAACTTTTGGTTGGTATCTGTTTATATTTCTAATATTAAAGAAAATGAATTTTCAGACTTCTTTGCAATAATTGTATCCCATCTCAGGCTTCCAAATCACATTCTATATAATTTAAGAAAGTTACCGTTAGCTAATAACTATAAAAATAGCTCATTATAATATATTCGATTCCCTACTCTGATCAATGTTGAATCGGTAGGCAGAAAAAAAATCTTATTACAAAAGCTCAAAACTAATTTTTGTGCGCCAGTGAAATGTAAATTAATTGTTATCCGGGCTATATAGTCGTATTTGAGCAGTCGGAAAAGCGGTAATAATTCACTGTAGACGCACGCTTCTATTCGTCGAAAATAGGTAGTTAAACGAACATCTTGCGATGCACGATGTTGTTTGATTACTGGGAATCTCATAGCTCGTAATTTACTTGCGCTTGCTTCTGGGATCGTGTGTACACGCTTGGTATTACCGATTTTTTAACTGTGTAATCCCCGGCGTATTCGCGCGCATGATCAAAAGATGCTTCCTTAATAGTAGTGCTGATATTATATGTTATTAACTGTTCCGCTGATGAATTTATTTGCAATTAAGTCTGACTAAATTATGGAAATAATTGATGGTTTTTCCGCCAGATTTTTTGCTAATTTTAAAAATTACATCCCAGTCAAACATAAAGGCGGAACGTTTACTTTTTTGAATACCTAACGTTAATCGTTTTTAAATTATTTATTTACAAATATGAAGATAACTTTTGTAATCACTTTTTACGATTCACATTGAGAAAAGTTTTACACATACCTACAAAATAACGGTACATCTACATTAGCTATTTTATATAAAGGCTACAAAACACTAAGAAAAAATTACACGCACTCATTGCAGCTTGCTCAACTGACGCTGCGCTCTTCCCTTCCTCAATATTGATCTTGTTAATGTCATTGAGTTTCAATTGCGAGACTTAAAATGCCTCGCGATATTAGATCCATTAACGTTGCAATTTCGCTTAAAACCCATCATTTTATCGAAATAAGACATCTGCCCGTCACATTACCAGGCGTGCCAGGATTCTCAATGTCTCCGCGCTGGCGCGCCGTACGCGAAATCCCGGATAAATTCGAATTCGCACCCGAGACACGTCTTCTTCTCGCTTCGCAGTCGCGGCACTCGAAAAGAAGCAAAGAAAGCGACATGAAGACGTCGATGGTAAAGCACACAGACACATACGCACACACGCGAGCAATTTGAGAATGAGATTATTTCGAGAGAGTCGATCGGAATCGACGGATCGCGCGCGCCAATCCGTTTGATTCGCTAAGTGATTTAAATTCTGCGTAAGTGTAAGTATCGGTTTCGATTGCAAATGTATGCGACTACGCTATTTACATTGCTAAAAAGGATGAAAATTCAGTTTGTGATAGGGGTTTTTATATGGGGATTAAGTCACGTGAATTGTTTTTTTTTTTAAGTTAATGCAGGTAAAAAGTCTTTTTATTAAAGCAAAATAAGTAAATTTAAAGATAAAATTTACTTTTACAAGTATGTAGATCCTCAAAGAAATGACGGTAGTGGCAGTAGGATGTATAACAAGTACATTTTGAAAATATCTGTACGGTGAGAGCGGAGCGATATATATACACATCGTTAATACATATATTTGATACGGCTATTAAAATAACTAATATCAGAATTGTAATATCTCGGATTTATTTTCGCGTGTTTATTAACGCTGACGCCGTCTTTGATTTATCAAAAGCACGAATGCCGATTCGAAACATAACTTCGTTTTACAGTCTCCCGGGCAATTCACAACTTCTTGGCTGACCAGAGCAATTGTATCACATTCGTATTAGCGTTGCTTAATCGCGCTTATAACAATAATAAAACGACTGAATTACGATATGCTTATAAAGCGCGCATTAACTCTTGTACAAATGAAATACAGCCGGAGCGGCGTAATGTCCGTGTTTAATGTAATACCGCGGCTCCTGGTTTCGCTCGTAAGTCACACTCATAGCTAGTTCGTCATGCCACTCTTGTGCGTGTCGTTTAATAACCGACATCTGAGTGGCTAATTTTTTAATTTATTTTAGCAAGAGATAATCTTTTTTCCTATAACACATATTCTCCATGTCTATAATATATATTATGGTTGCAAGGAAAGTTTGAAGTAGAAGTACAATTTCAGAGAATAATATACTTTTTTATAAGATTTATGGTTACATAAATTAAAACTCATTAAATCAGAGTTTAAGCGCTGATTTATGTCTAAAGGAGTGGAAGTTCTCTTTCTTTTTTTACATTATCTACAATATACAGGTACTTTATAAAGATTATTGACTTCTCTTCTCTGTAAACGAAAAATAGTGAAAATTTACTATTTCAATATTTATAAATCATTCATTACTGAAATAGTGAGTATCCGCTATAGTAAAATTTCAATTTCGCTATTTTAAAGAGCATATTTATAAATATGCTTTACTGAAATATTGGGTACCTAATACTTCAGCAGTGTACGACTTGTAATTACTGAAGTAATGAATTTCTACTAGTTTATATTTAGAGAATTAGTAGTTCCTGGCTGCATCCTATCTAAAGATATCTAATGAGAATAATGAGAAAGTATTGATAATGCACAATCCTACTTTTTACATTTTCTAAAAATGATAACTAAGTTTCACGATATTGAAAGTTTCTGTAACCAAACTATAAACGTAACCCGTTACTTTTCTATATATTATATCATACGCATCAATCACGTATCTTTCTTCCTTCAATGAAATTTATTTCGCGACATCACAGCACAACTGTTTACGAACGGAGAAACGTAACAAATACATGCACATCATCGCGCCATTCACAATAATCACGGGCAGTCGAGATAAAAGGAGTCTCGGGAGCCACACCGACGGCTCCGATCTGCATTCCCATGGCACGAGACGCGGATTAAGCGAGAGAAAGGGAGAGGGAGCCTGCTCACTGCACATCCGAGAGACGGCGGCGGCGGCGGCAACGAGGAGGAGCAGGAGGCGGACGAAAAAGAGTAGCGATAATGAATCGTCCGGATCGTTTTGCTTCCATTGTTCTCCTCCCGCGGCTTTGTGCCGCAATGGGTGACAATGTCGGAAGGTATATATATGACGGCGGAGGCGGCGAGCCCCTGTGGGGAGAGAGAAAGAGCTTCTTTATGATCCGTCCACTTGTACGAGCGCGACTTTATAGATGTACGTACACGCTGAGCTCATGGATTCGCGTGTGTACTTACACACACACACGCGCGCACGGACTTTTGCAAAACTCGTTCTTATCTTGTCTCAATTAATTTGGCGAATGGTGTGGCACTGTGCCGCTTTTGGGTGATATATGAAAGAACAGATTGTTTTTTTTTTTAATTTGTTGTTTGGGTTTGAGAAATATGTTGTTGTGCGCATTTGTAAATCGATGACTATTACTTATTGCTTTAAAGGTGCTTTTAATTTTAAACTCTATATAATCCACCTTCAAAGAATATTTTATAAGTATACAAAACATTAATTTTACAATTATTTTTATTTTCATCACTTTGTAAAATTACTCGTTTCATTATACCTCAGAAATGTTCAAAATTACAGCGTGGTGTCCAGCCGCTAAACATTTATCAAACAAAATACATCCCACTATACACGTCCCATTGTTTTCCCAGCCAATACAACGTCACTCACACGTTACTCCGTGCGCCCATGCGCTCTACATTGTAAAGCGGCGGTCTTCATTCGTCTAAACAACCAATGCCAAGCTGGTTATTTACCATCGTCATAAACACAAACGTTAACCCGTCGACGGACAGCGAATAATTACGTCGAGCCATGCACCCCACCTACCTAATAACATTCATTAGAGCGCAAAATAAATCACCCGGAGCTATATACGCCGACGCATCTTCGAGGCGCGCGGACTCTATTATATCCTCCTGCGCTGTGTAGCGATTTCGGCAATTTCTTCGAACTTGCAGCGCGAGCGCGCGAAATCGTTTCGGCCGCGGGGCCGCGCGCGCGGCGCTTTTGGGAGCGCAATAATGGAGGCAATAAAGCGACGCGCGGTTTGCCCCGCGGCTATGATGCCTGATGCGCGAACGCGGCTAGACGCGATGACGTTAAACGCGTGGTGTGGTTCCCAAGTGCGACGCGATGTGAAAGAAAGGAGAAGGAGGATGTGGGGAGGGGGATAAGATGATGAGGTGGGAACCCCTTCCCTCCCTAGGAGAGGGAAACGAATTTGTTGGAAGTCGCTAGTAAAGAAGAATTGAGGAAGGGAGTTTTTTAAATAAAAGGTAGGAAGTATAACTTTGTGGTCGACTTTGTTGGTGTGGAAAATGTTTGTAACAACATGTAATGGTTTTTCAGGTTCTTGCTAAATGCCCACCAGCTGTAGAGTTCATTGACTGAAAGTATAAGTTACAAAATAACCCATCTTAATGTTTGTTCTGTTTTGATATTTGACTTGAAAAATTATATGCCATTATATATGTATATACATATTTTGTATTTACATAAATTTGACGGTAAAATGTAATATTATGTATAAAAAGCTTTTTGTATTTTGCAAAATACACGATCTGTATTTTATTTATAGCTAGCCTTTATTCTTCATTCAATAACTTTTCTTTTTTAAACTTTCTGGGGAAGCTGTTACAAGTCTATTAATAAGTGAAATAAATATATAGGTCATTATTTTAGTGCACTTGTTTCACTTGTAAGAGATCCAATCTTCATATAATTTATTTTGACATTATTCATCAACAGCATCCAATTACTGAAAGCTTTCTCATTTAACGCTAAAATATATATTATGTAATTATCTTCCACTTCAATAATGTGTAAGAAGCGGTTTTATGTAAAAAAGATTGTTGAACATAATTTTGTTTTTACAAAGATTCCAATCGAAATATAATAGCTTAAAAACTTTATTAAATAAGTACACAGCTTTTTCAATTCACCATGAAATTGACGAAAAAATAATATATTTTCTTAAATTAATATTAACAAAATAAATTCGTAATTCAATATCGTTTTAGTCTGAATTATTGGAAATGAGGATGTTTTCATCAAACATTAAGAATAAGAAATAATTCTTCGAAAATCGTTGTTTTACATTCTTACAATAACTGATACATCAGATTATTCCTTATAAAAAATTATTAACACAGTTTTGAATAACTCAATTATTTACGGCCTAAGACGCAAACTCTGCGATAGAAAGCGAAACAGGCGAAAAACAAGAAAACACAAGACAGATAGAAAGGGACAGGAAGAGGGCAGCGCGAGGAAGACCGCGCGGGATAAAAAAAGACGCGACGAGTGCGCGGCCTAACTCTCTCAAAATAATGTTACGTTATTTTTACGCCGGATTTCAGAGAGCCGAGACGTCCTCCTCCCGTCGCGATCTGGCCGGACGCGCGAATTTTTATTGGTTTCATTTGCTCTCTCTCCCTCTCGCAAGTATTAAAATTCTCGACGCCCCGTGACCTATTAATCTTTCGCTGCTTCCTGTTTCGCGCGCAACGGCACCGAAAATTTCGAAACGATCATAATGACTTATTAAAGGGCCGGCCGCCGCGGCGACGAGCGAGTTACGTGGCAAATTTTTAATTGAGATGAATTCCCCGAGCGACGACAGCCCGTGTTATTATAATCTAGTTATGACAGACGATTCGACGCGGACCTGTTATTAACGATAATGGAAAAGAAATTCGTTTTTGCTTTTAATAATGTTGGTTTAATGCTAATTTTTTTTTTTTTATAAAAAACGCGCACTGTGAAAGTGTTACACGTGCCGACATACGAACTGTATTATCTATATACCTCTTTAAAAAACCAACATTACTAAATACAATTTTACTTTGCTCTTCAGTTTCGAGGTAACGATTTATTAATAACTCTAATAATTCACTTCCGCGCGAGTTTCCCTCCTATATACGCGATCGTTTTCCGAACGCCATGTTTCATCAGCGGAAACGCGCTCGACCATTATATCCCGAGGATAAATCCGCTGCATCCGGTCCGAAGCCTAATGTAATTCCTCTTTGCAAAAATGTTATCTCAGCCAAAGAGAGAACCTTCGCGAGAAACAATTACGGACTTTCGCAAAATTCGCGACGTCACGCGAGAAATCACTACAGTCGCATTCCGCTGTGCACGCACGTGCGCTAGAGTTCCGCAAAACGACAGCTCCAGCTGAGGTGTAAAATACAACGATAAACGAAGAAGCGAAGAAGAGAGAGATAAAATCGCGGGTTTGAAGAAGGGGGATACTCCTTATGTCGAGTGCGCGAGTTTAATGCACTCTTTGCCCCTTAAATCTAAATGCTTTTCTGGTCGAGCGCCGTCGGCAGAATAGTTTGTTCTGTACGTGTATGATGAGTATTTGTGTACATACATACACAGCTTTGTTGTTTCGTTCGCACGCGAGAGAATCTATACGTGCGCATCTGCGAAGAAAGGTTCATTCATACAGTATTTTACGTTTGCACCGCGCGTTATCGTCGTCATCTTACGCCGCGCTCGTGCGCGCTCCCGACGTGAACTCGTGCCAAGATGCTGACTCTGTTTCTGTCGAACAATTAGGTGCTCGATGCGAATCGATACATTTTCCCAAGATCGGATTGGGCAAATAAAGCTGGTGCACATTGTAAAGTGAAAGGTATTTGTATAGTTTGAAACGGTTTAGGTGTCCTGCACGAACATGTTGATTTCTAAGGAAGCTCTCTATATATGCATTGAATTCTATTAAATTCTTTCGATCTAACTGTCGAAAATGTTGTTTGGATTTTCAGTATTGTAGTCGAAAAAATCAATAATTTATTTATAAATGTCGATACGATAAGATAATTTTTTGTTAATAAATACCATTTAAGGTTTCACTATTGAGCGGTTGGCGGAGTGAGATCATTTTTAAATTCGCTCGAGAACGAAGGTGTACTCCCATACAGATGCAAATGTACTATGCGAAAAAAATTGCTCAAATATACACTCACAAGGCTACTCGTTGATTATGCCACTTTGTTGAACGAATCTCGAAATGATTTACGAGCTCGACAGTCGAGCGGCGCGCCGATCCCTTCTTATACGGAGGTGGGCGTGACGTCTTCTTTTCTCCGTACAAACATTCCGTTGACGCATTCGACTTTAATCCATTAACTCGTGATTCAGCTGTGAGATTTTCCAGTGTTGCTCTTAATGAGGTCATTTTCGTGACAGGGTTAAAGAAGTTGTTCTATAAGTGCGTACATTGTGGAATAGTTGATGTGAAAATCTTGTTTAAAAATGAAAATTATGCCTTGTGCAATTAATGTGCATAATAATGAACGTTTTCATGCAAAAATAAATAAGTGTGACAGAAGTGTGAAAAGTTTATGAATTAGAGAATGTATATTTTTTATCTCTTACAAGAGCTCACGTAGCAATATATTTCAGATTTTTATTTAAATAATACTATGGTCGCTTTAATTATTCGGCGCTGAGAAATTTTCAAAACTGAATCGTACGTTCGCAAAATAACCATAGTAAAAAATTTCCGTAAAATTCCGGCATCCCACTCATTTATCTTGAAACATTCAGCTATTGAAATAAGAAAGTCGAATAATTTAATTACCTTGCAAGTTTGTAAATAATTGCTGCCCATAAATTTATAACAAGATGCAGTTTTGATTGCGCGACCCGCGCTCCAGCTGCTCAACGAAAGCTTTCCCGCATACTAACGAAAATAAATAATTATAGTTATTCCATCTGAAAGCCAGAAAATAGCCGGCAATTTCCTCGGTATTTGATGGCTCAATTATATATTACTCGCAGGTAGTCGAAACGAAAAATGTAAAGGGGAAATAAGCTTCGAGCTCGCGCGCGGAGCATTCCGATTTTCCGGACCGACCGCCGCTCCAGCGCGCGTGCGCTATGCAGAAAACCGTTTGCCTTAAATTGTTCGTTTTTATGGCATTTGTTACTTGACTCTCGCGCACCGAGGTATGAACTGCGCGTGCGCGAAGCCGCCTCTTCGTTTGCATTTACTGACTTCCCCTGTAGTCGTGTAGCGCGTATGGAAAATTTTTTAAACCGCTATGAGAGCTGTGCTACTTTAGTACTCGCACTCCTAATCCCATAAGATGAGAAAGAGGCTTGAATATGGAAACGGGATCTTTGTTTAGTTGAAAACGGTTTTATGTTGTTGGACTAAAGTTATTAGAATGGCGGTATTGTATTCCCAATAATATGAGCATAGTTTTATTTTGGTTGTGCTAGAAATAACGTGTAAAACTTTATTATTAGCAATGAGAAAAAAGATCTTTATTATTATAAAATTTATAGTTAACATAAGTTACAATATCTTTAAAAGGGTAGACGACATATTTCTATTTTTTATAAATGTCTAGTTAACATTTTATCTCAATATACCATATAAATACATTTTTTCTTCTACTGAAATGGATGTTACACTATTATATAATTTTTCGAACTGACGACACTGATATATAGTTTTTCGAACAATTTTTGATCGTCTCTAACTTTCAATATAAGCCAGTCAACAGGTTTTATCTCACTAAGCTTGAAAAAATTTTTTAAATTTCATTTAGAGACACAAATTATTACAAATTTTATCTATCATGTCAGCAGCATCTTAAAATTGAAAATATTCGATAACATAGCTTTTCTCGCATTTAGGTCTTACCCAATATTTTAAATTTTCCATAGCTTCAGTAAAAAATTACATGAAAAATGTAAATTTTAAGCTGTACTATACATGATGCTCCATCAACTAGGTAAACCTGCAGGTTACGGTTAGGTAAAAAGTAATTAATTAAAGAGCCATATTTTTGGATTGGGGGATCCTGAAGCTACAGTGTAACAAAATATTTATTTATAAGGCTCGTACAAATAAAATATGTAAAAAATACTATTTGATTGCTTTTCAAATTTGTTTTAGATTCAATGAAAAAAGAAAATGAAGATATGTGGTCTACGCCTTATAACTACTCAACTCCTGTTCATATTATTGAAAATTTAATATGAATTTTTGTTTATTTAAAAAAATTCTTATGTTTATCGCGATTTCAAACTGATATTCATTAAAATATAGCATGTTTGTCAAAAAGTCAAACTATACCTATCGAAGTAAAATTATATTTACACTTTTTTCTAATTTTAAGCACCTTTTATATTTTTACCTTATCCCCAACGAATATCTTAATCACTGAAAACAACAAACAGTAGCGATACACGTATTACAAACATCTTTTTATTTACTTTCTCCGTTCGGCAACTCCGCTCGCGGAAGGAAAGAAAAAGCGAAGCAGCAGGAGTAGCACATCGCAAGCGCTGAGAACCCGGAAGTAGGCGAGCTTCCAAGCACCGTGAATAGGTCTGCAGCGTGTATAGGGACACTGCAATTAGGTGAAGATCGCTCGGCAATTGCAGGCAGGGCAGCCTGTTCGTGTTTCGTCGTTTCTACACTCCTCGTCTCTCTCCCTAGGGTAGGCGAGCGCGCGCACGTTCCCTCTCTTTATTTCGCGCTGAGAAATTGCCACAGGCTTTTTGCCGAGCTGTTCGCGCTGAGAGCGTCTGTAAAAACTGTATCGAGCGTCCTGCGGTCCAGCTTTTTGCCATGTTTACAGCGATTTTACTGGCTTCTAGCACGATATTGTCAGCAATGCCTTGTATTGCGATCGAGTGATAGAAATTATTGTTTGAGAAGTCGCTGTTTTTATTTGTAGAAATTTATTACAAATTTGTGAACGTTCTTAACTATATTCATACATACTGAGAAAAAACCCGCTGCTAATTCATTGGCACTTAACTTCCTCAAACTTAATTTTTTGTGCTATTACATCAATTATTTGCGTTAAAAAGTACAATTAATTGTAAACAATATGTATTAAAAAAAATAAAAATATGTTCTAATAAATTATTTTAAACACTAATCAGAAAATCCTAATTAAATACCAAAAAAATTCCCAAATTATAAAAACGAATATCTTCAAAAATAATTGTGCAATCTTAATGAAATTTTGTACATATATTCTTCATAACGTGAGTTCCCGCGTAAAAAAAGTTGAGATCACAAAAAGATCGCTTTAAGATATATCTCGATTATGGCACTATTTAATACTTTTTAAGATGAAAAGTCTCAACGAATAATCAAGATGATTTTAATATTTTTTTAATCATCGCTACATTCAGTCTTTTAAAGCATTTTTAAGATGGTTTTCAGACATACGAAATTCATTATTTAATATCATTTTAAGATAAATTTGAGATGCTTTTGAAATGAATTTGAGACGAATTCGAGACGAGTTTTCGTACTGAATTTAAGATGATATTTAGATTTGTTAAGGTGAACTTAAGACAAACTTTTATGACAACTTTAAGATCTCTGATAAATGAATTGATTCGAAAATTTTTAAATTTATTAAAAAAATTTTTTAATCGATTCTTTAAACCCGATTAAGGGGTTTACACCAAAAGCAAGGCAAGCCTTGAAGTTTAGACTCTTGTTAAAGAGTGATTTAAAGGCTGAATCTCTCGGACTTATATACTCTCGGCGTTTCAATGTGTTTAGGGGTGCCCCGATCGATGCGCCGCGTAGCGACGGCAAATGACAACTATGAGTTCGGTTACTTCCAATCGGTTGTTACCGTCGTTAAACGCTACGCGGCGCATCGATCGGGGCACCCCTAAACACATTGAAAGGTTGAGAGTATATAAGTCCGAGAGATTCAGCCTTTAAATCACTCTTTAACAAGAGTCATGACTAAAAAAAGACAATGATTAAAAATTTTTTTTTTTAATTTTGGAATCAATTCATTTTTCAGACATCTTAAAGTTGTCATAAAAGTTTGTCTCAAATTAATCTTATCATCATCTTAAAAAATCTCACAATCATCTTAAATTTAGTACGAAAGTTCGTCTCGAATTCGTCTCAAATTCATTTCAAAAGCATCTCAAATTTATCTTAAAATGATATTAAATAATGAATTTTGTATGTCTGAAAACCATCTTAAAAATGCTTTAAAAGGCCAAATGTAGCGATGACTAAAAAATATTAAAATCATCTTAATTATTCGTTGAGACTTTTCATCTTAAAAAATATTAAATAGTGCCATAATCGAGACATATCTTAAAGCGATCTTTTTGTGATCTCAACTTTTTTTACGTGGGCTAGACAGCCTATGAATTTAAAGTTAGTTTGTCCAATCGTTTTCAAGAAAATGAGATTTGAAAAATTAAAAAAAAAATTTAACCTCAACTATCTTTCAATTTTATGAACATTTTTACTTGGCTAACGAAAGGGCTCTAGAAGTATAAAAGTGTTACCTACCCCTCTGCTAAATTTCATAAAGATTTATTGATTTTTACTCCAGTTATCGTACGACAACGAAAATGCAATTTTTTTCTTTAATAATTTGTTTTCATTAACCAATCGATAAAATCTCTTGAAATTTTTAGAGGTAAAAGTACTTTTTATACTTAATAACTGGTACAAATTTTGTGTAAAAATGGAATAGTTTCTGAGATAAAAATTATAGAAGAAAATTACACATTTACCTTCGTAACAAATGAAGGACGATAGATATTTAAATTAAAAAAAAAAGAAAATGTTGGTAATGTAATGCCCTTTCAAATGCATTTCAAAAAATTGAAAAAATTTACCCTATCACACACAAAAAATGAGAAAAATTGAAATTTCAAAATCTTTTTTCATCATAAAACAAAAGAAATTCGATAAATTTTCAAAATCGTTTGTGGATTTTAAAGCGCCATCAAAATTGAAGAGAATACGCTTTGTCCCTTCGAAATCCACCGATTCGTTCTCGAGATATCTTCTGTACACATACTCATATACAGACACACCCACGCACGCACACACGCGCACACACACACGCGCGCGCACACACACACAGACAGGAAAAAAATTTTTCTCAAAATAAAAAAATAATTTTATACTACTATTCTTAAAACATGTTTGTAATACTTTTTTGACCGAAAAATTTTTTTCACCGTTACAAAGCTTCCTCTCTTTGAGGAAGCAAAAAATGGTTCAAATAACCGAAAATTTTGGTATCCATTTATCGATACAATTCATAGCTTACGTAATTTTGTACCACGCAGTTCTCTTTACCTTTTTTCTCTCAGCGTGCAGTCTACTAATAAAAAGATATTAAAATAAATTTGAATTTGTTAAAAAGTGCCATTATAAATTGTGTACTAACCACATTATAAGAAAAGATCTTTCCATATTTCAGATGTTTAACGTATCCGACATTTATTGTATTTTGTTAGACTCGAAGGAACTAATTCTCGCGGTGATACTTCTAATTAGAAGATTCTGACTCGTGCCAAACTTTCCATTCAGCAAGCCACAGCCAGACGTTACGGACGCAGACATCAAGCGCATTTATCCAAAACCCCATTGAATGTGCGAGCGCGCTCGAGTGAAAGGCGATCTCGGTGTACACGTCTACATTAACGCGCGCGCATATATACCCACTCCACGCGTTTCCTGTTGCGCGCAGCGCGTAACTAACTTCTGTATAGTGCCTCTGTATTTGCGAGGGGGGACTTCTCACCCTTTTCGTCCTTCGCCGCGGTCCTACCTTCCATTTCCGGCGCGCGGGACGCGTGTATAATGAGCGCGAAACACGAGACCGCGACACTTCTGTCGGGCCTTCGGCGCTCGAGTGCTTCTAAAAATATATACGCCCGTTGCCGAACTTCTTTTTAACTGACACAAATATGTATTTGACGAGGGGACGGCCGCGAGCGTTTACTCATTATGTCGCTGGATTTACTCGCGAACGCGCGTGTGAGCGTCAATATGTTTCACAATTATATTATGTCACAGGTATAAAAAAGATATATGTTTTAAAAATAAGATTCAATGTATATGCAATCAGAAGGTGTAATTTAATGCGAGATCGCGAATAATGAAATTTTAATGTCAAAAGCAAAAATATAGACGAGTCAAAAATAGATAACCACAGGTTTGAACACTGCCGATTTCGATTCAATTTATATTAATATCGTGTGATTAAACTCAGGCAATATGCAATTTCCCAGTGATTTAAGCCAAAATGCTTTACGAGCGAACCCTTAAAAGCCCTGATTTATAGCACCGCGGCAATATACCACTTACCGCGTTAATCCGCACAATTAATATTCACGTTTTGCGCGAACCGCGGGCATTCCATAAAAGAACACGTCGAAATTGATTATTTCGGCGCGCCTCCGCCAATCCGACCCCGTAACAACCATCCCAACCATTTCTCGTCCAATAAAGGAAAAAAAAGGGAACCAAAGAACTTTATATCGTTTATACGAGGCGCATGCAGGTGTAAAGAATGAAATTCTCGTCCCGAAAAAGCGTCCGCACGCGCAAACGAGTTGTATATAATACGTGTATACGAATAACCACATAATGCGCCGATAGCGATCTCGTTTGCGGCGGCGGCGGCGGCGGTTGCGTTACCTTTATCGGTGCTCGTATTAATTCGAAATTACACGGCGCCTGTCGCTCGTATCTCGCGCGCGTGTGCGCCACCTTCGACGTTTTTTGCCAACAGCCGAATAGTTCTGTAGTTGTCGTTTCTTGGCAATTCCTTTTTGATTCGTTGCGCTCTGTAAGGCGCTGCGAAGCGATAAATCCGGGTCTTGATTGACAATTTTCGAAAAAGGTGGACGGGATGGTCTGACATTAATTAAGCGGATTTTACGTGGAGCGCTTTGATACGTTACCGTCAACAGCCACTGCGTGTATTGTATAACAGGAAATTTATTTGTTTATTTTTTAGGTATAACGTGTAACAAGTTTTTATAAATATTATTATGGGGATACAATATACACGGGAATAGCATAAGATAACTTTGTGCAGAAATTGTAACAAAATATAGAAAAACTTGGTTACATTATAGTTTTAAGAATTGCTGATCTAGAAGTGAATAGTATGAAGTAATTATCTTATTGCAACAGCAACAGTTACATTGTAACCGCACCACTTCCCCTGTATTTATACTTCATTACATGCTGTTCCGAATACAACAATGAAAAAATTCAGGTTTAGGAGAGAGCAATTTAAAGTTTCAATTTACAATATCCTTTCGCGTTAGTAATGTTTATTTATGAACTCGAAATAATTTATCAAGCAATCGCTATCCTAATGATAATTTTTACCTATCTGCATACATTAGAGTATATTGCCTTACAATTACAATATTTCATTATTACTAAAAGCTTACTTATCAAGTTGTCATAGCATATTGCTCTACTTACCTAATAAACTAGTGACATAATTTACAACAGCCAATATAAGAACTTGAAAGTAAATAAATATTAAAATTTGACTCGGTTTATTATGCAGTACCGTTGATTTTTATCAACGTACTTTATTGTTTAAAAAAAATTTGGACCTTTATTTTCTCACGCAATTACCTTTTTCAGTAACGAGACAGCCGTCATTGTAAATTAGCACATTGAAACCACGAAAGCTCCAGTCTCACCAACATTACGCGAACGCAGCAGGGCTTATAAATCAACGCCTGCGTCGATGGTATGACGGAAGGTGTCAGGCGGCTCGCTATCCTTTTTTTCTCACGCGAGGATTTCGGCGTATCTGTGCTCGAGAGATGCACGAGTGGTAGTGCGGCTTTGTTGCATTCGTTTGCAGGATGTATTTTCGACTTTTTTGCACGCACTCGAGGCCTATAATCAGGCGATTTACCGCGCTGGTAATTGGGAGAAAGGAGAGAGAGTGTGTCTTGGTAATCTTGGATGGAACGACATTTTCAGATGGATTTACCGAGAAAACGTCGTTCTGTAATAAGCGAGATAATGAGGCTTGCTTATTTTAATGGAAAATTAAATTGTGCAGGAATCTTATTAGTCACATAATGAAATATTTTCAGAAGAGTATAAATATTGAACAACAAATTTTAATGCGCGCGTAAAAACAATATTCCGATTAATATGCGTGTTCTATCTGCGATCGCGAAAAAATTATAAATTACAGTCTTCAGTAGTTTCTATAATACGTTAAAAAATTGTTGCTTATAAGCATTAGCCTTATATTCATAATAATACCGTAAAATTGTAGACCGGATTTTCATTTTGCTCGCGTTACCGGCGGTGGTCGCGCATAACGCTCATAATTACGGGAACTGTCGACAGTATGATTATAGAAGGCGACAAAATAGATGGCATAGTAATAATGATGCTGAAACCAGTTCTAAAATGTTACTTATAATATAAATGCTACAATTATACTATTTATTGACCGTTAAAAATCTGCTTTCGATTTTATTTATACACTAATATTATCATTTGTCCTTTTGTATTTAAAGTTATTAACATTTATGTAAAAAATTAAGTACATTAAACAGTTTAAAGTAATTTCGACTGTTCTAGTCTTAAACAAAATTTTTATCAAAGTGAATGTCCTTTAAATTTATGTGAGCTATTTTAATGCAACGATTACGCAAATCCAATCTACCAGTTCATAGAAAACACTTATTTTTCCATATAGATAGAACTAATTTTCACGTTCTAAGAAGAATTTTTCTATAAAAGAGCAAACTTTGTATTTAAACTGAACAAAAATAATAAAACAACTCGGATATCAATAAAATGGTATTTAAAATTTTCCTGCTCTATATTTTAACGGAAAATTATATAATAAAGTAAGGGTTTTAACCCATAGTCATAAGGTAAAGGTGAAACAATATAAATTTCTTTTATGTAATTCATTTAAACAAGGCTAATCGGTTAGAAAGTGACGAAAAAATTATTGAAGAAAGCAATGCACTTTGTCGATTAAACTTCGCGCTACTCAATCCTTAGTATACTAAAATATATACTCTAATCAATTACAAGCAGCAGCAAATACAGCCCCATTATTTATACATAAACAGCATCTTAGGTTTCTTCTACACCAATCTCCCAAAGCCTTCAAGCTTTAATGCTCACGCTTCGCACTCCAACTTCTCTTTCTCTCTCTCTCCAACCAGGTTATACTACCAGTAGGTGATTAATGACCGCGTCTATGCTCGGTGATTTTCTGCACTTCCCTTTTTTGCTCGGCGCTTTCCCGGCCGGAATATAATCGCGCGCACGTAAGCGCGGGCAGCAGCAGCAGCAGCTCGTTGTGCAACGAGATCGTATCTCTGGCGCGCGCGCGTGCGAGCGGCTATATAGCCCGATTACCGGCGTGCCGGCCGGCTCTCGTATAATGGCTCGGGCAAGCACGATTTTCTTACTCTCGGGGGTATATACCGTGCGTATATAAGACACTTTTCCGTCTGGATCGGTGGAAGGGAAACGCCGGATTCTCGCGAGAGGTTGCCGTGAGTAATGCGATATTAATGTTGGGAGCGCGAGAGCGTAACGGTTCGAGGCGAGGGAGGCTTGAGAAAAATTTCCCTTAGAATACGTGAGGTTAGAGCTGTTTAATGATCGACTGCTTCGATAGAATATTTACGAGCGTTTATGGCTGTCGGAGTGGGTTTTATAACTTATTTTATGATTTAAGTGAGAATTATCGGGCGAGGAAATTTGAATTTGAAAAAAAAAGGTCGAGTTATTGTGTTTGAGGGACGTAAATTTTATTGTAAGCACGAAATACGTGATTTGTTGAACAAGAACTATAAATCTGAAATTAGATATTTTCGTGATAAAATATTCTTTGTCAATGCATTAATAAAAATCAAATTATTGTTTCAGTCAAATTTTTTCATTTTCTTGTTGAAATAATAATGGACTAACTGCTCTTAAAATATTGCATATTAAAATAATCAATCGTCTGTAAATGGCCTCATAAGATATTCATCGAGTTCATCAGAGCTTGTAAATCATTTTTCTTTTGCGAAGCAGATTTTCAACGGTAACTTAAAACTGTAGCGAAGAATATGCATAGAAAACTAAAGGACACGTGATAGTTTAATAAGCGATGATCTTATCTTTAAATTATCTAGCCATTTTAATTGATGCTCCATCTCTACTATAATGAAATGGAAAACTTACCGTTAATTTAAATATATCGATGGTATAATATATGTTATTATATGTATCATGTATAACATTTAATTTTTTCATAACGAAACAATTTATTTATTAAAAATAAAATCCTGAAATAAGTTTTAATGTATCTAGTTTTTGAAGTAATGAGATTTCGATTCAACATAAGAAATTTGACGGTCAGTGGTTCAAAATCAAAATTAATTTGTTCAATAATTATATTTGTTCACCGTAAAGCACAGCAATTATTAATTTGATAAGTTATCATTAGTATTAAACAAATTTTAAATATTAAACATAAAATTACATAATAATAAAAAAACGTTAATATTTTTCGTACAGGATATTAAATTTTAATAATGAAACGAGTTTTCGTCCAACCCTCATTACGATCATATTTTAATTAAATTTATGTTATTTAAAAAATGTTTCGTTAAAGTAAAAAATGTTTCGTTACTAGTGGAAAGTGTATGTATGAAATATGACAGGTCTAAAAAGAAAGCATATAATTAAAGATGATTTTTTTCTTGATTGGAAATTGGTTCATACGAAGTATATTTTTAGTACACGAAAATTCTTAAAAAAAAGTTCTTGAATCTCAGTTTTCAGACCTCATCTCTATTTCTGTGCATTATACAACACACGAGAAAATATGTAATCAATAAAAAAGTCTTTTTGAAACAGTTTCTTGACATTAACATTATTGTTAAAAGAGTTTAAAAACTTTTGCTTAGAAATTGAATCATATAGTCAAAAATAGTAGAACATTATTTCCTTCCAAAGTTATGTTAGTTTAAAGTTAAGTGTCAAAATACACACCATAACAAAACAGTTTATTAAGTTCACACGATTTTGTACGTTTTGAAGTCAAATTTTGAACTGGCTAAATTTTTTAAAATATAACATTTTTAAAAACAGTATCAGTTTTTAAAGGCCTATGTTACATAGTTTTTTAATGGCTAGACATTTTGTTTCGTAAATTATACTATATAGTGTTAACGAAGCAAAAAATGGAGTCTGAAAGGTCTTCTTAAAAAAGAATTTTTTGAATACTTTATTATGCAAGCAGGGCAATCTTTTGTTGATTTTGTATGTCATTTTTCTACCAACATAGATAAACAATTCTCACTTGAAATATCACAACAACAGCTCCATATGACAAAAAAAAAAAAAAAAAAACAAGTCGAACCGTGCGAACCGCCCTCATTTATTCTATTCGTGCCGCGCGCTTACTTACACACTCGGTGTATATACTTTGGTAGCAGCGGCCACAGAGTCCGGTCACACCAAATGATATATGAACGGGGCCGAAATTTTGATAACGAGCGCCGCCGCCCATAAATTAAAAATCAATTGGCCGACGCTCTTTCTCTGGCACACAGCAGCAGCAGCGCGCTTCATCCAAAAAGAAACCGGCCGTGCACGTGGAAAAAAGGATCGCGGAACGAGAGCGAGTGGGTGGACAACGACGACGGGGGCAATTAATGGACGACGCCACCAGCGCGCAGCGCGACGACGACGATGCGAACAAAGACGAAGCCTTTAACGAGAGTACAGCTCCTCGTGCTCGCGGAGAGTCTTTTTGCGCGCATGGTGCGGCGGCGGCTAAGCCATATCTCGAGAGGGGGGGAGAGGGACGCCGAGCGAGAGAGAGAGAGAGACAGCGAAACCCAGCAGCAGAGCCCGCGCGCGAGTGCTGACCATAGTTGGTATGTGGGCGGAGTGGACTAGGACGCCTTTAAGGATGTTGGCCTTAGCCTTAACCCGCGCCTGCGTGAGCAGCCTCGCACGTGTGCGTATACGCGCGCTGGCCACTTGACTACTGCAGGCCAGACCGCGCAAAAACTCGTCGGGAGTACTTACCTGGAAATGCTCTCTCTCTCTCTCTCTCTCGCTTGCTCGGCGGTAGAGATAGCGCCGCGATCTGTTAATAAGCCTGCTTTTATGACCAGAAATGGCCATGCGCGCGCCGAAGGCAGGCGCTTCGGAAGTGCCACGCGCGCGCGGTTGTGTCGTCGTTGTGTTTGCAAATAGGTCTTGTACGGGCGAGCGGTTAATGGTGAGGGGCTTTTCCGCGGAGGAGGAAAATAGGAGGCTTATTGGTTCTTGGTTTGTTTTTTGGTTTCTGGTGTAGTTTTAGATGTTTTTTATGAGAGTAAAAAGTGTTATAGAGATAGACAGCATTAACGTCTCAGTGATTCAGGATAACGAGATCGTTCTAAATCCAGAATGTAAATAACGAAAGAATCGCTTAAAACTAATGAATTCATAGAAAAGGATAAAATAGAATTTATTGTATACACGCGGAAAAAAATAAAATACCAATAAAAAAGTTAATTGCACAATACATTTGTTTGGATTAATAATCTATAAAAAGGAATAAACTTTATATCTACAGTTATTCGGGTTATTAAGGTTGTATTGGCCATAAGGTCCCATTCAAATAATTATGTATAACATGCAATTTAGCTTGGACTCGAAGGTCATGCAAATGCGTTCAGCCCACTTATTAAATCATCTTTAAGTAGTCGATGAAATCATTCTTCGCAAAGTATTTTTGGCACTTACAACAAGTGGTACGCTCTTTTTATCTCGAGTTTCATCTATTATAATAAGTTTGTGAGCTATTCGTAAGATTATTCACTACGATTTGTGTCAATACGAACATAACAATCATAAACGTTCCCAACTTCAGCAATTGAATTTAAGAATACTGCTTCCACATTCCGCACGAAGAATGCCTCAGGCCCTTCAAACTTTCCCACTTAAAAAAAACATGCTCCTAAAAAGCGCTGAAAAAAAGGGCGAACCGAAAATTAATTTCCGAAAGCCGGCCTCTCGCGTGCACGTAAATCCCCGCTTTCCCTTTTCCCTTGTTCATTTTTTCTTTCATCGCTGACGGAGAGACGCGGCGCGGGGCCTGCGGATGAACAGAGCTCCAGCCGGGCGCGTAATGCGAATCGACTTTTACGCGTGCGCGCGCTCGCGATGAACTCTCAGCGCGCGCGCTGCAGCTAAAAGCCGGTGAATTACTGCTGTTGTGACTGGCGCGTGCGTGCATTACTATGGTGCGGTAAAAAGGGCTGCGAGCTGTACATCGCGAACGCGCGCGCACGTGTGAGATGTTTAGAGGAAGGAGAAAGAGAACCGTAGTAAGAGAGTGAGGGAGAAAGATGGAGAGAGATTTTAATCCCGCGAAGGTCGGCGCTCGCGACGGACGTAGCCTTGAGTCGGCGTTAAAGTGTCTTTACGTGGGTGTCGGGGATTGGCGCGGCCGGAGGTTTTTTCGTCTGCGGGGTTGCTTGGCTTGTTGATTAATTAGGGGATTATTGTCTGGCTGTGGTTTGTGCCGGTCTTAAAATAGTTTGAGAATTAATAGACATTTATATATAAATTGTGGCTGAAACTTTGCTGTAGTTAGTAAGAAACAATGCTAAAAGTCAAATTGAAGATTATTGGTAATAATATATTTATGTCCTTTTGGTTAGGTGAATTAATGAAAATTCTTGGTGGTGTTTTGCGTAATTACTTAATTATTGCGAAAGAACAAACAATACAAAGTATCGATTTTATTTATTTCGGGGTTTTTTCGTTAATAAAGGATCATAATCAAATTATGTAATAATTAAATTAATGTATTAAAAAAAAGTAGTTTCGACAAAAAAAACTCCTAAAAAGTCCTGTTTCCTCATTACTTTGCAAGCTGTCCTCGCCAATCTCTCATCACAATTAACCGTACAAATCGCCGACATTAATCAACACTCACCTCCTCGACGGCCTGCGCCCATTAATACTAATTTGACGATACACAAATGTTTGGCTGCCCTTACTCGATATAACGAGCTTCGAGACAAACTTTTTAATTGCACGTTCGTTATATACACGCTCGGCCCGATTAATCAAGCATCGCATATATACGGGCGCGTGTAAGATGGACGAAAAGGGCATCGATTGTCAAGAGGCAGAAAGAGAGAGTGAGCAATTCTTCGTTTTCGGCGGAGCGCCACTTCAGACTCGAGACTTGAGTGTTATCATGTGTGTGTAGCCGCCGAATATAAGTTGCTGACTTTTGGACTGCAACGCATGAGACTTTCCCACGTGAAATGAGTTGTTGCTGTCTGTCAATGAATTTCCATGGTATTAATGTGTGGCATGCGGGTTTCATAAGGCGTGATAATATTAATGAACATACTGTTCCGAACAAATCGCAAATACGGCAGAAGAAAGAAACTAATAAACTTTATTCAAGGAAACCCACAAATCGGGTTATCTTCCCGTTACGTGTTATTGAATCGAGAGCTCAACCATAACTGACTCTTTTTGTCTGACACTAACAACTATAACTAAGTGACGCGTGCCAATTGTTTTTTGATGGTAGAAATCAATTATACATTTTAGAATCCCTTTTGTAACATATATATATATATATATATATATATATATATATATATATATATATATATATATATATATATATATATATATATATATATATATATATATATATATATATATATATATATATATATATATATATATATATATATATATATATATATATATATATATATATACGTGTTATTGAATCGAGAGCTCAACCATAACTGACTCTTTTTGTCTGACACTAACAACTATAACTAAGTGACGCGTGCCAATTGTTTTTTGATGGTAGAAATCAATTATACATTTTAGAATCCCTTTTGTAACATATATATATATATATATATATATATATATATATATATATATATATATATATATATATATATATATATATATATATATATATATATATATATATATATATATATATATATATATATATATATATATATATATATATATATATATATATATATATATATATATATATATATATATATATATATATATATATATATATATATATATATATATATATATATATATATATATATATATATATATATATATATATATATATATATATATATATATATATATATATATATATATATATATATATATATATATCTATTTCTTCCTATATGAAATTCGGGAATTACGTATAACTATATCTATTCGCTATTTTAGTTTATTTTTCTAATTGACATTTAAATAAATGTTACTATTTCGTTCCGTAACATACCTATACAATCGCTGTACAATTTATGAATAAATATTTTCGAATTTTTACAGTGATCTATATCAAGTATAACAATAAATGCGCACGATAATAAACAACCTATACGAAATTCCGGTACATTGTATACAATGCATAAAAATTAATGCAAATCTGCAGCCTTCCATCATCATCATCATCAACAAGCTTATACGCCTAAACTAATCGATCCTCCCTCTCCCATTGTGTCTAATCGGTCTATCAAGCCCAATTTATCCTAAACATCCTCCTCCTCCTTCTCCCGAGTCATATATCCTCCGACCTCATCACCCTCCACCCATCCACTCATCGTGCAAAAAGCATGCAGCCGGCCAACGGACTCCCGATAATGACGATGCTTGCACGTACACATATAGACACGCGCTCGCGAGCCCCTCCCTATCGGCTCGTTATGATCCAACTCATTGTTCTCTCTCTCTCTGAAAGACCCGCGTACGGAGTTTCGCAGACAGGAAATGAACTGACAGAGAGAGAGAGAGAGAACAAGACGCGGACCACCGTATAGACACTTACACGCTGCTCTTTCCTCTCCTGTCCGGTGTTTAGTCGCGAGAGAGAGATGCCCTCTTCCCGGTGCGCGCTGCAAGTCCTACACACACATATATACACGTGCGTCTTATCGGGCGCAAGCCGAGAGCGCGCTCGTGTAAGTGGCTACTTTCTCGGTCGCGGTGTGCCGAGAGAGATCTGCGCCCCTGATAGGACGCAGAGGCCGCGCGCGCGCAAACGAGAGACTTTCTTCGAACCGAGCTCCACCCAACGCAATTAGAACTAGACGCGTCTTTCGCGTGTGTGAGTGCGTCTATGTGTACGCGAGGAGAGTGCCACTTGATGCGCGTGACGTTGGCGTCGCGACGACGGGGTTACTATTTACGGATTTTCTCCGCATTTCTTATAAACGCCGGGAGAGTTTCAGTTAGTCTCGCGGCCTGCGTGACTTGCTTTTTTCAGTTTACTCGAGACGATGATTTTCTTCGTCTGGTCTATGTAGAATGTTAGCTTTGGGAATGTTTTTCCATTAGATAGATTGTCAAAATAAAGCTTTCTGGTGAAATATCTAGAAAAACATCGTTGTTTGTTATTTCTCATAGATCAAGTGTAAATAAAGAATACTTTTATAACAATATACGTAAAAAAATGAAAAGTCAATATTTTTCTGTGTACAGTTTTATTGAAATTCAAATTTATCGTAAAAAATAAAATAATACAGTTATTCTTCAGATGGCATATCCTAGAAATATATGAGTATTTCTCTGGAACTTTTAACTTTTAGCTAAATAAAAATTTCAAAATTTAATGTTGAGGCACATTCACAAAACCCATTTTTTCTGTTCTAGGTACCCCAAATAACAATAAAAAGGGTGTGCTCCTCATTTTTAAACATATAGTTTTTTAATATTGTCTGCTTATGCACGTATGAGTAGTCGTGAATGAATGCATGTAAAACTGTCTTACAATCACTTTCTTTTTGATTTTTTTTTAAATAATCCGAATTTCGTTAGACACCCCGTGAATTTTTTCGAGAAAATGCATGTAGTAAAAAGAGCCATACTTACATTAGAGGTATATACCGTTGTTAATGTGTGCCACTAAAAAATGATAATTGTTTAGACTAGGGGCGTATTGACACCGTGTGCTTTAGTAGATCATAATTCACTTTTCATAAGAGGCACACTTATAACCAAAGTTACATTTTGTTCGTTTCTCCAAGACGAGTGATTTACGTTCCAGAAAGTTAAAAAAACACAAAAGATTTTTTTTAATCGAGAAATAAAGTTTATTTTTTATTTTTACCAAAATAAAACGTCGTAGAGATAATGCTACGTACTTTTTTTTAAAGGTAGGCACATTCAATCCGACAACATATTTTCGAATACTAAACAATGCTAATACTAATTCGAATACTAAGCATTTATAAAAAGGTTTTTTTAACGATAAAATAAGGATGAAAATTTCCTAAGGTACGCAGACAAAACCTCTAAATTTAGGCCGTTTCCGATTGCCCATTGAGTTTAATTGTCCTTGTTTAAAAGTGAGTTCTATGTAGTGGAACATGTTACTTAAAGTAGATTTTATGAATATTTGCTTGACTTAGATAGCTAAATATCTGAGAACCATAAGACATGTTACAGTGCGGTAAAAGTTAAAAGTTCCAGAGAATTGCTCATATATAGATTTTCTTTAACTTTTAAAACTTCGTATTTGTAATTTTAACTTTAACGAAACATTTTCAGTCTCCCGACGATTATCAATTCCACTTAACTGGAATTACACTCCACATACTATCATATACACGTACATATACGCATCGAAGCCCCCACCAACTTTATTTTCTCAATTATCGCCTGCGCAAGTGCGGGCCCGGCGCGGTGCAGCGAGGGCATTTGACAAATGGTTATCGCCGGCAACAAGAGCTTAAGCGTCACTGTATTTGTACATTGATGTTCCTCGAGTTAAGTCCGCCGGGTATCTCGCCGCCTTTTACGCGCGTAACAAGCTCGGGTAGCGCGAGCCCGGTGGGTGGAAACAAATGCGACGTCGCTTCCCTAGAAGGACAGAGGGAGAGAGAGAGGCGCTCTTTCGAGGGGCGTTTTAATCCGCTCCGCCGCGCTTGCGCACGCGTGTGCAGCGCTCCTTTGTGAAAAACGTCGCGGGAAACAATGGGGGAAGGAGGGGACTCCTGTGTGTGTGTGTGCACGCAAGGTGGACAAAAATTGGCAGCGGCAGCGTCGTATATTTTTCCCCTCTGGTATATGTCGATTACGTTAACGCGGTCTTTTGATGCCTCGCGAGTTTATGTGACGTTTCGAACGGCTGGGAGCGAGAAAAGAGCTTGTTTGAGTATCAAGTTTGAATTATGTGGGTTTTGACTTTTCCGTTAAATTCGTTAGAAAATTTCATGTTCCATTGCAATGCTTGTGCATCGTAAGTGGCGTGATGGATAAGACACCATATTTAATGTGAGGGTTGCTATATAAGGCTTCTTATACGTATATGAATCGCATCTGATTTAATCAAGAGATATAATTATTTACAAAAATATTAAGGTTCAGTTATATGATCCATCTAGTCATGATTCAAGAAACTATATTAGTATAGTATACATGGATTGCATTCCGGGGAACACGAATAATTTCAAGAATACTATAATTATAAAATTCACCGCAACACCGTGGACAATTAACAATCAAGCGCAACTAAATAGAGAAATTAATTACGACAACTTCCGAGTGCGTTAAGCACAGCCGAAACGCATTAATTCTGGCGCCTCGACAGGCTGATAATCGCGATTGTCGCCTACGGGGCAACAGATCCACAACAGACGAAACACGCGAAAACAAGACAATGCAAGTTGCTATACAGCGAAACCAAAAGAGGCGAAGAAGAACGGAGTAGGATCTTGAGATCCACCGGCGGCGGCGTCGTCTCGCACGTGGATGCACACGCGCGCGCTGGGGTTATTTCTGTAGTCATCAGTCACACTCTCGGCTAGAGTAAGACTCTCAAGAGAGTCGCACGCGGGAGCCTCCACACCTTGCATTGTGCGCTAAATTATCACCGGGTTCAGAGAACGGCGCGCATTCGGCGTCGCGATCGTAAAGAAATCTGTCTCCTGTCGCTTGATCAGAAGTTATCACTGTTATTGATAACGACGAGAGGCTGTTGTGACGCGGGGTATAGTATTTATGATTGACGGGAGGCCGGAATTTCTGCGGTTGTTTTGTCACGTAGAATGAATTACCTTATGCTAGAAGTCAATTCAGGAAATTAAAGTTGAAGAATTTCAGTGTGTGTGTACAACGGAGGTTGTTCAATCACTACAATCCCGTGGCTCTGTTTATCGAAGATAATTATTTTTCCAAACTATTGATTATAAAATGTATAATAGTTGGTGGGCGCAATAGTAAATGATTTCCTGATAAATTGCTCTAATTATATCGTAAAAGATAAAGCTCAATTTAAAGCAAGAAAATCGCTTTACCGTTATAATAGTCTCTCTGATATACCTATAATAACAGAGAAATTGAACAAGCACTCGTTAATACAAACAAGACCTAATTGATTTATGTTAATGCAGGATAAACAGCGTGTTTCGAGGTGTGGCTCTCCTCTTAACTCGATAGAGCCCACGCAATCAAAATGATTGCAGTCACGATTCTCTTAATCTCTTGTACCCATATCGTCTAGCATCTAAAAACAAACGAAGACAGTATCTCTTATTTAATCCAATACATATGAACCGAAACAAAACTATAAAAGGAAAAATTCAAATTTCTCCACACAATACGAGACAACAATCGAGCAGTCCAGCATTCTCGCACTAGCGCGGGATTGCACTTGCAGGTCTATATATAACACATAGAGGCTCGCGTGCCGGTCCGTTCTCTCTCCCACAGTAATACCGCGCGCACGGCCCATTCGATGCAGGCAATAACTGTCAAATCGAATATTGACTAATCGCTGTAGCGCGCGGTCCGACCGGGCATTGCACACTGCCGGCGCCCCCGGACGCTGCGGTTCGTTTCTTTCCCTCTCGCGGTCAAGATCTGTCTCTCCGCTGTGTATTATAGGTCCGTTCGCACGAGCGCAAAGAGCTCAGACGAAGTCTCGTGCTACAAATCACGAATTGCGAGAGCGATAATGAAATATTTTATCTCGCCTCGCTCGCAATTACTTACTTATTTATTGTTATGGGGTTTAATCTTGTATATTGACATTTCATTTGCGGCTGTAGAGTGGTTTTTAAAATTATGGAAAGATTTATATTTGATGTGTTGGGGTGTAATTAATATGCCGTTAAGTTATTTATGAGCTAATAAATATTATTTACGTATACGAAATTATATATGATGCAGTGAATTTTGTATATATTTTGTATTTTGTATATTGTTGTCTAGAAAAATATATTCTAATTGTGCCTCCAAAATAAAATTCCAATATCACTTAAATTATAATCTAATTATAAAAATTTTTCTGAAAATTAATTGTAAATTAACTATCTCAATCGTATTATCAATGTAAACCACAATAAAATACGTCACGTTTTTAGAAGCAGAAATAAAAAAAACTGTGTTGCAACAATATTCTGCCGGAAGGCGCGTTACAGCGTAAAAGTCGCCGTAAATACTAAGGCTGAAACGCGAATTTTCGTTTGCCAGCCGGTACGCGCGCGGCGAGGATCGACAAGCCGTGAGCGCCTCGTTGCAACCTGTTTCGCCACCTGAGGAACGATTGCACCGGCTCGTGTTGACGGCTTGGAAACGCCGCGATAAATCGTTCGAGCCGATGACTAACGGGCCGAAAGAAAGTGAGATTAGAGATGCAGGCGGAGGCGGCGGCTGAGCATGAGAAATGAACAGACGCGTCTCTTATTTTTACATCCTTTCAATCACGTGTTTGTTTTTAATTGGCGAAAAGTCGTTGTGTTTGTATGTACCTTTGGAATGAGTTGTTTTTTGTTGGTTTACGCGTGCCAAGATCTGGTTCGCAATAAGGAACGAATGGTAATATTTATACTATAGACATAAGGTGATTGTTGGCAAGCGCGAGTTATAAAACCCCATAAATTTGTATTCAAATTAATTCTAGTTTCATAGCGATTTTAAAAAGTTCAGTTATCTGCATAAACTAGGCCAAGTAGGAGTTACAAAATGTTGCAATAATGATGTCATGGCGCGAAAGTAGAGCTCTGATGAAGTCACGGTACCGCATTATGATCTTGAATAAAAAGTACAAGAAATTTATATAATTATTATACACTCATTCGAAACATCAACATTATTGTTAGTAGGGTAAAAGACCGAGTAGATAGACGAATCACCGTTTAATTAATAAGTAGCTTGAACTTTTAAGCCAAACTATATATTTTACTTAGAAGAAGAATTCGAAATTAACTGAAAATAATTTTTTATTATGGCCTATCTATTAACAGTAAGTTGTATCATTAATTAAAAGGTCATCTATCTATTGGAATGCCGCCTACTTTAACCGTCTATCTATTGGATAGTTTACCCTACTTTTACGTCTATATATAAGTCGATATTTCCATTAAAAAAGAAGCTAATAATTTAAGAAAAAAAATTATAATTGCAATGGCTTTAAATGAATTATACTTAATATAAAAAGCCAAATAATCGATATAAAAATAATTGTTTCCAAATAGAAATGAAATTTTTGCCATCCACAGGCGGTGCGTACGGCATGAGCAAGAGCCTGAAGAACGGCGGCCTCTTCCCCTCGGTCTTCAACGTGGCAGCCAAGGCCGAGATCACGGTGAACGCGACGTGCGGCGAGGACGGACCCGAGACGTTCTGCAAGCCGGCGGAGTCACTGCGCTGCGCCGTCTGCGACTCGCGCAGTCCCGACCCGAACAAGCGGCACAACATCAACCAGGCGCTCGACTCGAACCCGAGCCGCTGGTGGCAAAGCCCAACCCTCGCCCGCAGCGACCACTATGAGCACGTCACGATCGTCCTCGACCTCAAGCAGGTAGGAATTTTCTCTTCCCTTTTTTTCTTTTCTTTTCTTTCAGTGCGAGGTGCTGCTGCTGACCAGCAGGTTTTTAAGCGCCGCGCCACACGGAGTAATGTACCTTTGACATCGTAAATTTTTACGCTCCGAGTTCCTGTGTATATAGGAGAATGCGGAGTTTCGAGGGGGAATGCACGCTTTTTTCGGATGGGAGGTCTACCCGCTGAGGTGATTTATGGAGGCGGGATCGAGATGCTGTTTGCTTAGAAGGCGGGATTCTGTCGAAATTAAGCCCCGTGTTGTTGTTGGCCAATTTGATGGCTCGACGATAGATTATTCCGAGATTTATTTAATTTTAATTATATGTAGGCATAAGTCATTATCTTGATTGAATCGTATTTAGGCGGCTCGTCCGTTAAAGATGAGTTTACGAGGTTATTTTTTCATAAATTTGCGGTTTTTCATGAATTTTTTCAGTTTAACAAATCAATTATTATAATCGCTTTTTATATACGTACACGGAGAAAAATCCCATAGTTAAAATTATTAGAGTGCTCTAGTAATTTTGTCACAGACTAACTCAAATGGACTTTTTACGAGATTTTTAACAAATTTTACGAGGCACAAAATAAATTTCACCATGTACTATTGTAATTTTTCGAATATCAATCATAAAAATTATTTTGTGCCTCATAAAATTTGTTAAAAATCTCGTAAAAAGTCCATTTGAGTCAGTCTGTAACAAAATTACTAGAGCATTCTAGTTTGTCTCTGTGTATTATATACAAGCCTCCGGAAAAAATAACTGTTTTTAGATTTGATATAGAGCGATGATACAGTGTTACTGACGGGGCATTAATTTAGATGTTACAGGCATACTTAAGGAGATGATCATAAATAGCCGATTAAAAAAAAAAAAAATGGAATCATACATTTGAGGATTAAGAGAAAAAATGTATGGACTGTAACTTCATATAGGATACAAGCCTATTAACCGCACACTTTTCCACTTAACATGACAAACGCTCTCTCGAAATTTATGTGCTTTCCCTCGACTCGAAAATCCCAGTAAATCACTTGATGGGAATCTCCCACTTTCTTCGACGGTAAAAATAAAAATAGCTCCCGTCAATCCGATCACGCGCACGCGCGCGCGACAATGTGTTCGCCGCGCAACACAATATGCGAGCCGAAGGTCTTTAGTACGCATTTAGAAGTCTCTCTCACTCCCTCGAGTGTATGTGCGCGCGCGCGAGCGCATGGAACCTCTAAAAATATGCTGCTCTGTAAAAATCGGCCGCGTGTGTACTCGAGTTACGTACCTACCTGGCGATCGGATTTCTCCCTCTCTCTCGCTCTCTTTCTCTCTCTCACATATTATCGAACGAGCGCCCCGATGCGGTTGGTCCTTACGCGTATGCGCGCACCTTTTCACTTAAGCGCGGCGCATTACACGAAGGGGGAAGAAGTCGAGGTATTCTTGGTCGAGAAAGAGAGAGTGACGAAGGGAGACGTTTTATGCGACGAGGAAGGAAATTAGGCTGGCTCGAGAGTTTTGGTTTGTATAAAGAGCGCCGTAAAGAATTTTTGGATGAGCGAAAAAAATTTAAAAGGGATGCGTTGTTTGGTCAAGGAAATAAATATATTGTAGCAAGAGTGTAGAGTGCATTTAACGAAGATTTTTTGCGCTTCGAAGATCGGGTATCAAAGGGAGAAACATAAAGTGGTTACAACTAGGTTCTTTAATAAAATAGTTTTTTTTTACCTTTTTGAATGAAGATGAAACGGTTTATGTTTTTAGATGGGAACATCGAAATAAAATCGTTCTTCGTATTTTCATAAGATAATTTTAGTTGGTTTACAACTACTAAGAAAACTAATAAAACTTTAAAAATAACGTTTGTAAAATACTGTAGATTCCGAGTAGAAATAAATTTTAGATAAAATAGCTGTAACGTGTTTTTTGTAATATCTGTTTTCGTTTGCATAATCGAGAACGAACAAAATCAATATATACCTATCAATAATTTCAGATTCTAAAAGAATAGATAAAAAAATACTGCGAAAGATGAATTGGTGGCTAAGAGAAAACAGAACAGCAGTTTACGAGAGTGAGAGCGAAGCAAAAAAGGTGACGAGTAAAAAGATTCGAACATAGGCGCAAAGAAAAAAAAATATGAAGAAACGAACGGGAGAAAGAGCGAAAGCGCGAGAGTTAGTTTTGCTCGGAAACCTTTCTCTCGCATGCTTCGTTGAAAGAGAGCGGAGAACGGAGAGAGAGAAAAAAAATCGTAAATTTCTCTGGTTTCCTTTCGTTAGGCCAATCCGGCGCATTGTGTTCTTACCGGACCGATTTATGTGTCTTTCGTAGTTGTGTCTTGTCCGTGCGAGGTCCGACAAAGAACGACTGACAAGAAAAAACTGAGACGAGAAAATAAGAGGAGGAGGAGAAGAAGAAGAAGAGGAAGAAGAATAGCGCACCGTCGTGCGAACGATAAACGTGGAGTGTGATGAAGATAGTAGAAAGATGAGCAAGAGAAAGAGAGAGAACCCTGAAAATAATTGAGAGTTTGCAAACGTATAATATAGGTACAGTGTATATCAGGAAAATACTGCTGTTTTTACAACCTGGTGTTTTTAAGGGTGGTTAGACTTTTCATTTATACGTGAGTTTTAACGCCAAAGTTGATTTCATAATGAATTCCAAATAGTTGTAAAAATTTGTTATGTTATACATAAAAAAGAAGAGAAATGATGATTCGATAAAATAAAAAATAAGAAAATTGTATTCCTATGTAAATTTTAAAGATTTTTGTTGTCTAAAAGTTACTCTGATAGGGGTGCCAGTCAGTTGACCAAATTTCGATCATTTTATCAATATATCCATGGACAACTCAGAATGTACTAACATAAACTCGACGTTAACTGTATTATAACATTTGAAAACAAAACTTGACAGTTTTATAGTATTGATACCCTTTATCACGATCTTCTTCGTCAGACAACTTTAATCTATAAATCCGGAAATATCGGTACCCGCAATCAACCAACTGTTCGTACGTCGAGAAAATTTGAAAAATTCAACGAAACAACGTCCCAAGAAAACGGTACCAACAATACTATAAACCATCGGAAAACAGGAATCGGAAGAAGGCGTTACATCTCGCAGCCGATGAAAGCCGATAGAGACTCGATCGACCTCCTACTCGCCACCATCCAGAGTCGTTGGATTTCGTTCAAAGACATCTTGCGGCGCGAAAGAAATTCGAAACTCCAAGGAAGAGATACGCGCGAGAGAGGAAGACGGAAAAGAAGCCGGGCTTTCTCGGAATCCGGGAGAGAGAGAAAGAGAAAGAGCCGGCACTGTATACCTGAGAGAGACAGAGCCCAGAAGAAGAGAGGAAGAAAGAGTCCCGTACTAACAAATTGCGCGCGGCGGCCCTAACCGTTTTAACGAGGCGGCCCTCTTTTCGAGGCTCGCCCTGGTAATGGCGGTATACAATCGCCGGTCGAAAGAAAGAGTGGGCGAGTGCTACGTGCACATAACACGTGAGAAAAGCTTAAAATGAAAATCCTGTCCGATCTCGCCGCCATCGAGTGCGTTTAGAGGATGCCCGCGAATGGGCACGGGGCGGAATTTATTTACCGTGATATAACTCGTGATGCGTGGGTTGTGGAATTTGACGGCGCTTGAGAGCTCCCAGACTTCGTCTGAATGGTGCTCGAGTGGCTCGTTATGGCTTTCTGATGCAGGTGGATGTGCATTGTTTAAAGTTTTTTTGTTGTTTAAGTATTGTAAGCATTGTACAATCGTATAGAATGTTCAAAGACTCTTTGGAAGTTGTAAGCATATTGTTAGTTGGACTAATCATTTCGTAGCGATATTCTTAAGAAACTTTTCTATGGACAAGATGTGTGGCCTATCAGTCAAAACAAGATACAAGTCAAATTTAAATACTTTAATCAAAGTCTTTTATTTATATCTAACTTTCTAATTTTCAAACGCTGTCGATTACAATAAAGGTGATAGTTATAGTCTTTAATGCATCTATCCGTTACGTTAAAGCATAAAATATCCAAACACAAAATAAAATACCGCAACGGTATTTAGTTAGAAAAATCTGTTTTTATTAGATATGTATAAAAGAAAATTTGACTCTTATATCTAAATATTTTTTTCTATTAACTTATATTTCTTTATACAGTAAGAAAGGGGAATTCTATTAATAACAGTATACTATTTTATAAGTATTGCATTTGTTTTGTACTATTCTCGTGAATTACATGCCATGCAACCCTGGTTTCTGCTCATGACAAACTCACGGTTGGTAATATTTACATGTACCTGACTGTTGCTAATCTTCACGGATAAAAAAGCAGAAATCGAGACACGCTATACAGTAATTATGAAATCTCAAGTTATAATTCTCATAACAATTTTTGTATAGAGTTACGTAAAATATTGTAAAAATGAAGTTAGCATGTAAGTTAATTACAAGTGTAATAGGAGTCATTGCCCTAATCAATGAAATCAATAGCTAAGTTAATTAACCGTAAAATTAATCCCTACCCACATCGAGTACTGGAAGCAGTGGCAACATATGACAGTATTCCAAGTTGGATTATCGATTTCATTAAACGATGGCGCCACAATAAGACTTTACTTTTAACGATGCTCATAAAATGTAATTGATCAGGAAATAAAATGTAACGAATCCTACCTATCACCTATTAATTGCGACAATTCAAATACCTAAAAAATTTTATGGTTTACTTAATTACCTACTTGATCTCATTCGCTGTAAGTGGCTAATACCGGTTTTTGCTTACATGATGATTTTGTTCTTATTTATACCGCTGCAATTTTAACAGAAAGAATTTAAAGTTCTGATGTATAACATTATATAATATAAAAAGACTCATATAATTAGTTATTCTTTTTTTTTTTACTAAAACAAAGCAGTAAAAGGTCTTAATTTTTATTACCCATCTTATTCCTAGAATTTATAGTTATTTGAACGCCAAAAAATTGTTAATGCAATGTTGTGTAAGGTATTGCTTCTTCATAAAAACGCATTAGACAGTTAGCAATCAGTACTATTCTCCTTTTGGCGCGACAATTTGATTTATTAACTGGTTGTTTAACGACATCGACACGCGTTATTTCTTTGCCGCCTCCGTTTTTGCGCTTGTACACCTCCGCGTACAAGGCTTTTCTCGTCGATGAGACCGCTTAATTAAGCCGCTTAAATTCGCGCGCTCGAACGGCTGTATCGCCGCGCCCACGCGCCTCGAAAAGTCAATTCCTAAGTACGTATAGCTCGTAATGAACGCGTTCTTGCGCAGGCTTGCGCAAAAATATGAGACGGCGCAAGTGTGAGAGTTGGATGTACTTGATTTTTCAATGAAAAACATGTCGAGGATATGGAAATGAATGAGGATATATATTATATGCGATATATCGATAAATTTTTCGGGCACGCACTTGCGTTCGCTGCGGAGTATAACGTATATTATATATAACGCTCATTATTTATGATCGGATTTTGGATAAATTAGCTCTCACCTGTGAACACCCACGCGCGCGAAGTCATTTGTGAGTTTGACAAATTACGAAAGCTGCTTCTCACGCGTTGTTTGGGTTGTTAGAACTATTTAGAAACGGTTTAGGGATTTAGGAATTTATGGAATTTACGCCTTTGTTAAAGTCCATTGATAAGAGAATTCGACAGTATAATTTATTTATTGGTCATTATATATAGTAAAAAACTAAAAGAAGTATAGTTTTGTTAACTTTTTCATGTATACGCAAAATAATTCTAACAAATTAATTTTTATTTATATCGTGCGGAATAAGGTAATTCTTTGCATTTAAGGGATTCTTAATTGAAATTCTCAAATAGCTTGTTATTTTAGTGGAGAAATCTTTAGTTATTTTAGGAAATATACTCCCTATACTCGTATTTACCGTCGTAAAATTAATTCTAAAAATCAGTGCCGTCACTATCTGTATAATTGCTTGACAAAACCGAATTTACAACCAAACAACATAAATAAATATTACTTTTCTTTCTTCGCTAATCGCATCTCCTCTGTACTGAACAAAGCTACTAAAGCCGCTTGGCGTTGCTCACGTCCGCGCGTGCTCCGAGCCCTTTTAATGAACACTAAAACGCAAGTAGGAATATCGTAAATTCGGCTTTAAACACCACCACACTGCCAGCGCCATCGTAGGCCTTCAAAACCCCCGTCCACTTTTTTTACGATCCGCTGGATATTTCTAGCCAACGTGTCCGCGGCTTTTTCCAGTGAATCGTCACTGAAGTAAAACTATATACGCGCGATAACATCTATGTGAAATGGGGAAGATGCCGAGCCTACGACTTATATTCTATTCCGATACGTTCAACTTCTATTCAGCTTCGGTATTTACAATTTCAATGTAATAATTTATTTGTGAATGAATTGAAAAATAGTAAAATTTTCTTTTTTGTTTAAAAAAAATAATTATTTAATTGTATAAAATATTATAGTATAGTATTGTAACATAAATATGTTAAGCGACTCATGTAAGGTTGATTAATTTGAGTTGATTTTCAAAGATAATTTGGATAAAAGTTAGTATTTTCCACCACTTATCAACCTTCTTCATAAGAACTAAAGAATAATTTCTAATTGTTAAATTACAAAACCACTGCGCAAAGTCAGCGAAAGTCAAGCAGAGAAAGAAAGCCGAAATTCGCGAATCCCCTACTGAATCTTGGTTGATATCCGACAAATAAAAGTGGTACGTTTATACGTGCTGATTGCATGCGCACGCGCAGCACGGAGCTATATTTACGGGCCTCGTTAACCAGCGGTGCGCTTATTAATTTTACGAGCCCGCCGACAGACGTATGGTTTCTTTCGGTGCGCCGAAAAGAGAAAAAAAATCGCCAACGATCTTACGAAATGTGTCACTCTTGTCCTCTCCGCGCTGCACTTTTTCGTGACTCTACCTCTCGAGAAATGAAGGTACGGCGTTGTTGCGAAAGGTGTATAAGACGCATTGTAGGCGCGCGCGCATTAACGACGCGCTGTACGGGATTTCGTCGCCTTTTCGGGACGATCGGCGCTTCGTTAAAGGCTTCCGCGTAAATAAGGCAATCATTGTTGCGTAAGGAGAAAATTTGCAATTTTTCAACGCCGTTGATACGAATAGGTGGTGGGAGTCTTTTGGCACGATCGATTGCGTATTTTATACAATCAAAAAAGCCATCAATCAAAAATTTTTACGAAGAAAGATTGAGATGGCGATGCGTAAATTGTAAAAATTGTTCGTAAATTATCAGCATCCTCGGGAGTAAATTAAAGTCGTCAAATCGAAATATGGCGAACTTTCTTATTTTTAATAGACATTTGTGTAAGTGGTTAATGCTTCATTGTAAAACAGTCAAGATGATAAATTTAAACGGTACAGGTACTCAACAAAGTAAAGCTTGTTTGAAACAAATTACAATGGCGTGATGAGATTTAAAGTAATAATGAATAAAATGCTTTAAACTAGTCGAGATAAGTTTGCTTATTCTACTAAATACTATAAATCCAAGAAAAGTCATCCGAAATGGTTCGAGAATACCAGCGCACTTAAAGGAACACCTGAAAAAAGCGTGATTAAGCATTAAACCGAGACAGCGCGGCCGTGCGTGCTTGGCTTTATACCCGCGTTAGTCGTAATTGAAAATAAATGGTGATATTGTGGTCGGGCTAATTGGACTTTGAGGCATAGTCGCAGCTGCACTCTCGCGCTAAACATAACGCGCGGCGCGCAACACTGCTGCTGCTGCACCTATACAAATTATACAGCCAGCAGCTCGTTGTTTTGCGCAGCAGACGTATACGCGCGCGAGACCGAAAGATTTTCGCGAACGGTGCAAATAAAGCTAAAAGGAGTGGGAGAGAGAGGGAGAGACACACACAGAGAGAACTGCGACTGATGCTTTTTCAGGCGACTCGCAAAGTCCTCTGTACACAATGGATTTCGAAAATGCCACTCGTTCGTCCGCATTCAGAAAAGAAAAGAGGAGCAAGGTAAGAATGGGGAGAAAGGAGAATAATCTGCATTGTGCGGGCGCTGTAGTCGGGATTAAGGAGTTGAGTGGCAACTTTCGTCTCCTTTGGAGAGTAAAGCCGTAAAAAAAAAGAAAAGGACAGCCGATGAAGCGGTAATGCTCCGGAGTGTTATCGACAGCACTTATTTGTATTTAAACGGACTGAGACGGAGAATGGAAAAATAATTGCTTTGAATACAGAGTAACTAAATGCGAAGAGAACACTAAGGTAACTGACGAAGAATTTATAACACACAATAACATCGAGTACAGAGGAATGAATTGGTAAAATGAAATGAAAAGTATAATAATTGAAGTGAATAGTATGAATAATGTATTTTGGAATTTCAATTAAAGTTTATAGAGGTTTCACTATTCAGAGGAGATCAGCAGCAATGAGACTGCAAAATTTCCTTAGATCTTTGTATTATTTCGATAAATATTTAAGGAAATTGAATATAATAACTTCAATTCATCAACACGTTTTCTTTCGTATATAGGTATTTACAGAATTATCCACCGGATGCTTTTTTCGGATACTTTTTCGAAATACTTCTATAGGACGAATTTTTATTTAAAACGCATTTATTAATTGAAATAATTCAAATATTTAAGTGGAGACTTGCCGATCTCTGGTATCCAGTTAGTATTTTCATATTTCTTCAAATTGTATTTTAAGTATTTCAGAATCTAATTACTAACAGGTTGTAAGTAAAAACATTGTTATACAGTTTCCATTTAGCGCTAATTTGAACAAAACATGAAACATAGAAGCACAAATTAAGATGGACATCAACCCTTATGACAACATGCTTTTCATAAATATTGCACTCAAGAAAACTTGATAAACTTACTATTTTTCAACACTTAAACTAGATAAATTATGCATGTATAGTTGGAAAACATTTGAATATTTTCACCTGTGAATATAACTGCTGATTTTATAATAGTAGGTATATACTATGATCATTATTATGTAAGTTTTACAGTTATATAGATTGCAAATATTGGTGAAAGTAACCTTAACTGCTGCTAAATATGTATACAATAGTACATTATGTAACAAGCGACTAAAATCTTAGATTATTCCCGCGGGTGAGTTCCCATCAGTCTCAAGGGAATGATTGACTTTAGTCTCGTGCTACATACAGTACTTTATTCCTGGCTCCACTGTGTCCACTTTGTAGACTTAAAAAGTAATTTTATGTTTATGTGTTATAATTTTGTTTGTTTTAACCAAATTCATCATAAACGTAAAAAATGAGACGATGTTACTTTATTCCCGCCTTTGCGGGTCCCGCTTTTCAGGCTACAAAGAGTCCATTATATAGTGAGATGGGAATAAAAACCTTTTCACAGCTGCTAATTTTGGCATATATACGCTGTTTAGTTGTTTATATAATTACTCTTCCTTTAGTATAAATAACTTTTAAATACGTATCGAAGTTTATTAAATCTCTGGAAAGAATTCCATCAATATCAAAATCAAAGGATAGTTTTTATTACAATATCTAGAAGTCTATCCACATATTATCTGGCGAACCGATATATTTTTATACGCCATATCTTGTACACGGAAAGAAACGGGAAAAATGTTGTTGATGCGCAGGACAACTTTGCTCTGCGATATACCAGAACTATCAGTGCTCTCCGATTAAGGAGTTCGTCACGCGACTAGTACGAATCAAGTGCTTCCCCGTCTGCAGCTCTGATTTTTTCCAGGCCAGTCGTATATACCTATACCACCGCTGTCTGGTTTTTATCAGCGCCTGTGTGTGCGCGCGCGCGTAGCGAATTCTGCGCGGCGCGTAATTCGATTCCCACGCTCGATAATTGCGGGGCCTCGCGTCGCGTCTCTTTTTGTCTCTCACCTGCGCGCGCACTCGTCGCTCGTCCTGCGCGCATCCCCTTTCTTGGTCACTCGCTCTCGCGTGAACTTTTTGTTGCTTTGTCCATCTCTTTCTGTCTTTGATTCTTTGACTGACGAAAACCTGGAGGCAGTAGCATCGTATTGAAGAGAAAACATTTTTATAATGAAAGCTTTATGAGGAAATTATACATTGTGAATCTTTTATAGTTGACGTTATCACCGTCAATTGAATAAGAGAAATTACAAGAATATAATTGTTAACATTTAAGAATATAATTGTTAGACTTTTTATTATTATTAAAATATTTTCATATTCGTTTTCCATACTTTATGAATCAAGAATATTGTGTGATATTCTTTTTGAAACATAATGAGCGACTTTTACTTCTTTTCATGAATTCTGATATTCTTCTCGCGCCTTCTTACATCTTGAAAGACACTTTAATGAATTATTAACTCATTTAACCAGCATTCCCTCTGATGCGTACCTCCACACGCTATTAAGATATCTCAATGCCGACACTTAACCAGCTATCTTTCTTCATTCCTTCCCGCAACAAAAACGAAAAACACGATGTTGTTACTGTTTTCAGCGCGATTAGAGCCAACTAGCGCTCTTCAAAAAATTGCGTCATCATCTGCTCATTATAACCTTTCGACTGGCCTTATACGAAATTAAACTGAAAAATTTATCGGCAATACGATAACTCATCGAAGTATAATCCGTTATTACGACCGTGCTACCGCGCCGCCGCGAAACACAAAATATTTCCGAACGCGTATTTTTACGCGAATTGATCGCGCAATAAAGCCCGCGCGCGCGCTCCAAATATTACCGCACGCAGCGACCTGCCCGCACGACGAAAATACGAACCGCGATACTCACACGCGCTTCCTTGTTTTTTTCTTAACGGAAGAAGCGCAGACCGCTATTTATAGGAAAAACTCGGGCGGGCGCTCGCGCGGCAAGATAAAAAACGGAGGCGCGCCTCGAGGACGTTTATTGCGCAACGCTCGTTTGTCTCCCGCACACGTGTGCGCGCGTGCGCTCTCGAAATTTTCGCTCCGAGCGGCGCCTTTCAACTTTTCCAGGTCGGCGAGAGTTTTTATCGGCGCAATTATTTAAGCTGACGTGAATCGGCCGCTCTTTTTTTCATATATACCTACCTATACTTGTCCCCTCCGCGGCGCTTCGAAAATAAAGCGCGCGCTCAGCTCCCCCGAAAGTTAATTGCCGTTAAGGGAGAGATTGAATTACGGTTTTTAAAATACGCTTTTCAGTGCGGAGGAAGCGCGCATACGCGTGACATCTTCGAATTTGTTATTCCAAACATCGCGGGTGAAGTGCGGCGTTGGGACTCGGAGACCGGAGAAGCGCGTGATGATGGATCGTCTAGCCGGCACGATGTAACAGTTGTACATCGGAACGTGCGCGCGCGCGTAGAGAATCGGCGTGATTTATGCAGCGGCTTTAAATATTACAGATATGCTGGGTGTTAGCACGCAATTATATAATTTTAATGGTAGGCATATATGTACAAGTAATTAATTAATATTTGAATAATATATAAGATTTATACAAATTATTGTTCTATGTTTGGGGTGAGCAGAGGTCTATCTATACAACTTGTAAATAATTAAAAAATTTATACTATTTTTCGAACTATTAGCAGCGCTTTAAGAAAATCATAAAGTAGAATTGCTTTTTTTAAAAGTAACATTGGCAACAAAAGGCATTGGACGTGTGTACAGTATCGCGAAGATGTATAGCGGTGTGATGCAGGGCCTGGGAAGACACCCCCCGGTGAGGCCCGAAACTTGCCGCGACATTGTACCTGTTCGGCGCATTATCTCGTGTTCGTGTACATTATTACTTTATGAGAGGAGTTATACTGCACCTTGCGCGAATGGAGAGAAAGTGTGCGTCGTTGTAAATTAACGATTCGGCGCGGGTTAAATCTTAGCTTGTTTATTTCTTAATATGTTTATTTTAGGTATGTTCGAAATAAATTATACGTTATCATTTTTTATAAAATGTGGGAACAATTCATCAAAAGTCAACGTAAATTTCGAGCTTGTTGCCTTGTTTGGTATTATTATCATCGATGATGATGCACTATTTTTAATAAATATTGCAAGTATACGAAAGATGATATATTTCAAAGTTTAATTATAAAACTATGTTAAAAGGAGTGTTGTTCAAAACTTTATGCATACAATATAAATTATAATACAATATAAATTGTTTTGTTATATGATAAATTGCTTCTGACAGTAACATTTCTACGATAATAGGATGCTCTTCAGATTTATGAATTTTATATAACAGAGATTAATTATGTGTGTCCCTAGCGCTTAATTATATTTTTATAACCTATAATCATTTATAAAATCATGGTCATATGGTTGTTGACATTATGGATCAATATGAATCTAATTTGAAAATTCTAAGTGTCACATGATAGAAATTCTATACTGAACTCCAATTCTCTCTTCTCAACGCTATTTTTCCTCTAATACTAGACATTTCGATTACAAAATATTCTTGACAAGGATTAGTCCACCATATTTCAACGTCAAGTAAAAAATCTCCTCCAAATCTCGCCAAAGAATTAAAATCTATTCGACTCCCACATCTTCTGCACCAGCACTTCCCGCACTCGTAACATCCATTACAAAAAATTACAAAAGTCTCTCTCGTAAAACCCGGCGCGGACCCACGACAAGATCGTCGGCCACAATAAGACCGAGACCGCGAATTTTAACGCGCGAGAAACTCTGCGGTTTAACCCAAATATTGTTCTCGCTGCAACGTTAGCGGCAGCAGCATCGACCACCCGTACGCGGCGCGCTGCTCCTCCTCCTACCCCTCATGCGATTTACTCGGATAATGAAGGCGATTCTTCGCGGCGTAGCGCGTAACGAGCGCGGTTATACCGCAGAGAGATTGCGCCAGCAGTGCGAGCGCGCCCCTGCAGCGTCTCGAGAGCGTCGTACGTATAGGTACGCGCAGCTCGCGAGCCGCATTCGTAATCAGAGTGCCTCCCGCGCATGTGTATATGGCGCGCGTCGGTTTATCCTGTAGTGTTTCGCGCGGTGCTTTGTTTGGGGGAGAAATTAGCGAGGCGGTTGTTGCGGCTGCGGTAGCGCTTCGATGAATCGAAACGATAATTGCGAAGAATTTGCTTAAAGCTGGTAAGATTTAGCATTTGGGTTCATTGTTTTTGGGAATACGGTGTAGGGAGAGAAGTTCGGATAATTCAATTAATTGGATGTAGTTTGGGTTGGAGTGAAACGTAGCTGTTTACATATTGTAGTGGCAGCTACGAACTTTGCTTATAGTCGTTAAATTCGTAAAGTATCGTACGTTGTGCTTGCCATAAACATTTTCAAAGATGTTTGTTAACTTCGATAATTGTTTGACTTTGTTACCGACCCGTTATTACCTACATTCTTATTAGAATGATCAAGGTTTATCATTTTAAAGGTGAATTGAGTACACATAATAACGTAACTAATTAGTATCGCTTAGCTGTTATTGATAGTATAGTGAAATTAGAATTGATGCTGAGACTTAACGAAGACTTAATCTTACTGTTTAATTTTGAGATTCTCTTCAAGGAAAGATGTTTTTATTGCTGCATGAATGATGTAGCACATTACTTTGTTTTTTAATAATAATATTTATATCTTTCTCATGGGAAATACTTGCTTACATATTTATAATTAATGATTAAATACGCTAATGTTTTTGACAGACTATAAATCAGTTCTATTGTAATGTCGCAGTATAAGAGATTTATTACGCTTTGAGAAATTATACCATATAGCCATTTCGCACTGTTTAGGTACAATGTCATCTTTAATTTGAAATTGCAAATGTTGAATATCTTTAGATGTAACTTAGATAGGTCGCAATATAAATATATTTTAATCAAAATTTATTAAAATATATAAACATTTTTGTGGTATAGATTATGTCAATAATTCGACAACTTATCATTTTCTTCACCAAGATTTAAAATTGAGAATCTAAAAATATTGAAAAAATATACACAAAGAAGCAAAGGTGGACGATTCTTTGCCAACAACCTCATTTTTACTAAAATCCAAATCACCGACACTCAAAAAATTCCCCCGACGAGATGACGTCTTTCCTTCCCTTCTCTTCGGGTTGACATCCTTGGCTGCGCAATTTTCCGAGCAAAAAATACAGCCTCTCGCATCCACTCAACGCTCTCCTATCACGTCTACTAACATGCGCGCCGCGCGTGTGCAAAAGCCGGTGGGAGAACACGATGACTCATCGTCGAGGACGCGTGAAAAGGAACGCCGGTGTGTGTGGGGAAGGTACAATTCCGGCGGAGCACTTCCCAACGATTGAGAGAGGTGTAGAGGGAACGGCGAAGCTTTTGGCAGTGGACCAGAAGTCGTTCGGCGGCGAGGTAGACGGTGTGTCTGTCTAGTGCCGATGCCCGACGGTAACCCTGATTTTCTCGCAACGAGAGACCGACAGACAAAGAGGTTTCAGAGGAATTAGCTGTAGCACGCTGATCGTTGGTTTAGTTGGCGAACGAGAAAGAGAGAGAGAGAGAGAGAGGGGGAGAGTGTTTTATCTCGAGTGTCGAAGTGGCAAGAATTGGAACTGAGTTTGTTGAAGTGGACGACTGTAATAAGATAAGTGAAAACCGAGACTAAATGTGTAGTTACTCCCTCCAGTAATTATACTTATAGTTCGATTGTAATATGTGAATGATTATTTTTAATAATCGAGCTTTATCTAGAATATAATGTTTATTGATAGAAATTTTAGAGCGATTCAAAAACATACAAAAATTAATTTGTACGAAAAACTTTTTGTACCTGCGAAATCCGGCTTGTGATACTGTCTAACTGCACATTAATAATTCTTATGGTGTAAATAACATGGGCAAGATAGACGAAATGCAGCCACTAATGGTTAGCCAATATGCAAACCTTGAAAAGTTAAAGTATAGAAAAAAGAACGACAATTTAAGCTGCTGTAAGAATATATCGATTTTAAATTTCATATTTTGCAAAATTTGTTCAAGCCTTTGGGGGCTTAATACTATTTTTTATGTTTTTCAATGGCCTAAGTGTGGATTTCTGATAGAATTCCTCATAATATACACTTGTTCAGGATTCTATATGACTTAATTGTTCCAGATTGTACTCTATTTCGGTTATACTGTATACATGTAGAAAATCAATATTCAATGCGAAAGATGTGAGACCAAACTAACGTCCGTACACTCAGAAAATGATCTTCCTGTATCAACGAGAATCTGCCTGTCGGAAGAGGATTTCCGCTAAAAATAGGGCCAAGAGGATATCTTCTTGTGGAAGGAGGAATTATCTTTCAACAGGAAGTCAATCTTCTTGTAGCGGGATGATGATTTTTCGCGAAAGAGGAATCCTTTTTTGTCGCACTAAGATTTTCTGGGGAGGAATTTTATTTCAAGACAGGAGGATCGTTTTTTTTTTGAGTGTATTGTATGTATAGACAAAGGAAAAGATAATTTCATTCAATAAAACGGGGATATATAATTAAATATTCCATTTCTTTATTTACGTTACATTCATCTATTATTGTATATAAAGTAATTCTATTTAAGATGATTGATTATGAAGCTGGGATCGAATCTCCAATTTCATTGTAAGTTATATAAAGTGAGAGAAAATGCACGTAAAGATAATACAAAAATATCGGTGGGCGTTGCGGATCGGTTAACCTATAGTTTATAACAAAATCATTCTTATAATATGAATCTGCAATTACGTCTTTGTTAGACTTTTATTTAAGTTTTGATTGCTATCGTCGTAGAACAAATTTTGATTCAAGAGTTAGGTAAGTTGGCTTCAAAATTAAGAAGAACTGTTTTGAATTTCTTATATCTGAAACTGAAAATTTTACCTCTTAAATTCAATTACTGTCAATCGATCAACATCAAACCAACATCAAAATTGTGAAATTTGATCATATCCACGTTACACATTCAACCTCTCGCGCTCATCCGTTCGCGCGCGAGCCCAAATTGAATAACTCTCCCTCTGACGCGCTCACTCGCGAATTTCAAGATGCTTCGAAACGATAGCGGAATTGAAAAGATGCATCGCGCCTTAAATCCTCTGGAAAGAATACTGCAGACTTATCGCTTGGATCGCGGTGTATGTATGTGTGCTTGTGCATCTGAGTGCACGAATCTCAACAGCGTAAAGCCATCAGCAGGACGAGAATTCAATCCGCTGTGTCCGAAAAAAGCGCCACAGTGTACGCCCCATTGCATTAGTATCGCCGAATCGTACGCCGGCCGGGGCTGCAGATGGAACGATACACGCGCCTGTAACAATGAGAGATGAGACGAGTTCGCACTCGTTGTTACTGCACATATTGGTATTGTGTACGATAAAGACATTGTTTTTTATGGTGTCAGTATTTTCAACTCGGATCATAAATTCAAATTGTACTAATAAATGTTTTCTTCGTGTTAGCTTACAATTTCAAAGTTAAACTTGTTGTTTTATTTTATCAAAATATATATATATATATATTCTGAATCTTTTAATCTTTGTTTTTTTCGTAGGCACTATAAAAAGTCTATGATAAGCACTCAAGGAAAATGTTTTATTTACATCTTGATAAGTTGATCCGCAGCAGATCTATCTAAATAAAATCTAATAATGTTCAATCATACAGCTGCATCTTGTACTACTTAAAGGCATCTATCATCTGCCAAAAGATACAACCTTCATAAATTCAAATAACTTGTCAAGTATACTCATGCATATTAAATAGTGATGCATTTTGTTAAATAATAAATGATACATAATAACAAAAGTATAATTTACATAGAAGTTAAGGAATAGTTAAATTTAATCAATAAATTGTATTATTTAATCAATTGATCAATTGATTGTGTTAATATAAATTGAGTAGTGATATAGAGCGATTTCTTTATTTCGGTGAAAATGCAAAATTAGTTAATTTTTCTACGACAATTAACAGATTTAAAAAATTTTTTAACAATGGTTGATTTTTTTCTAAAATGATACGATTGAAAGTATAAGTTAAAGTTTCTTCCAAACACATTTATTATGACAAAAAATCTTAGTTTTATGGCGTTATAACAATGTATTAATCTGAAATTCGTCCTCTATAAAATAAGGAAAATTGAATGACTTCGAAAATATTTGTTTTACTTATCTCAAATTAAAATACATTAATTTTTTCTACAGTTAATTTACAATTTTTCAACAGAACTTTAATGTTAGAAACACAAGCCCGGAAGGCATATATATTTCTATGACTCTAAAATACCTATAAAATCTTGTTTTCTTGAATTATAATTTTTTTCGACTATAGTGTAGGTACATCTTTTCTAAATCAATGATTTATGTTTAAACTAGAGTTTTTTTCAATACTCCTATAAAGTAATAATACTAAATGCTAAATCCCTATAATTCGATTTCTTTGCAATTTTGATATACTAGCAAGTTCAGGCACGCTACGCGCGCTTCCTTTCCCTTAATTATATCTATACAATTAATATTGAAATATTATGAAGTTAAAATTTATTTTACTTATTAACATCTGCAAATTTATTCAATATTTTTGATCGAAACTTGAATTTTATTTATTTTAGTTTATTCTTACAATACAAAAATTTGGAGGTTAGAAATTGAACTATAATCAGAACAGTATTCACAGTCCTTCATTGTTAACTACAGATAAAATTTTAATACTTTTTTGTTGTACAAAACCAAATTTTAAGTCGAAAGAGATGGCCGCTTGGTGAATGGTGTGTGTTAGCGTGTGCTCCGTGAAAAGTGGTCAAAAAAGGTGACAGTGCAGTGTCCAAAAAAAAAGACAAATCACAGAAACAGGAAGAAGAGAAAAAAGAAAACAAAGGGAGAAATAAGGAAAAAGTGAATAAAAGAATATAAAGAAAGAAAACAAGTAGTGAAAGTGCCGGAAAAAAATGGTAAGCCATAGACTATATAGTATAGGATGAGTGGGACGACGAACCCTAAAGAGAAAACCATAATATGGAAAGACAAGAACGGAACACAGAAACAAGGAACTACAATTGGAGGAGGAACAGGATTCGGAAATAAGGGTTCAAAGACAGGGAAGGAACAGAACTAAAAGTGATACAGAGTATATAACGAAAGGTACACTGAAAAAAATTTCACGTTGTAAGAACTGAAAGTACGGCTCTGACAACAGTACTGTTCGGCTGATTTTCTTTCTGCTAAATTTTATAGATACAGTAATTGTATTCGTACAGTTGTGAGAGCTGTACAAGATACACTGAAAGCACTAATGTATAGAGTTCTTTTGTCGAAGCATTAAATAGGTTATGATTCGCCATACATACATATTTTTCATTAAAATAATCTCGATTGATAAGTACACTGATTACAGATGAAATACGCAAACGCGGATTGCAAACATGCGGTTGATGTGGCCGGTTTCTTGACTTTTTTAGGTTATAACATGAACATCGGCTTCGCGTTGTAGCGTTGTCAACAAACAAATATCGGCGGCAAAACTAAATTGTACGGCTGTCAGAGCTGTACAAGTACATTTCCCGCACCTGACCAATAGTGTCGTTACATTATACAAATGAATAGCTACTTTAGCCGTCTGTAAGGGTAAATGAACACTATAAATAGTGTTAGTACAGCAAATCGAAACTATGGTTTCTACAGCCTAAAATTTTTTTCAGTGTATATATGTCACACCATTCAGGAGAGATAACCCGAACGCAAAGAGAAAGTTAGAATCACCGGAAGATATTGAAGAGAGAAAAAATAGGAAGAAGTACGAAGAAGAATTGGAAAGAAGGAAAGAGGAGGAAGAATTGCTTAGACAATTCAGTAAGAGTAAAAGAGTAACCAGAACTCCTCCGAACAAAGGAAATAAATCAGAAGAGAAAGAAACAACAATAATAGGTTCAGGATACAGTGAAAGGGCAGAAGCAGTAAGACAATCAGAAGACGAAAAAGAACAGACGAAAATGGAAATTAAAAAAGAGGAATGGAATACACTGAAAGAGTTAATACAGAAAATGTCGGAGGACCTAAAAGGAATAAAAGAGACAGAACGTAACTCAAGAAGAGAACTGGAAGAGATAAGGAAGGACGTGAAGGAAATAAAGAGGACGCGTGAGGAAAACAAAGAATTATACGCAAGAATAGAGGAGAGATATAAGAAACTGGAGATAAGGACAAGTAAGGTAGAAGCAGAGGTAGATAAAAAAGCAGATGAAGAGAAGGTGATAGACATCAGGGAGAGCTTACAAACTGAAAAGGAGACAAGGGAAACGAAAATGAAGGAGATGAGAAAAGAATTAATTGAAATAAAAAAAGAGCAAGAAAGGATTAGAGAAAAGAACGAAAGGGAAGACAGGAGGAACAATAGTAATTTCAGGCATCGAACAGAAGAATTTGATGGACAGAGGAGACCTAGAAAGGTGGATCAGAGGAAAGATGGGAGTGACGGTAGAAATTAAGAGAATGTGGAAGATGAAGAAAGGAAATGTATAGGAGCGGAATGTAAGGACAGAGACCATAAAGAGTCAATAATAAGAGAAAAGAGGGAATAAGTGCAAGGAGAGGAGATCTATATCTCGCACGACAGGGCATGGAGGGAAAGAGAAAATGAGAGGACAGTAAGATCTTGGTTGAAGGACAGACCAGAGGAGGAGAAGGAGAAAGTGGGATACAATAAAGTGAAGATAGGGGAGGTGGAGTCAGTGCTGGACGAAGACAAAGGATAGATGAAGGTTTTTACGACAAGAAAAAGAAAAAAGGAAAGAGGTTCGGTAGGGACAGAAGGCAAAGAAGAACAACTGATATAGTGTTCTGGAACGTGGCAGGAGCGACAACACTGAGCAGAGAAACATGGGAAGAACTTAAAATGTTCGATGTGATAGGACTGACGGAGACATGATTGGAAGAGAAGAATGAGAAAACCTTGGACACGCACCTAAAGGAGTATATTACGGAGACAATACCAGGGGCTTTATTCAACTAAACGATATATCGAAATAGATTATAAAATTTTCGATAGTTGCCGTCAGTGACGAATATTATTGACGTAACCTGACTTGGCTGTGACCGTTTGCTTTGTTGGCATATAATTCAAAAGGTTATGTTTATATATTGAATGCTGGTAATTTTGTTATTGTTTTTTAGGTTTATCTTCTAAGAGATGCAATGTAGCCTTATCCTCTGTATTATTCATCATTTCCACATTTGTACTAGACAATGGCTTCACTGGATTCATACAGCCCGTGTTTGTTTGATTCTTCGAAGGCACCTCGTACACCACTCTGTACTTTCTATTTTTTGTTGAACCTACAGCGATAGTAATAATTATTTTTACATACTAATCTAATTGAAAGGTAAATAAAATTTTTTGCAGATGTTCTAATTGTTCGTTGATCGAAAAATGTTTCTTATCTTTTTGGTTGCCTGTTTCGTATTTTAAAACTTTTTTCTTTTCCGCATTGTATTTTTTTGCTTTACATTTCAAGGTAGCCCAAAACTGTAATTATTATTAAAATATTTAATAAACAATAAAAATATTGTTTGCACGGCTTTACGCCCTTGATACGAAAACTGCTATTTTACTTAAATTAGATTGAGTAAAAATACAAAACGATCATATTGCAAATTATATTAGTAAATGTGTTAGAAGGAGATCATAATTACAATCGCGAATTGTATTAGAAGAGAGTAATTTACTTACGCTTTGACATTGCTTAGCAATTTTGCGAGGCCCACATTGACTAAAATGATCCGCAACTCTCTCCCATTACAACTGTTTGCTTTGCTTACCATTGCAGCTAGTGTGCCTGTTAGCCGCAAACTCCGAATGTGTTCTCATATAATAGATGAGTGCGTTAACCCATTAATGCGCAAAACGCTAAATTTGGACATGAAACTTCGAGCCCACTGTCCTGTTAGAAAAACAAATCCATTTTTGTTCAAAATCCTATGTAAGGGGTTTTCGGGGATGCTCTTTCAGAATCTGGCACGTATTTTGTAAAAAAAATCAAAATCATTATTTTTTTTTGCATTTTAAAAAAAAGTCACGAATTTTTAACGTTTTTTTTTTAAATCAATTTTTACTAACGTTGCTGCATTCAAATAAGCAAATTATTGCCAGAAATTGCGTCCTCGATGTCTGAGGTTTTCAAAACCCTGGTTGAGAACTTTTTTTTCCCCCTTAGTTTTTCCAAAATGGCGGTTTTTGTGAAACAGCATGACCTTAAACTTCATGATTTTTTTTCTTGACAGCTTTGAACCTTACGAAAAAAATTTATAGAACAAAAAATGTTTAGAATCATCCAAAAAACATGTGTGAATTTTTTCAAAAATTTTTGAGCCATTTTAGAATTTTTCAAAAATAGGCCATTTTAAAAAATTTGAAATTCACTCAAAAACTTCTGGAAAAATTTAGAAATATTCTTTAGGTGATTCCGAGCACTTTTTGTTCTATAGCTTTTTTTCGTAAAGCTGATGTTTTTCAATAAAAAAATTATCAAAGTATTTTTCTTACTCGCCCACCCGAAAGTACGTACTTTCGCATCCTATTTTAGACCAACCGCGCGCTCTGATTCGCTGCCGAAATTTCCTGACCCGCGGCGCTTCAGCGCCCGCGCGCATGTCCGAGGAAAGATGTTTATGCGGTGTGAAGGTTAGACACGTACGAAATAAACAGAGGAAAGTGCACGGGTGACGAGAAAAAAGTTAGTTGAAATAAAAAGTGGTTTTGTTTGATCTTGGTTATTGTTTTTTAAACGTATGGACGGGAGCGTCCGAGAAAAATATGTTTGTGGGGTGTGAAGGTTAGACACGTACAAAATAGACAGAGGAAAGTGCACGTGTGACGAGAAAAAAGAGTTAATTGAAATAAAAAGGGGTGTTGTCTTTTTTTAATGAATGTGTTTCTGATGCCCGCCCCGACCAGCAAAACCTCGGCTTCGCCTCGGTCTTGCAAATGTCGGGCGGGCATCAAACCATCTGTACAATAGCGAAAGTAGCAGACGCCCAAAAAACCAGCTCTCTACGCCGGGCCGAAAGAAAAAACAGTCGGTAATATCGACCGAGCTACCCAAAGCGGCCGACAGAGGCACTACTATCGAGCGGGCCGAAAGAAAAACTAACACTCAAACACAGCTAGCAGACGACAACGCAATTTTATCAATTATTTAACAATTACAGAACGTACTTTCGGCCGGGGAGTAAGAAAAATAGTATACAATACTTGGACCGGAAATTGGATGCCCTGGCCGTGCGTTATGACGCCCTCGGCTTCGCCTCGGGCGTCATACCACGCACGGCCCGGAAATCCAATTTCCGGCCCACGTATCGTAATATACTATATTACGTAATGGATAAAAAGTTACAATGATTTGAAGACAGGGCATAATCGTCATTTCATTACTGCAAATTATACAACGTTGTATGCTTCATATAAAAATACCCAAAATAGAAAACAACATTCTAAAAAGAAAAAAAAATTAAAAAATAATAAAAAAAAAATAAAAAAAAACAAAAAAAAAAACAAAAAAAAACGGTTCTCTGTTATCGTCTACCTCCTCGTGGTGAGAACTGGGCAACGCTGTATCATATTATATACGTATAGTGGCAAAGTGACGATTATACTGTTATCAAAGCGAAAAATACTTTGATAATTTTTTTATTGAAAAGCATTAGCTTTACGAAAAAAGTTATAGAACAAAAAGTGCTCAAAATCATCTAAAGAATATTTATAAATTTTTCCAGAAGTTTTTGAGTGAATTTCAAATTTTTCAAAATGGCCTGTTTTTGAAAAATTCTAAAATGGCTCAAAAATTTTTGAAAAAATTCACACATGTTTTTTGGATGATCCTAAACATTTTTTGTTCTATAACTTTTTTTCGTAAGGTTCAAAGCTGTCAAGAAAAAAAATCATAAAGTTTAAGGTCATGCTGTTTCACAAAAACCGCCATTTTGGAAAAACTAAGGGGGAAAAAAAAGTTCTCAACCAGGGTTTTGAAAACCTCAGACATCGAGGATGCGATTTCTGGCAATAATTTGCTTATTTGAATGCAGCAACGTTAGTAAAAATTGATTTAAAAAAAAACGTTAAAAATTCGTGACTTTTTTTTTTAAAATGCAAAAAAAAATAATGATTTTGATTTTTTTTTACAAAATAAGTGCCAGATTCTGAAAGAGCATCCCCGGAAACCTCTTATATAGGATTTTGAACAAAAATGGATTTTTTTTTCTAACAGCACAGTGGGCTCGAAGTTTCATGTCCAAATTTAGCGTTTTACGCATTAATGGTTTAACTTGGTCAGGTAATCATCTTTCTACTTCTTTATGGCTAGAAATTAATTGATTACAGACATGATATCCCCTTATATGTAAAAATACTTTATTTATAATTCTGACGGTCAAACAACAGAGATGATTAATATAACATGAATTGAAATACTTTGAAATCTGTAGAGCAAAACCTTTTTTTCTAATTAACAATATTTTTCACTTACTTTTCCATGCTTAACTTGATTAGGTACTGATAGTTGGATAAATATGAAAAGGTATTTATAAAATCATACGTTCACTTATACGCGGGGCTGTAGAATATGTGTGCGCTTTCAACGCGCAACAATCAATCCCTTTGTCGCTCACTTAGCGAGTGGATAATTTGTGTTGTAAGTGCTCACGCATTAAGATGAAGATTTTTCACGACAAACGCTCGGCCATCGTCCTATCTTGAAAAAATGATGGATTTGTTATGATATCATAACAAGTGGGATAATGGGTTGTGCTAGGTTACAAACACAAAAGTGGCGCGTATAAAACAAACATAAAACAAATGACAGTATATGATTCAATTATATATATATATATATATATATATATATATATATATATATATATATATATATATATATATATATATATATATATATATATATATATATATATATATATATATATATATATATATATATATATATATATATATATATATATATATATATATATATATATATATATATATATATATATATATATATATATATATATATATATATATATATATATATATATATATATATATATATATATATATATATATATATATATATATATATATATATATATATATATATATATATATATATATATATATATATATATATATATATATATATATATATATATATATATATATATATATATATATATATATATATATATATATATATATATATATATATATATATATATATATATATATATATATATATATATATATATATATATATATATATATATATATATATATATATATATATATATATATATATATATATATATATATATATATATATATATATATATATATATATATATATATATATATATATATATATATATATACACACACACACACACACACACACACACACACACACACACACACACACACAATATAATTACAACATTACATCACAAATAAGCTATGTACATAAGCAACGTTGGAATTAAGTTATAGTAGTTATATATATATATATATATATATATATATATATATATATATATATATATATATATATATATATATATATATATATATATATATATATAACTACTATAACTTAATTCCAACGTTGCTTATGTACATAGCCTATTTGTGATGTAATGTTGTAATTTAACTCAACATTCATTTCGGAGTACATCACAGAACGATAAAAGGGTATGTATTTCTATTTATTCATTATTTATATAAATTTAAGAAACACCAAATAAACTATATTCTGTTATACCAATTTTAAAAAAGGAACAATAATAACTATAGAAGTAAAAAAAATAGATTTTATGAATGTATTAAACTAAAGATGTTTTAGAGAACAGTTTTGTCACTAATGTTTTCCTTTGGTTAACTACTATACTGTAGATGCATGCCACTTTACTTAATCTAACCATTGTGCATACATCCAATTAACTATAATAGTTATTTACGCACCATGGGCGAACCTAGCGGCCGAGACTGTTCTTCCCCCTCTCTCTTCATACATGCTGAGACGACGTCGCGTGAAATCAACCAAAATGTATACTCCTCCACCGACATCATAGTGATTTCAGCGAAGGAGCATAGTCTGCGCTCCTTTGTCGACATCACAGCCATTACCCATTGAGGGCGCTTTGTTCGAAAAAAGCTGGTTACGCGCTCCTACACTGAAAAAATATATTACGCATTTTTAAATCCACAAGCAATTCATTACACAAACATTATTTCTAATCATCCTAATTTACAGTCTTTATATCTGTGATATTACTAGTATTAATTCTTTTTTGACTGAATATGTCATTATTATTAATAATATTTAAATATTTGGAAAAAAATAAAACATTTCTATCGTTATAATTTTGAAAAATTTATTTAAATTATTCATTTTTATATCTTCTGTTATTTATATTTTTGTTGCTAGGTAAAAATGTTAGCAGCTGCGGTATTTTTAAATCTAAACGATGATGATTTCAACGAAAGAAGGAGAGCACAAATGTTGGAAAAGCGCTTCCTTCGTGATATTAGCGATCCCTTCCTAATTGGGGATGAAATTTTTAGGAAGCACTATAGGATGCCTCCTATAGTTGCTATGGAGCTGATTGAAAGATTGAGACCGAATCTAAGAGAACACCCACAAGGTGTACCGCCGCACCTCCAAGTGCTTGCGGTGTTGAGATTCGAGTCTGAAGGCGCTTATCAGAAGGGAGTCACACAAGACCACAACTATCCCATGTCACAATCAACCTTTAGTAGGTACCTGCATGATGTAATTACTGCAATTAATATGTTAGCAGAGGAGTTCATTGTTTTTCCACGAACAAGGGGGGAACGTCAAGTAGTGTCAGATGGGTAAATACTTTTATTTGTGATTTCACAATTCATTATTATTTATTTTTATATCCACAAGATTATTCAATAATAATTTAAATGTTTATATTATAGATTTACACAAAAATTACATTTTCCCGGTGTGCTCGAGGCAATTGATTGTACCCTACCCCGAGTACACACAACGTCTGATCATGAGGAAGCTTATGTGAATCGTCATCAAGACCATTCTTTCAATGCTCAACTTGTAAGTTTAAATTATATATTAACTTATCTCTTTCTAGAAATTCGTAAAATCTATATATGTATTTGTAAATTTATCTATAAATTTATGTTTAGGTATGTGAATCGATTACAATATACTCGACATTCGCGTCTGCAATGGATCCACAAATGATCAATTCATTTGGAGATACAGTCATCTGAGAGAAACGATGCTGGAATTAAGAAATAATGCAGAGATTGTACACGACGAAGGGAAATATTATCTGATTGGTATATACTCTTTAATTTCGTCATCATAAGATTTCTTTAAAATCTGATGTTAACCTATTAACGTGGCATAATATTGTATATCGACGGCTGAGTGGAAAAGGTATCTCGGCGCGCGGATGAAGAAGGACGTATACCTCGGCGCGAGGATGAAGAAGGACGTATCTCGGTGCTCTTACACGCGGCCAGTATACGGCGAGATACGTCCTTCTTCATCTTCACGCCGAGATACGTCCTTCTTCATCCGCGCACCGAGATAAGACCTTGCTCCCCTCAGCCGTCGATATACCCTAAAAAGAAATATATTGTTTTTTAAAAATTAATATGTAAAATATTTTAATAATTTATGACAATTTTACTTCTATATTATTACCTTTAAAAATAGATGTATTTATCTGTCTGTAAATATATTAAAAATTTTTAAGGAGGTTGCAATAAAACGATCAACGAGGAACCAAGAAAAATTCATTTAAAACTTCGTTTATTGGCCGATGTTTCGGTACTAATATTAATACCTTCATCAGGGCTAAGAAGGGAAAAAATACATAGTTAAAACATATATACAGAATATTTTAAGCAAAAGATCCCATTAACACTTTCTTTGGCATTTTACTGACCTAATAAATTAACGAAAGTTTACACCATGGTTCGTAGACAAACATAGGTGACGTCGATCAAGTAATGATATAGCACAAAAGGAAGTTAAACAGACGTGTATACGAACATAAATACGCGGTCTCAAAATCGTTAACGACCTCCGCACTCTCAGAGCACGTTCAAAAAATTGGACATCAAATAGATTTTGAGAATACACACATAATAGACACCGAAACAAACTTCCGTAAACGCACTTTTTCAGAAATGTTGCACATACACTCGCAAAATAACAGCCTAAATCGAATGGACGACACTAAGAATCTCAAGTACATTTATAAAAAATCCGTTGAAACAACCAATAGACACTTCTGCAATAACGAAAATAACAATAAACGCTGTTAGTCGTACGATCTCCAGTACGCTACTTGTTGGCACGCTCCCTCTCCTCTCACTCTCAGAATTTGAATTTGCGAAAATTAACGTCCCCCCTGTAGGTATATAAACCCCGGAAAGGACCCCGCACACAATGTATGGGAAAAAATCATTCGGTCAAATTGAACGAAATTGAAAAAAGATAGATTTCTTCAGGACCTCAAGATCTATTTTTTTCCAAAGTTTCGTTCAATTTGACCGGATGATTTTTTCCCATACATTGTGTGCGGGGTCCTTTCGCATTTCTCTCAATGTCGAAAAATGGGACTCCAGAGTGCAGGATGGGTAAGAGCTCTAGCTGTTTATTGTTATATTCGTATAAAATTTTAATTTTCGTTAACTTAAAATCAAATTTTCAAACTTGAATTCTTTTCAAAATGTTCTAGTTAAATAAAATCCGCTCACAGACGTTGCACTATGTGCTATATCATTACTTGATCGACGTCACCTATGTTTGTCTACGAACCATGGTGTAAACTTTCGTTAATTTATTAGGTCAGTAAAATGCCAAAAAAAGTGTTAATGGGTTCTTTTGCTTAAAATATTCTGTATATATGTTTTAAGTATGTATTTTTTCCCTTCTTAGCCCTGATGAAGGTATTAATATTAGTACCGAAACGTCTGCCAATAAACGAAGTTTTAAATGAATTTTTCTTGGTTCCTCGTTGATCGTTTTATTGCAACCTCCTTCAAAATTTACACTTTGGAACGTACGAGTCATCATCTCACATATATTAAAAATATTTAAATAATAATTTAAAAATTATTATTCATCTAATAGGAGATAACGGTTATACTCCGTCAGCAATTTTACTAACAGCCGTCTTAGGTGCTGTACCTAATACGCCAGAATTCAGATTCTCCGATTTAGTTCGCAGAATTCGATGCGTCATCGAACAGTTGGAAGGAGAAAGGAGATAACGTTTAAGTGGAAGGAAGAAAAGATAGAGGAAGTGAAGAAAGCCAAGTACTTAGGATACAAGCTACAGAGTAATAACGGAGATGGAAAACATGTAAAACATATAACAGGAAAGGCAAACGCTGTGATAGGAAAGATCTGTAGCATAGGAGAAAGAAAATTTAAAGACAATTGGAGGAAAAGGATGAGAATTTTCGATACACTAGTGGGTAGCATACTGAGTTATGGGGCAGAAATATGGGGCTGGAAAGAGTGGAAAAAAGTAGAGAGAGTACAGGAAAAATACCTTAAGTGGGTGTTAAAGGCAGAGAGGACGACTCCAGGACATGTATTACACGAAGATACAAAGAGGGTCAAAATTGCAATAAGAACGGGCAAAGGAGCAATGAAATACGAGAAGAAGGTGGCAGAAGCAGAGGAAGGATCGATAAAAAGAGAGTGTTGGAACATCATAAAGAAGAAGGAGAAAAAGACAGAACAGGAAGAAATCTGAAAAAGATTTTACGAAAGAAGAGGATGGTCGATGGAGGAAGTAGAGAGAAGACTGGAAGCGGGAGAAGAAATCTGGCAGGAAATGACACAGAGGGGTGAAGACATTGCCAAATAAGAAAGAAGAATGCAGATAGAAGTATCAAGATATCAAGAGAGGTGAAGAGAGTTATCGTATCGGACGACATATCAGAATACCAAGAAAATTGTAGAAAAAATAGAAAAGGGGAAATAGAGAACACCAGAAATACAGGATGGGAAGTGAAAACAAAAGTAGCAGGTACTGGATGAAAGAGGAAGATGGGAGATGTAGAGTATGCAAGAAAGAAGAAGAAACACTAGAACATATATTTCAGAAGTTCGCATACACAAAACAGACAGGAAAAAAGTGGGAGGAAAGACTGAAAGGAGGAAAAGAGAACCTAGCCGCACTACATCAAGTGAACTGGATAAGAAGAAGACACGACACGAGGAGAGAGAGAGAGAGAGAGAGAGAGAGAGAGAGAGAGAGAGAGAGAGAGAGAGAGAGAGAGAGAGAGAGAGAGAGAGACTGGATAGAACAACATGAAAAATACCAGAGTATTGCAGACGTACCCAGAAGGTATAGACGGAAGAATAGAAGAAGGGTATGTAGAACGATCTTAAGAGTAGAGAATTGGCAGAGACAGGATATGAGGATAGGCTAGGTAGAGAGACATAACCAAAAGGCATAATAGAAAAGACTCAAGTACGGAGAGCACGTGGTTGGAATCTGAAGGAAAAGTAGAGGTTAGACCGAGGGGAGAAAGAAAAGGAAAAAAAAGTGCCGAAGACAAAATAGAGGGAATGGGGAGGATTGAAGTTCTAGAAAAAGACTGGAGGGAGATATAGAGAGGAGAGTAGTACAAGACAGGAAAGTACAAAAAAATAGACAGATTGGAAAGGAAAATTGAACAAGTACTAGAGGAGAACAGGAGGCTGAAAGGGGCAACGGAGTCAATGAGATAAGAAATGGAAAGAGACAGAAAGGAGAAGGACGTGCTGCAGCTGGAGGATGTATATAGGACGACGACTCTACTGATAAAGAAAGGCAGAAGGTGGAGCGCCAGGGAGAGTGTGAGGAGCTGGATTAGGAGCCACATTGGAGAAGTGGACTTCTCATTAAAAGAACTGGAAAGAGGAGCACCCGGATTGAAGTGGATTATCTTCAAGAAAGATTTGTTAGAGAGTACATATGGCACAAAAAAGAGAAAATAAATAAAGAAGGGATCTACACGATAGAACATGGAAGAGAGAAAGAGAAGATGGGAGGAGGCAACAGAAAGTGAAAGGACGGAGAAAGAAAAATGAGAGAAGATTGGGAGAAAAAGAGGCAGGAGAGAGAGAGAGAGTAAAGAGGACGGAGGTAGTACAGGCGAAGAAGAATAGCCCAGGGAAGAGAGCGAGGAAGAGGGAGATGAAGAGGGAAAGGAAGAGTAAGAGAAAGAGGAAGAGGGAAAGGAAGAGTAAGATAACGAGTAAGAGAAAGAGTAGAAGTTTGAAGAAAGAAGTAGAAGAATACAGACACAGACATGAAATTGTACACACACGCACACACATTAGATAGGGGCCAAAGAGAAATGTTTTTTAATTTTTGTTAGTGCTAATAAGTAAGATTTCTTGTTTTATTTGCAAACGTTTATAAGTATGTATTAGTGTGTATTATTTAGATAGAGAAAGAAACAACACAAACACGAAAACACGCACAAACATAAAGAAAGAATAAATCCAAAGCGGAACAGAATGGACAAAGATCCAAAGATATACAATATAATTTATATTTGATATTTTTGTATTATGAACAAAAGTTCAATAAAGCATTTATTTATTAACCAAATTTTAAGTCATTAATACTATTTATGTAGGTTTTATTTAGACCAATCAGTTTGTTTTTCTTATTTTAAAATAAATATTTCAATGCTATTTCGATATAGTTATATTTTTTAAATCTAAAAATCCATTTCATTTTTAAAAATTCAAATCTCTCAATTTGAAACAATTAACGTTAATCAGCGCGCTACGCGCGCCACTGTTTCGTCTTTTGTTTCTCTCCTTTAGAGATTCGAGACGGATTCGATTATTCGAGATTTCGAGATCGTTCGAGGGCAAAATAGATTATCTCGAATGCTCAATTTATATAAGGGATTCATAAAGCAAATCTTGGCGCCTATTCTATATAGACCAATCAAAATCAAGCCTTTAGGTGCTTCAACATGGCCGCTCATCACTTTTTTAAGAAGGTATAAAAATATATTCTAAGACAAGAAGAAAAGAAGCGATCAAAGAAGGGCGAAAGTGAGCACGCGAGACGAAATAAAAAGGGCGCCTCGTCGGTTGGAACAGGCGAAAGGGAGTAAAGTGTACCCGCGCAGCCGTGATATCAGTCGTTGATCTGCCTTCGACCACGGCTTATCCGCGATGAGAATCTCGAGGACATAGTTTCGAGGGCTTCAGCTCGTTCTTACTCTCACTCTCTCTCTTCCTCTCCGTGTAGATATACGTACGCACAAGCGTCGGATCCCTTTCTGACCTCGCCATTGAGCCGCCTTGACCTTTCGTTGGCGGTGTGCGGTGCAATTTGTAGTGCGCGCGTGCATTCACCGAAGGTATTTGTCGCGCAGCTGATAAGGCCCTCCCCCGTGTGTGCGTGCACAGGTAGGATGCCTATAAGAGTACCTTCTAACGCATAAAGAGAGTGAATATGTTCGTTGAGAAGGAGTAACTCTTGATTATTTTTTCACAAATGTGTAAATATTGAGAAACTTGAATTTCATGAAACTCAATTATAATATATTTCTAATTTAAAATCTATCACTATATATCTTTAAGTCAACGGATGTAAAAATATTTCTTTTCTTTTCGTTTTTATGAAGAATGCTTTTGTTATTACAGTTTTCACAAGCAGGATCAGTGCATGATATTTCATAATACAACTTTTACTTCAGGCAGCCTACGCATAGCGACGCTTAAAATGCTATACTTCCATGAAGTACTCGACAGCCCTTTGCAACTACAGTAAAAACCACCTTATCCACTCATCGCCGTCTATTCGATCCGTAAAAGGACCACAACACACGCACAGACCAAACGTGAAAATTGACAAAAAGAAGGAACGATACTTTCCTTGAGAGACTTGCCATATGCGACTCTCTAAAAAGCTTCCTGGGTAGCGCTACATCTAGTGAACTTGTTCCTCGAACGTTGAAGGAGCATGAGATAAACGTTGCGGTGATGTAGAAATAAGAAAAATAAAAAGGTGGAAGAGGTAGAAGACCGGCTTCTTCTGTGCGAACAAAGAGAAAAGTTGTGAGAAAACACGTGAAGACCATCGTCGTCAGCATATCGTAATGTATGGTGACGTTCCTTAGATGGGCTCCACACGACTGTAATTTTCCTTCATGGATTCGGAAGGGTACGAAATCCACTGCAAGTGGATTATCAAAATTGTTCTGAATAATATTTTCATTACACTGTCAGAATTTATTTACAGGTATACACCTGTAAATAAACAGATTTATCATTTGAAGACCATTTTTAAATTTAATTGCGTGGTTACCATATAAAATATTATAAATATATTTTTGAAAATGTATTTCTCCATAATAACAACATAATTATTCAAAATAAAAAGTAGTATACTAAATAAACATAATTCAGATCAATTTTTTATAAATATTTTGCTATATTTTAGTTAATTCAAAAAATGGAAATATACCTATAAAACTATTTATTTTGAAATCAATGAAATGACAAATAAAATTTTACATGCAGATCAATGAACAATACAATTTATTAAATTCTTTTACAAATACTAGAATACAGTAGTTATATTTATTACATTATTTATAACAATGTTATTTTGTTTTTGGTATTAATATATTATTACTCACAATCAGTCTCGTCAAATATATTAGTTTTATAAGTTAACGGGGTGGTACAGTCCTACCATTATCGACCGAGTAATTGATACAGCTTAAAGCTTATTAAAAATAAAATACGTAGAATCATACAAAATCAAGAGCACATTGCTCTGTGGTCACAAACAACACAAAATTCAGTTTCATTCAAAGTTTTTGCAAAAACCACTTGATATTTCGACTTCAAAGTTTTACTGGATAATAGAACGTTCAAAACCACAGAGCAGTGTGCTCTTGATTTTTTGTATTTTATCTAATCAATTTATGACAAACTTTTAATTTGTCAAAATAAGAAAAAAAATTATATTTATGTATTAAATACATATAAACATAAAAACGAAATCTAATTATAAAATTATTATCATAGTTTGAAGTAGGATTTAGACTATTCTTCCGGATCAAAAAATAAATCTACGAGATCTGGATCGTAATCAAAACACTGCATCAGTTTTTGCCTAAAATAACTTAGTGCATTATCCATATTAGGGATATTTTTATTATCTAAATTTGCTTTTGTACAGCACCGCGCATTCAAATGACTTCCAACATCCAATACGGATTTTTCATTATATAATTCAATAAGTGTACACGCAAAAGCCCATACATCAGTACTTGTGGAAGCAGGCTTTTGGTGCAATAACATTTCTGGTGTCATGAGTAAATACGTCCCACGTATAGTGTCTTCTCTCGTCGATTGCAAACTTTGGTTTGAAAGCTTGGATTTTCCTAATCCTAAATCATATAGTTTCACCTCAAATGTGGAATTGCAAAGAATGTTACCTGGTTTACATCACGATGTAAAATGGGTTTTATTTGCAAATGTAAAAACGTTAGCGCACAGGCTACTTGATTTGCTATTTTGTTTTTATTCTTAAGGGGTTATATCTGGTTGGAATTTTTTTTTTCCATTTTTTTTTTATTGGCTTAAAGTATGGTAAAACATCCCTAGATTTATGATCAATAATGTCCAAACATGAAAGAAACTCAGACAAATTTTAAAAATCAATTTTTCCAAAGCAATTCTGAGGTGAAAAATGAAGAAATTTCGTCTATTTCGTTGACGGTGCATTTTTGAATCTCGCGGTCATATATATGCTTATAATTTATCGACCGCCGAGAATATACTTCAAAACTATGCTATAGATGTCGCTTTGTACTACACATATACTATTGTAGACTATTTAGTCTGTGCTTACTAGTGTAAGTGCACGTGTTTTCTTAGTCAGCTGTACGTTGCAGTTCGTGTCGCAGCTACGTGTTTACTGTTATTATTTTCCTTTTTTTCGTTCACAAACAACCTATAACATGAGTGAAAAAGTGTACGATCGCCACAAAGGCACTAAAGAAAAGTATACGACGCGACGCCGAAGCAAAATCGGGAACAGGCGTCCGCCCAACCGTCATGGTTTTGAGCACGACTCGGAATTCGTTAGCGCGTCGGCAAAAAAACTTAAAATGAACGATGACAAAAGTGACAGAGAAGTGGATGAGTCGTTTGGCTATCGGCTTATAAATTTTTTTACTGTTTTTAGTGCTATCTCTCAAGTACTGGTGTGTAGAGAATGCCATGGTGATGTGACATTTTCAGAGAACAGCAGGCGCGGGCTTGGCTCAAAAATTATAATAAGCTGCCAGAATTGTGGCGATAATTCAGTAAATAGTTGCCCATTAATTAATGATCGTGCATATGAAGTGAATACGCGGATAATTTTTGCTATGCGTTTACTTGGAATTGGAATCAATGGCATCAAGAAGTTTTGCGCTTTTATGGACCTTCCAAAACCAGTGTTTCAAGTGACGTACGACAAGATTGTTTCTAATATTTCCATCGCTACCGAAACTGTGCGCACTTTGTGTTTGAAAAATGCAGCTGAAAAAGAAAAAGAACTGTCTATAAAGCACAATAAAAGCGATGGACTTACAGTATCTGGTGACGGATCGTGGCGCAAGCGTGGGTTTTCTTCTTTTTTCGGACTCGTTACGCTAATTGGTTGGTATACGGGTAAAGTGTTGGATGTGTGTGTAAAATCTAAGTATTGTAAAGTGTGTGAATATTGGAAGCGTAAAGAAGGAACGGGTGAATATGAAGAAGGTTTTGCCGAGCATGAAACGCATTGCCAAGCGAACCACGAGGGGTCAGCAGGCAAGATGGAGGTCGACGCCGTTGTTGAGATGTTCCAGCGCTCCGAATCTCTTCATAATGCAAAATACATAAATTATATTGGCGACGGCGACTCGAAAACGTATAGAGGAATAGTTGACGCCAATCCATACGAAGATATCGAAGTTGCAAAAAAAGAATGCATTGGACATGTGCAGAAGAGAATGGGGAGTCGCCTCCGTAACGTAAAAAAAAATACAAAAGGCCTCGGAGGTCGAGGTAAATTGACGGGTAAACTTATTGACGAACTTACAATTTTCTATGGACTCGCAATTAGGCGTAACACTGATTCAGTTGACAAAATGAAGAATGACATATGGGCAACTCTTGACCATAAAATATCAACGGATGACAAGCCAAAACACGAGAAGTGTCCGATCGGAATCAATTCTTGGTGCACTTGGCAACAAAGCAAGGCATTAGGTACTCTCTCTTCTTACGAGCATAAGCCTCCTATGCATAACGATGTTTACAAAGCGATCATGCCGATTTACAAGGAATTAAGCTCTGATGATCTTCTTTCACGTTGCCTGGGTGGATTTACTCAAAATCAAATATAGATAGATAAGTTGTAATGAGCCTTAATCTTTGGAAAAAATATTATGTGAAATAGCAAATCAGACTTGAAATATTCCATCACCTCGGGAAGTTGAATTTTTTTGAAAATGAGCTTGTCACTGTTTCCTTTTTGCATGAATTTAATAGCTATAGGAGATTCAAGGTATTTTCCTTTTATCACTATACCTTGAGCTTCTCTTCCGAGGACAGTATTTGAGAATTTTACGTCCTTTCCTTTCACCATAGGAATGGATAATTTCAGTGCCTTTATGTTATACGAACCATGAGACACTTCAGAGAACCAGTCCGAATCACTATCATCATCAACGGAAGAAACATTATTATATAAATTGCTCTTAACTGTTAATTTGGTATACTGAGGTGAATTAATGGATTCTTCACAGACCTTGTCATTATTTTCTAAATTGTTCTTCGCAGTTAATTTCGAATACGGACGCGATTTAATGGATTTTTTACTTGATTACTCATTTTAATACTATTTTTATTTGGTATAGATGCTGGTTCTGTTGCTTAAATCTTCTAAATTTTGTTTCATTTTAACTGTTTTTAAAACATTTTTCTTTAGGTGGATCTCACTATTCTCCAATTTCATACTGCTTTCGTCTTTAGAAACTTTATTTTCATTTTCTGTACAAGCTTTATCAAAGATATTCATCCTCTTATCTTTTAGTAATGATGAACACAATGGCAAATTATCCAAATCTTCTGTATCAAGTGCTGGTATCTTCGTCGTCAAAAGGTATATATTCAGAACATGATTGTTTGTTCGCAAACACAATTTGCAATATTCCCAAAAACTGTATTCTGTACCTTTATGCGTATACGAATGAATAATTATATCATTTGAAGTACCAATTTCAATTGTCGAATTCGCAAAATAAATTTTGTTGTGTTCAGTAACATACTCTTTCAACATATCTTCTTTTACTAATTTTATACTATAATCCTGATTTCCATTTAATGTAATACTCTTCTTTGGTCCAATAGTTGATCCCGTGTATTTAAAATTACTTGATTCGTGTGATCTATGTCTCCAACCAATATTAACTACTCGTTTCAAAAATGGCTTTTCATCTCCATCTTTCTCTACATCTTTCTGCTTATTATTACATATCTCCTGTTCTGGCAACTGAAAATAAAATGTATTAATAGATTTTATCTTCTAACTTTATATTACAAAACTTACCTTAGAAACATGAGATAATGTTTATATCACTTCTATAATTTTTTTTTTACAATTATGGAGATCTGATATACTTTTTATTAATTGAAGGAATTTAAAATTTGGAGCAAAACCATGTCATCAGAGGACACCAAGTATGTTTCCTACTCAGAACAATTAAAATCAAGAATAGCTGAATGTCATGATCTGTGTCTGTGTGCCAGATTGAAAGTGTGTTGGATGACTTTTCTTCCTTGTCTAAACAATATACTCTTTTTCTTGATTAAAAATTATCAAGCAGCGATAGCATGTAGTAATTAATTAGCTGTTCGGTTTTGCTTCCGCGGGCCGAAAGGTGGCGCGTAGGCGCTTCCGTAGAAAAGCGATACTGCTGTAACGTTTTCAGGCTCTTATATGCCCTGGAAAACGTTTCTTTACGTGCGGGATTGTTTACGCCATCTAATGGTTACGAGCGGTATATATAATATCTTTATTATATTAAAAAGCCAAAGTTTAAATTAAATATTTTTTGGCAAATTAATTTATGAATTATAATATAAAAACATTTTCCTTAATAACAAATGAAATACTAAAGATAATTTAAAAATTAAAAATGAAAATGTAGATAATTTAAAGACCTTTTAAGAAAAGTTTATAATATTAAGTAATATTGACTGTAACATATGAAAAAAAAAAAATCAGAAAAACGAAAAATTCCAAAACGTTTTATGGTTATAAACAAAATTCAAAGTATTTTACTATTAGTTTGTGAGTTTTCACCTTCTTTTTTAAAAACATACGTTTTTTACATACCACGCGTAAAGTATTGTCTTTACTCCCTGACGTCAGGGAGTAGAACGCCACATAAACTCCCTCCTAGAAACTGCGAAGCGCATACACGTTTCCCTACTTTTTTCTCGGCTAGTTCCGCCTGCGTGTTGCTGCCCTCACTTCGCAAGTCACTGCAGGCGGAACTAATCGGGAAAAAAGTAGATACACGAGCATAAGCGTCGCAGTTTCTAGAAGGGAGGTTATGTGACGTTTTCGACCCTGAAATCAGGTATTAAGCACAAATAACTTTCCGCCGGGAATGCGAAAAAATTGTATATTGCCCCCGGGAGCAATGAAGGCTATGAACGTCCGCGAGTTGCTGTCCTCGCTTCGCTCGGGCATCAAATCCCTAGCGGGCTTAGTCAAGATCTTTTGTAATATCATATTTTATTAAAAAGATATTTTTCTTGAAAAATATTTAACTGTCCTTATTCTGATTGATTACAGATATACCAAATAGAATATGTCATCCTTAAGGCCGCAAATTCGCCCAGGCCAGCAGCATGGATACTGGAAAGATCAATCGACGGGGACAGCTACCAAGCTTGGCAATATTATGCGCCTGACGACGAGGAATGCTGGACACGCTACTCGATGCCGCCCGTACTGGGAAAACCGACCTATTCGCAAGACGATGAAGTTATTTGTACCAGTTTTTATTCGCGACAAACTCCGATGGAAAATGGAGAGGTTTGTAAAACTTTGTAACTATTTTGAATTACGTCAATTAGCTTTTCAACCGGTTTTTAAAGATAGTTAATTGAAAATACTAATATTCTTATTCGATATATTGCACCCCTTTAATAAAATTCAAATGCACTATATCGATAGGTGTCATTCCTTTCGGACTTGAAAGCTTTTTCATACAAATGATCATGGTACTGTGATGCACTGCTGCATAAGGGAATGCCTTATACCGACAGGTACTAATGTAAACTAAAAAACCGCTGCTAATTTATTGGCACGTAGCTTCCTCCAAATTAATTTATTTCTCCTATATGTATAGCATATAGTTCAAATATAAAATATGTTTATTCATTCTACATGTTTTTTGAATGATTTACAACTTCATTAATATTTACACAAAAATTACAAAAATTACACATTTTTTTCTTATTCTTGAAATCCTTTATTAGATGCCACTGATATTATGTCAATACAAAAGTACTATGTTAAGGACTCTCCTACCTTTAGCAAAAGAGCAGCCAACAATTAAGAATATTTATATGTTATTTCTCAACTTAAAAGAAGATTAAATGAATTTTTTCAGCATTTTTCATCGCGCATTTTTTGGAGAAAATAATTCTTGAAAAACGAGTTTTTAACATAGGCTCTTACGGAAGATTGAGGTTACGTGGTTTTTAAACATAAAAATTCCTTTACAAAAAAGCAGAAATAAAGTTAAAAACCTTTATTTTAATAGGAAAATAATCAAAGAATAAAAACGCAGCGGGATCTTGGTCGCTTGTCAGGCATTTGGGAAAGAAGTAAGCGAAAACGTAAATAAAACGCCGCGTTCGTAGGCTGCGCGAGGTGGTGCGCGGTAAGCGGGGGGATCGCATACAAAACAGTCTATAAATTTATAAATTTCAAGTTGATATATGAAGTCGCCATTGAGAAATTACGATTTTAGAAAAAAACGTAAAAAAATTTTAACCATTAATATCTCTAAAAATCATGAGACAATTCTCTTACCTAAAGGACTTATACGATAAATATATAAACTCTACATCTTCACAAAATTTCAACATGATTAAACCAACTTTTATTTTTTCTATAGTTATCATGCGACAAATAAAATGACTTTGTAAAATACAAAAATTTTAAATATAAAATATCTCAAAAACTAATCGTACGATCTTGATGAAAATTCACACATATATTATCTGTATCACATACAAAATTGTCTATAAATTTGGAGCTGATACATCGAGCCGTTCTCGAGAAATTACGATTTGAAAAAAGGCTAAAAAAATTTTAACCTCAAATATCTCTGAAATTTATGGACCAATCGTTTTGCCCAAAGAATTCAGCCTAAAGCTATCCAAAATCTATCCCTACAAAAAATATCAAAGCGATTAAGTCAGTTTTACTCCAGTTATCGTTGGACATACAAAACTCATTTTTTTTATTTTTCGATTTTTTTCTCAAGAACTAGTCGATAGAATGGATTCAAATTTTTACAAAGTATAGCTATTTATATTCTGCATTATCATGATTTAAAAAAATTGACCATTTAGTTTGGAAGTTATAAGCTTTAAAAAAATAGTACATTATGTAACAAGGGAGAAAAGTCGCTCTTGATTCCCGCGGGTGGGTTCGCTGCCCGAGCGAGTGAAGCGAAGCGAGGTGAGTGATCACCCGAGGGAATCATCGACTTTTCTCCAGAGTTACATGTAGTACTTTATTACCATCTCAACTATGGCCACTTTTTTATTTGGAAAGTGGGACCGACGGAAATATGGGGAGTGTTTGTAAACATGGGCGGCGGCCGGCAAAAAGAGGGAAATATGGCATATTTCCCGCAAATGTTAAATTTGTTGAAAGAGGGAAACAAATCTAACTTTTGTCCCGCTTTTCAGGGAAAAAAGTGGCCATATTTGTTGAGATGGGAATAAAATAAATTTTTGTTAATAACAAAAGAACCATAATAGATAATGAAATTTTTTGGAAAATATAGGTATTTTAATGCTCTTTCGAATGCTGTCCTTCCGATTCAAATATCTCGATCCTGTCATTAAAAAAAAGCAAAACTCAATTTTGCGAAAATCGAAAATTCGAAATAAAACAAAAACGCATCAGCGAATCAAAAAATGGATTTTTGCACAAAAAAAATAAAAGAAATGAGATTTGTTCGGTTAAAATCGATTGAGTAGATCCTGAGATAAAGCGGTGTACACACACGCGCGCGCACACACACACACACACAGGCACACTTACACACACACCGACACACACGCACACGCACACGCACACACACACACCGACACACACACACACACACGCACACGCACACACACATCCATGCAGATATTTTCTACAATCATATGATTAAAACTTCTAACACCTCTAATCATGTTTTTAGAGCGATTTAAGGTGATGTGAAATACCGACATAATTTTCAAACATGGATATCTCATGAAAATATCAATAGAATCGTCCAAAAAAAAAATCTGAGTATAGTATTAACATATACGGAGCGCTTGACAAACGGGTTTTTTTTTTTAAATATAAGAATTTATTTAATTAAATAAAAATCGTACTGTCGGTAAGTAGGAATCTGTAATTGACCTACTTTTCAAACGAGCATATCTAACGAAAATGCTAATAGAATCACTCAAAAAATTTCCTGGATATAGTGTTTATGTGTACAGAGCGCTTGATAAAATTTGTTTTCCGAATAAACGCCAGAATGTTGATTTAAAAAATATTGAAATTCACGGTTTCACATGGCCTTAACGAAACTTTAAATTTTACTATTACAAAGCTTCCTCTATGAGGAAGGAAAATCTATAGTTTATTAACTCTGGTTTTTATTCCAAAGTTTTGCGTGTTTTTCTCCCGAATGACAATTATTCCGAATTATTTATGGCGATGCACCATGTATAGTTGTACTTAGCATCATCAGATATATAAACTTTGTATATTAATGAACTATTAAAAAGATATAGAATCATAGGTGGTTCATTTATTATAAGGTTTACTTAAAGATAACTTAGTAGGTGATATAATATTTACATATTTTTTAACGAAATACGACACTGTAAAAAAATATTTCTCTAATTATTTAAAGAAATTGATTTTATTGAAAATGAGTTGTTCTTCAGGATTTAGTATAATATTTGTTTAGTTCAACCAATGTTTCTTCAAGTTGATTGAGATATTATTGAATTAATTAAATAAATACTTGAATACAATTTTCAGACAATTTAAAAAAATGTCGTGTGGATGCAAATTTTGTTCGAATGAAGTTTTGAAAAATTATCTTGAAACTTTGCAAAATAAAAGAGTGCATTATTACATAGGACAATTATGTCTTGATTCTGCATATATGAACAATATTTTTTTATTGTCAAAAAACTGTGTAGTTATCTCCTTGACTACAATTTTTTGGTATACTTATAGTTATGTCACTTACGCTAAGTTACCGTTAGCACAGTCAGTAAATTTTAATTCCTACATTATCGATCGTGGGTACAATGTGTTGATTCTAAATATAATCTAGCTTCGTTTTTTAATATTCGAAAAAAGTCTTATACTTCAGATATCTCATAATCTGACATGAGGGAATAATTCTGACTCGGATTCGCATGTAGAAAGTCAGTAAACATGGAAAAATGGTAGTTTTTTGAAAACACCACTTTTTTCTTTTTGTGTGCTTGTGTAATAGTCCAGTTTGGCATATCTCTAAATATAAATTAGTAATAAACTTTCGTTATTTTAATAGTCTGTCACCAAAATATCAAAATAACTGATACCTATTAAAAAAAAAACGAGATTACAATTAGGTCGACACATTGAACCCATGTCGATATAAGAAATTAAAATTATCGATTGCCGGTAATGCTATAGGTAACTTAAGAGGACGTCGGATACCAACATTGGAACAAATGTTTTTTTTTTTATTTCTACACATCATATTTATTGAAAAGAAATGGGGACAACTGTTGGTTTCTTATGAAACCAGAATTGTTACTTGAAGAAATAATTATAAAATCATGATGTCGGTAATCTAGGAGTCGCGTCGGTATCCGACGTCCTCTGAAACGTAACTAGAGAGTATTCCAAAAAACTGTAGACAATTGTTACTACGAAAGCTACCACAGAGTTTTTAGACAATATAAAAGAAATGATAATATGAGCAGAGCCAATATATTATTGCCATCCGTAGCAATATCCTTTGGGACGTGATAGAATAATTTTTTGACATACCACTTTTTTCTTGTTTTGACCTGTTTTTTTTTGCTTTTTATAATTAAATATTTTCATATTCTGCATTTTTTGAGTTGGTATTCCAAAAGGTTTAAAAATTACATTGTAATACAATTTTCTTTACGAATATACCAATCAAAGTTATCCAGATTCCATTCTTAGGTGTGTTTTGGTATAAATTTGAAATGTTAAAATTAATTTATTATATAGTTTTTACACAGTTTATAAATCGCCGAATTCACTCAATAACAATTGTAGGATCTCCTTTCAATTAATTAAAATGCATAGTATGTCAAAGAATGAAATATGAAATCAAATTTTATGGCTATCTTGCAAAAGAACATGTAGAAGCTTAATATTTTCAAAGTATCATCAAGTTAGATTGAATTTCTGTATAAATTATAGTAGCAATCTTGTAACCGATGTTACATTACATAATATAAAAAAATTAATGACTTTACTAAAATTTCTAAAATTTTTAAAGTTAAAAATTGAAGTATTTAAAGTTTCATTAGTTTATTTTAATTTTCCTGATAATAATAAAAAACAAATTTGAAAAATTAAAAAACACCTTAAGAATCATTATCAAAAAGATTTCTTTCCACTTCCCGGGACCATTACTCGCGCTCTTTTTTGCAAACGCCTCGCGAGCAGAAGCATTAAGCGAGCGGTGCGGCCTCCCCTGAGTAAATACACACTCGCTTCGGGGCCCCCTTATAAGGCCCCCCTCGCCTATACCGTACATGGCCGGAATGTAGGGATCGCCGTTTTTGTCATTGATTCCACTCTCGCGCGTGCACCGAACGTGCGCTCCTTAGACTTATTTCGCGCATTTACCGAAGGAGGGGGGGAGGACGGGCGTGCACGTGCTCGCGAGCAATCTTTAATTAATCGGGGAACCGTTCCGGGAAGCGACGCAACCGCGCGCGTCGGGTAAATTGCCTCCCCTAACTCGTCATTAAAATGCTGATAATTCAAGCTGTCACCTTGTGGCATTTTTACGCGTCCCGGCGAGCTCGCGCGCCGTGAGAGCGATTAATTTCGGATATTACGAGATATGACAGCTTACGAAGGTGTGCATGATGTATTCATAATATCTTTTAAATATAAGCTGTTCGACTTCTCACTTTTATTGATGTGGCTTAAAGCTGTCGTTTGTATTAATTAATTATGTGATATGACAAAACAGTTGTGAGTTACAAACTTTCATATTTTACTGTCTTTAATAATTAAGATATAGAATGTATACATTTTTTATTTGATTATTAAAAACAAATTGTGAATAATATTACTAAAACTAAATTAAGTAGTTGTAATAGATTTTATTTTTTTTTCATAGTACTATAGTGAAAATAAGAATTTTCGAAAAGTAAGACCAAAATTCTTTATTTTTAACACAAAAAAGTTTAATCAGATAAAATGAAACATTAATGGGAAAAAGTTTTGATAGTTTCATACTTTATGATATTTGTTGCTTGTTTAAAATTAAATTGCGATATTCTCTTGCAGATCCATACACAGCTCGTCAACGGTCGACCGGGCGCATTGAATCATACGCAAATGATTCAGGATTTCACGCAGGCCCGCTTCGTTAGGCTGCGCTTTCAGGGCCTTCGACGAAGAGGCGAGATGATTGTTGATAAGAGGCGGGCCTTTTATTCGATTCGAGAGATCAACATTGGCGGAAGATGTCTATGTTCCGGACACTCGTCTAGGTGCAAGTTCAATCCGCTGCGTAAGGTAAGAATTCTATTATGTATTTCTACATGTGGAATTTTCTGAAGATTCAATAATTATTTTTTGAGATATTCATAACTTAGTTTCAAATGTTTTCTACAAATATTTAGAGCAGCGAAAGCCTTAATATTATCATTATTAAGAAGTTGTAATTTCTAATATAAATCTTGCCTAAGGTCTCAGCTAAAATTTTATGTTATTAAAAAATTAGTAAAATAGTATCTTTTGAATCTTGCCCTGTTCAACATTTTGAGAAGATATTGGTCATATTTCTTCTATAATTTCCTGAAAAACACTCAATTAAACTATTTTTTAGCGAGTTCTTTTTTATCAAAAATGTGTTCCTTTAGGGAACCTTACAAGAAATATCACCAATAGGAGAGAATTTTCAGTATCGTAGAAACTAATAATTTATTGAAAGTTATTGTTGATTATTATTTGGTATCATTTCTACACTACCATAAGGTAGGTTGATTGCTTAGCATACTTTTGATAAATGGTTTCTCTTTCTGTTATATTTTATACATATATATGTCATAATAATACATATATGTATGTAAAAACGCACTAAGCAATCTACCTACCACATGGTGTATAGTATCTAATAATTACTTTAGTAAATTTAATGACGTATTTCTAGTTTTTATTTATGAAACTATAATAGTTTACATAATAGAAACAAAATACGTCGAGTTTGAGAACCGCAAGTGTCGATGAATTTTTAAAATTATTTCCAAAACATTCACGAGAAAATAGTTTATAAATTCTTTTATAAAATTTAAACAGCTTCAACGTCAACTTGTTGAAAATTCTCGTTCCCCACTATGATACGCCAATATACGAGGGAAAAAGCTGCAAAACGCTCTTGGGCACGTATTCTTCTCTGAATTCCATTTGCCGTATTCATCCGCGCTCGTATATAGTTATGGCAATAGTCGCGCGTGAACGTGCTGTATACGCACTGTAACGGCCGCTCATGCGCACTTATACACTCGCGCTTTCGGCGAGATAAGTGCGCGCATCGGCGTTTAATCAGCATTGTGCGCGTGTCCTCAGCATACCAACTTTCTCTCCCGCAGCTGCACGCGTACGCGAGCATGTATTTCACCCTAACCGAGAATGGGCATTATATGCGCGAGTCGACTTCCTAAGAGAACTAGTCTTGGTATTTATTTATACAAGATGCACGCAGAAAGGACTTGGTTGATCCGATGATTTCCGGCGGTGTAAGAGGTTTTTATTGACTCGCAGCAGTTTTAATTAATTACACACGTTTTCATACAGTTACTAGAAATCGTTATCTATAACTTTATTACAATTTATATGGAAAACTAAATCTATCTTAAACTTAGACTATATACCTACGTGTAATAAGAAATATCGATCAATTTAATCATAGGTAAAAATATTAATGGAAGTTGAGATACTTTGTAGATTTAATGGCAGAGTTTAATTTTTATATCAAATAATAATTTTTATGAAAAACATATACTTATGATGCAATAATGTTAGTTCAAGAAATAAAAAATCGTGTCTATTCATATTGTTTGTAGTAAACTATGTATTTTGAAGAGCTTATTTTAAAACTTATATTGCGAATAATATTCGCTTATGAAATAACTACTCGAGCGTATCGGGAAATTTGCATAATAAAAGAGTGCAAGTAAAATTTGTAGGTACATTAAGTTGGCTACATTATGCTGAAAATACAGTAATGCTTGAAATCAGCAACAATGTGTAAACTTCTTGGTATTCACGTTCCTGAATGCGTACAGTCATAAAATAAAGTATAAAATTGATTTCTTTGACACTTTTCTGCTGATGAAAAGAAAAGTATTTTTTCTAAAATAAATTAGTCGTTATACAATGTGAAATCTCTTTCATAGACATTATATAGTTAAACAAATTTAACATACTTTATTGCTAATGAAAATAGATTCATTATTACCAGTAGTATGATGGACACCATTATAGTTTATAAAAAGAAATTGGTTAAATTCAATCCAGATCTAATGCTATTGTATTATGATCTTCTTCTGACAACGTTACCATCATTGCTAAAACAGCAACGATTCCCTATTACGCTTTAAACCCGCGCAACCTCCTTATACCGCAGCACCATGAACCCGGTGCAGCGGGCGAGTGCGCGCGCCTCCTCGAAATCTCACCTTCGCCTTGGAAGAAAAAAATCCGGCAGAGTCTCACGGCCGCGGCGGCGGCTGGGGATTGTCACAAGCGGCGCATGTACCTGTACCGCTGGCTTACACGCGCTCGTTGCGAAATTCCTCGCCTCGGCCATTAGTCACCGCGGCGTCCGTTACTCGCCGACGACGACGCTACTGCGTATAAGGAAGTAAATACAAAGGAGAAATGAACGACGACGACGAATCCGAGTTGTCGTTGTGGCGGTGTGCCCTTGGCCAGCAGGCGTACTTATCTAGAAGGTAGGATCTCGCTGTGCTCGTTCTAGTTTGTCTTCGTGGAGAAGACGTGTGGCGGTCGACAGGTCGATTGTTTGAGATGTAAGATGGGCGCACACGTTGATTAATGGATTGATAGGTTTCAGGGGTCTTCGTATGGTAAACTTGTAGGTCACTGTTTTTCAGTTTACACAGCGTAATTCAGGAGGAATGGTAATGGCTTTTCGGTACAGTGTGCTACGTATTTGTATAGACAGATCGTTCAAACACCTTTATCTGCGCTTCGTTGTGCTTTTGGAATGTCATTTTCCATACGGTTTGGTATAGTATTTTTTTAAAAGTACGTTTCACAATTTTTGGTATAAGTGAATGTATTATTATAAGAAATGAATAACGTTTTGGAAAATAATAATTTATCACACGATTGACATTTTTGCTTTGGTTATATAGATCGACTTTTATAATTTGTATATACAATGCTTTTTAGGCTGCCCAACAAAGCCATGTTAGTAAGTTTAGAGACTGCAGTAACGTGATGTGTTTCTTGTTAAACTAAAGTATCGCATGATGATTAAAATATTCAATTTATTTCGTTAAAGTTTTAAATAATAATATACTTCCGTAACTGCTGAAATTTGTGCCATGTAAGATTAAAACAACGGTATATTTATCAAAAAATGAGAAAAGACAATCATAAAGACGTGCCCATTAACTCTTAATTTTTTTATACTCCTTAAACTGTATACAATAATATTTATATTATTTTAAATTTAAACTATTAGATTATTAAAAATATTACTTATGTCGACTGGAACTTACTATCAACTAATAAGAATTTTTCCAACGGTCTTACAGTATTAAATTACAGTATAAATATTAATTATTTTAATTTAATTTGTAAGACTGTAAGACCGATGGAAAAATTCTTATCAGTTGAACTATTAGAATATGACGTAAACAGTCCATCTACTAACTAAATGCTACCTTATTATAAGATTAAAATTAAAGTAATATAAATTCTAAGTCATGCACACACATCCACAATCAAAATAAATGTTGAATATGCTGTTAAAGAATGAAAGTTTCATTCATTTATAACATCGATAAAATAAACCACTTGAATTGAAAAAATCTCATTTCCTTAGAAAGATTACTTCACATATATATTTCTCGAACATGCACTTCCTTTCATCGATATAGTAACTCATCCCTCTACTCCAACAACCACCGACCACCCAACTATACACACAAATACGCGCCCGCAGTAGACTTCTTTCCTGCAATAAAAATCTAAAGTAAATCTCGGCGCTTTATTCGAGAGCTTGCGGCGAATGTAAATAATTAGCGCACCGCGCGTAATGGACCTTTCATCGGTCAGCCCGCACGTCCACGTGTGGTCTCCCCCATCGACTCACCGTTCGCTTTCTCGATACGCCCGTACACTGCTTTATTTATCGCTTCGATAATTAACCGCAACGCGCGCGCGCATGCGTATTACGCCCAAAGCTCGAAAGTTCGTATACTTGTTTATTAGCCGTTCGCTGCAGATTAAGCGCGAGTTGTATTTTAAATGGCAATAAAGTCGAAGTTGACGGTCGAGAGGTGCCCCATAGCTGTAAGTTCGAAGAAAAATTTAGGTGACACCAAGAGTTGTTTATACTTTTAGTTCTACATACTTTTATATTCTTTTCTGATTCAAATGTTTTAAATGATTTATTATACATATATTGTCCATGTACAGGGAATGACAGATTACAGTGTTTTATATCTTGTTCACACTAGTTAGCATATTATATTACTTTCCCGTAAAATCAAGTTTTTAGAGTTTAAAAATATTAGTAAATGATTTTTTTCAAAATTGTGATATTTTTGGTTTAACTATATGTCATTTGAAATATAAGAATCTTTTTACTTTTCGATTAATAGAATTCTAATTACCAACAATTGATTTATTATAATAATATATTTTTAACAAGTGCGGAAAACGTGATTTATGCATACATAAGGAAAAAGAGGACTTTACAATGGCATCTTTTGGGCTGAAATAAAAAGACAACAGAATAGAGTAGCTTATTATTAATGAATATATTTAATGAAAAACGTGCTTGTACACATTAATTTACATCTTACATATTTTGTTATCTTACATATGAATATTCCCGTAGTTTTAACGCGATTCAAAGACATCCGCAGCTTTTAACTGTCATGTCTTTATACTTTTTGTAAACAATCCGTGCCTCACTCGCAGCGTATAACACAGATATGTGTGAGAGATTTTTGGGCGCACAAGATGGTTTGGGTACTTTCTTGGAATGAACTACTAGGTGCACCAGAGTCTGGACGATGGCGTGATTGGTTGCGTTGGTGTATCCATGCAAGGGGAAGTTGCACTCGCCGCTGCAGAAGCGTGCGTCGTAACCGTCAGGTTCCAGGATCCAGTCCCCCCACTTCAGGTCGCGAAATGACACATATATACTCTTCATACTACAGGAGCCTTTACTCTGTTGTATCGTCGAGTGATCGACATACGGGTTAAGTGGGGGGTTCATACTGGTAATTGTTACCATCCTGCGGTTTCTTGCACTGTCGGTATTACGCTTGCGTCGACTGTTATTTGTTTGATCTAGATTTCCAGTCTCTCTAAAGAAGCCGACAATAAAAGGGTGCTTCTCCGAGCTGCGTTCCGAGCTCACAATACCAACGTCTGCTAGTTTTATCTCCTCTGCGTAAATGTTGTTATTTAACTGCACTGATAAATGTAATCCTTTGTTTTCTTCAGGATTTCGGATCCAGTGCAGTAGCGCTTCACTGACGTTTAGGGTGATCCATCCCTCGTAGTTGCTGTTTGTGTTCACAGCATTGACGTAGTGCAATTTCGACTCTCCATGTCTTGGACGCGAGATACGAGAAACTGTCAATTCAAAGGATTCTAAATTATCAATATCTTCAGTGCTTCTGTATAATTTCAGCTCAGCTTTGATGATTTTCTTGCTAGGTGATATCTCCGATACGTCGAATCGGATGCGTTCACCATTATCCGGTTTCATGGAGAACATAGATCGATTATGAGCATCAAAAGTCACAATGATATCGCTTTTACCGATTTCTCTGAGATCATCATCATTAAATTTGAACTCTGAGTTGTTTATTGTCTGGGATTCAGATTCTTCGTTCATAGTGTTCTTGTAAATATCAATCATAAATCTTGACGAAGATCGCATCAACTGAGCTGCAGCATGTCGCCTGTTGCGATCTTTTGATGGTGGTGGTTCGGGCAAATCTAGAAGATTCAAGAGGTCGTTTTGGATAATGCGTGACTCGCGCTCAGTCATTACTTGATGTGCCACTGTTTGGTCAAATCCATTGTCGATATATATGCCGCTCCTGCGGCTGCCAGTGGCTCCACGTAAAAAGGCAAGGATGAATATGACTAGCAACACTTGTAGCCACAATAAACTAGTACCACGTGTATCGGACATTTTAGCACTTTGGTAAATTATATAAATATTTTTTATGTTAAAAATAACTCTTGTATCTAAACTTCAGATAGTCCTCATTACAAAATATACTCAGAGGTTTCTTCGTGAGATACAACTTTTGGCACTGTTGACAGTCTTCGTTAACACTGCCTTGACCGACGGAAGAATTGTCTGCACTAGTATTGTAACTCAAATGCGCTGTTAGAAAGATACCTAGTCCGTTTTATACACCAAGACCTCCTGGATTCTGTTTCTACATTGGTCGAATAGTCAGAGCGTGATTCATCCTAATCCTTCTGAAGTATTGGTCAGAGAAAACTCGACACATCCCAAAATATTATAATACTCACTTAGTGGAAGCCAGATGATTAGTCGTTTTTTGGAAAATTTTTTGTTTTAAATAAAAGACTTATCGCTCATAATCTAAATTATCAATTAATGATTAATGATAATACGATTAAGTGGTCCAAGATGATTATCACATAATTGACTTACTTAATTATCATAAAGGCGATACTATGTTAAAACTTGAACTATTTACACAATCAAAAATTAATACAATTAATCGGATTTGACGAACCAGACGCAGTCACGCATGCAAATAAAAGGCCCAAGCGATCCGCTCTTCGCCGGGTTTCGCGACAGAATAGAGCGACGCCGCGAAACCTATCGATGAGCGGCACGATCAAAATATAAACAATGAGACAAGAAATTCATCGGGCGCTTAAGGTAGTTCCTCAATATTTGTACAAATGGGACTAAGCCACCAAAAAGTTCTATTACAATTTTTAATAAACCAAGAATTATTTACAATTTTTTTTTATGTAGATTGCCGACCTAATTTTGAAAAAAAAAATTATTGAAAATGGTTACTTTTACATTGAAAGTAAATACGCGCCATATTAACTATGACAGAAAGTAATAGTATTACTTCAACCAAAAAACGGGACTTCAAAAAGAAAAAGATAGCTTAAGAAAATTCGGCTCTTTCTTTTAAGTTTATTAAATATGTGTCAGGCCGAACTTTTTAAAAGATATTAATGATTATAAATATAAATAGTAGACAACATGCACGAGAGCGAGAGAGACAGAACGACGCGCATGTATAATCTCGCTGAGAGCACAAACTATAACGTGTTGAGGAACCAGTTACATTCGTCCGCAACCGGTAGTAACCAATTATAAAATGGGAACGATTAATAAAGTATCTGTAAACGTAACTACATTTTACACTATTTATTCGATGATCATGTTATATATGCTGTATGGTGAATTTTTCTACAACTTGACAAAATCGCCCAGCTTGACGTGTTATAAGGAATGAAGTGACGCACGAGCGGGGGGGGGGGGGGTTACACCCTATATGTATCATTGATTTTAACGGTTTCTATATTAAACATTATATCTCTGCTGGAAATCGTCCATTTTTCGCCCATTTGTGAAACGATTTTTCTCCCATTTTCTAGCCATTTAATGACGAGTTGACCGAAATCGCTAGAAAATGGCTAGAAAATGGGAGAAAAATGGATAATTTCTACCAGGGATAATGCTTTTTTATCAACTTTTACAATCGATAAAGTAAAGTCATCTGGGTATTCTGTAATAATTTATATAGAGTACGAATGTTAAATCTTCCTTACCGATATACGAAATGTTAAAATTTCTACTTTCTACATATACATTTATCTCCATAAATATATATTTACAAAATATATCATTCAATACTAAAGGTACTGAAAAGCGAATTACGATTCAACAAAAGATTCATTTTTTGTCAACAGCGTCAAGAATGCGAATGCGAACGACACACGTGTGGTGAATCGTGTGACAGATGCTGTCCGATGTACAATCAGGTGCCGTGGAAGCCCGGCACCTCTGGCAAAGGGTTCCACTGCGAGAAGTGTAATTGCAACGGGCACGCAACGACCTGCCGATATGACCCCGATGTCGCGGAAGGAAAATCGTCAATGGATATTCGCGGCAAGTACCGAGGAGGCGGTGTATGCATAAACTGTTCGGTAAGATCGTATCATATATATCGACAAAATACACAAATAATGAAACTGGTATTAGCAAAAGAAAATTGAATTTTGTTATATAAGCCTATTTAAAAATATAAAAATGTTTATTTTATTCAAGGTATTATTACGGTTATAAATAAGTAATCACATATCAATTTTTTTTTTGTTTTTTTTTTGTTTTTAAAGAATTTCTGAAACTCCCCGTCTATATAAACCTTGGCAATTTATATTTATATACTAAATAATGGGGTTCAATTAAATACAACTTACTAAAGCATCCATTAAAAGGTTATCACTTGTTATTTTTAAGGATCATACAACAGGAATAAATTGTGAAAAATGTGAAGCAGGTTATTATCGACCGAATGGAGTTTTACCTAACGACTCTGGACCCTGTATACCATGTGATTGCCATATCCGCGGAAGCACCGGTTTCTGCACACCAGATGACTCGTACAATAGTTTAGGAAAGGTACAGTAAATTATAATCAATTAATAAATTATCTCCATTTCTTTTTAATTGTAAAAAGACGTTAAAATAAATATTTTCCCAACTGGTTCTCATTATATAACTTTTTTTTTATTAGTATAAAAGAGCTGGCTACGCTATTTCCTTTGTTCACTTTTGACGATATAAACGCCTTTCCAGTAATATTAAGAAATATATTTACGGCATTATCTTACATTAAAATAATTTTAATCAAGGTATCAGGCGCCTGCGAATGCAAGCTCGGCTATTCGGGCCACAAGTGCGACCAGTGCGCGGCTGGCTACCGTCAGTTCCCAGACTGCGTGCCGTGTCCCTGCGACGCCCGGGGCATCCTGCCGTCCCACGACTGCGAGGGTCATTGCCTATGCAAGGCACACGTCGACGGCGAATTCTGCAATCGATGCAAGCCCGGCTACTTCGCCCTGTCGCGCGAAAATCTCGAGGGATGCTTACCTTGCGTCTGTTCCGGTGTATCGAGCGACTGCAGCGCTGCCAAGATCAGTCTGACTATGGTAAAACGATGTTTTATAAAGATGTTTAGCAAATGGAAGTCTATTTGATATTTACCGAATGAGAGTGTTGTTATTAATAATTAGCTTATAGAAACCGCAGTATTAGTTACGATATCTACTCATAAATTACCCTTTTTATCTTATTAACATTTTTCGTAAAATAATATGCGGTAATATTCTTACTCTGATAATCTGAAAAAAATATATAAACTTTAAAAAACACAAATTGCAGTGTAAGACTATACTTATACGTTGACTTACTGTAACGTGAAGCGACATCTTCAATCCATAAAATACACGATCACCCACATGGGCTTACAAGCTTAGAATCCAACATAAACAGGTTAACTTAACGCGCGATGCGAAGGCTCTTGGGTTACTCTTCCACGAGGAAGTAACGGAGTCGTCGTCATTACTGTGCGAAAGGACTACAGAGGGAGATGTTTATCGCTATAACAGAATGTCACGAGGATAATTATCTTGTCGTTTGGACTTCGGAGTGTGTTGATTGCGCAAAAAAGACAAATGATAGTCGTGGAATACGAAATAATTAGATTCGCGCGTTATTAGTGAACTGTGGGGTTGCCGCGGTATTTTTTTTCAAGAAAACATTCTGTCGAGTGAAAGGCCGATTGATTTGAGAGGTGACATAAAGATATTACGAAGTGACATAGTTTCCCTGAAATAATATTACACAAATCTCATGAAGATTTCAGAGTAATAATGTACCTATCTGTCCATACATTCAAACACAATACATACTTAAAAAATTCTTAAACATTTAAAAAAAAAAATAATAATATTTTTTGTGGATTAAAGAGCCATTTTCTTCTGCGTAAAATACGTGGAAGTACTTTTCACGGTATCTTCAAAGCCTGCTGAGAGCAAAAAAAAATCTCATTACTTCGCAGATATCGAGCGTGGAGGGCTGGCAAGTGAGCGACATTAACGCGTCGCGAGCCGTTTCGCCGAGCCTGCAGGGCGAGCACGGCTGGCCGACGATAGCCGCCTTCGAGGTGGAGTACCGCAGCCCCTACTGGCTCGCGCCCAGCTCCTACGGCGGAAATCACCTCGCCTCCTACGGAAGCAATTTCACGTTCCTCGTCAGCTGGATCGTCATGCGGGGCGACACGAGCGGCAGGCCCACCTCCGAGCCCGACTTCGTCCTCATCGTGAGTAATTGGAAATTCTGTATGGGTTAGAGATGACTTTAGGTTATTTTACTTCGTTAAATTTTCAATTATTTCCTGATATAAGGTCAAAATATATCAATTGGTGCATTTCATATTTGCAACATTTAAAAATATTCTCTTTCCTTCTTAAAAGAAAATGTTTCCGACGTTTGTATAGCTTTAGTCTGTAATTTTAATTGAAACAATTCAAGGAAAATAAAAAACGTATCTCCTACTATAAAATATTTCACATTTTCAACATACGAAAACCCACTTATAAATTCTACAGGGCAGGAACGGTGTGCGGATCGCATACGGTGACGAGAGTCACCCCGGTCAGGAGGCGGAGATCGCGATACCTCTGCAAGAGTCCGGCTGGTATCACGTGCAAATAAGGCCAGACGTCGTCGACGGGGTGACGCGATTCCGGCGCACGGACTACCGCGGCGAGCCGGTCACGCGTGCCCAGATGCTCGAGGTCCTCGCCGATATCGAGCACGTACTCGTGCGCGCGCAGTACCACACCGAGCAGATCGAGGGAAGGTATGTGTGTGTGTGAGCAGCGCTTTTTATGCCGATAATTAATTTAAATTTGATAATTGATCGAAATCGAGGCAATCGCGTGCGCAATTAAGCGCGTGCGCGCACTCGCAGTTCGGCAAATTGCACGCGTGGAATGCTTTCCGATGAAGGGAGAGCGTATATATATCGCGGGCTTGCGAATGTGACGTGAGAAATAGTCTTGATATTGTATTGGCCTCACGCACTTTCTTTAGCTACGAAGTCTCTGTTAACTAGTTGTTCATGTTTTATGTTTTTTTTTTTTTTTTTTTATTATTATGATTATTATTGGTGAATTCAGCTTCTTTGCACTAAGAAGGATTTGTTTATAATTAATATATATGTTAACTGTTAATATTAAAATAGCTGATTTTGGCGAAATAAGGAAATATTTGACGGAAATATCCAAAGACTTTCTATAAAGATGCGCATATTAACAGTTAATATGCGATATTAATAGTTAATATGCGATGTTGATAGTTAATATATTTCTCTGTACATTTTTAATATATTTTCTTATTAAATATAAATAAATTCTTCTCTCAGTGTGGTAAAACAAAATCCTCGTAAATGATAATATTTTTTAAGTTTAAAAGCGGCTTTCTGGCCCGTCGGCGAAGTTTCCATGGAGAGCGGCAAAAAAAGCATCGTCGAAATGTGCTCCTGTCCGATTGGATACACCGGATTGTCGTGCGAGTCGTGCGCCTGGGGATACGTGAAGGTGGCGATAAATTCAACCGATATCCCAATTCGCCACAAGTGCGTTAGATGCGATTGCAACGGCCACGCTGGTTCTTGTAATCTCATGATGGGCGAGTGTAGTGTGAGTAAATTATTATTACCTTTTGCACAGGATAATATAAACCTTATATATATGTAAATTTATTCAAATATGTATTTCACAGACTGATATTGTAGTTTTGTAAACTTTAAAATACCATGGATGAGTCAAGATGAGTGAATTGACGATTAACTTGTTCTGTTCCAGCCATGTTTTTTAATGATTTATAAAATATATTAAGCATATATGCTCTAGCCGTAATTTCTGTTACTATCATGTATCATTTGATTTCTGCGAATCACTGGCAACTGTTGGTAAAGTAGAAATCGCGCCCATGTGTACCGGTGATGCTAGTAGTTATCTACTTTCAGTACCCTCTGTAGATAATATTGTAGGTACAGTTAGGGTACATATAAATCGATATTTTTAATATTGTAAAATTCGATTTTTTCATTCTTTCACGTAATAAATTAAACATTTATTAAGAAAAATATATATTTTTAAAAATAATTTCGAAACTGTCGTCCGAACTTTTTAGAACTGTGAACACAACGCCATCGGACCAAAATGTGATCGCTGTGCAATTGGCTATTATGGCGATGCTACTAGAGGCACCCCAGGCGACTGCATGAAGTGCGCTTGTCCCTTAGAAATTTCCTCAAACAATTTCAGTCCAAGCTGTCAGCTCGACAATCCAAATGATGCTGAAAGCGATTATGTCTGCACGCAGTGTCCCGCTGGATACACTGGCGATCATTGTGAATTGTAAGTGCAAAAAGAGCAAACGCTATACAATTTAAAAATTAATACAAATAGTATATGAAATACTGATATTAGTTTTCAGAAGAGCAACTTGAATTATCATAACTATTTTTTTTTTGCTGTTATTAATTTTTCAATGTATTTGGTTTTAAAGATGCGATTTTGGATTTTTCGGGAATCCGCTCGTTCCCGGTAAAACATGTGAGCCGTGCCCGTGCTTTGGCGGACCATGCGATCAAGAGACTGGCCGCTGTCTAGAATGTCGTGGAAACACGGAAGGCTGGAAATGCGAGAAGTGTAAAGAAGCCCATTACGGTGATCCATTGGAGCTCAACTGCTTACGTAAGTAATTATATTTCAATGCATAATACAATATATGTATAATCGTGATTTATGTAGAGAATCGTGTATAAAAAATTTTTCAAGTTGAAAATTAACTTTTCTTCGAAACTTTTCATTTATGTCATGTCTTTTTTTTCTACTGTTAATTTTTTGTATAGTGGTTTAGTAGAATCCTTGACATGTTATGTATAAATAATACTGTTATTGTAGAATGTGTTACATTTAATATAACTTTCAACGCTATATAATACAAACTAAAATGTTTTCATAAAGTATTTATAATTTTCTACTTAAAATGTAAAATGCTCTGTAATAATTTACATTTCGTTGGCTGGGAGGAAAAAGGTTCTACCTCGGCGAAGCGCTAAGAAAAGTTCTAACTCATTATTTTGCCAAGAAAAGTTCTAACTCAAGTTTTCGCTAAAAAAAGTCCTAACTCAACCGAGCGCTAAGAAAGGTTATAACTCAGTGGCTTTTTTCATAGAAATTTTAGTTGAGAACCGCTGTAGAGTTTGGAAAATCTGTTTCTGATTCCTTTTGCTATATAAATATATATAAGAAAAACAGTCAAAAGTTTTTTGTTAAGGCACACGATGTCACGAAGTACACCACAAAAAGCATGTATAATGAAAAACGTATTTGTGACACAAAAAAAATGTGTCACAAATATATTTATATAGCAAAAGGAATCAGAAACAGATTTTTCAAACTCTACAGCGGTTCTCAACTAAAATTTCTATGAAAAAAGCCACTGAGTTGTAACCTTTCTTAGCGCTCGGTTGAGTTAGGACTTTTTTTTAGCGAAAACTTGAGTTAGAACTTTTCTTGGCAAAATAATGAGTTAGAAACAAAAAAAATGTGTCACAAACTTTTCTTTTGAAAGAAAGCGTGTCCAAAAGATGTCCCGACAGAAAAAATTTTGGCTAATTTTTAGAGTTAGAACTTTTCTTAGCACCTCGTCAGAACCTTTTCCTCGCAGCTGACGATTTGTCCATAAATGCTGTGTTTGAATGTGCAATATTTTCGTATAACTATTGACATGTTTTACGTAAGTTTTGGCAACCTCTTTAAAATAATACTCTTTTAAACTACTATTAAATAAAAACTACTAATTTTTTTTTGTATCATGACTAAAAGCAAAACTCTCTTTGAGAAAGCAATAACTCATATTTGTGCCTCTCTCAGCGTGCACCTGTGACCTGGTGGGTAGCGAGTCTTTACTTTGTGAGCCTCGCAGCGGCCAGTGCCCGTGTCGTCCGCTATTCGATGGCCGCGACTGTTCGCTCTGCGTCGAGGGCTACGGCAACGTTACCGCGGGTTGCGTCGAGTGCGACTGCGGTGTCGGCGCCGCGGATGGCCAGTGTGATCCGGTCACCGGGCTCTGTTCCTGCAGCCCGGGCGCCGTTGGGCCACGCTGCGACCGCTGCGCCGAGGAACACTACGGACTCTCCTTCGACGGCTGCACCGGTGAGTCATTGTTTTCATTTTCATTCGGGTGTTTGTTCCGCTGATGAGAGAAAATAGCAGATAAGATATTCCACAGTGTATAGTTTTGTGGCATCGAAAATACGATGACACGGCGAAGAAAAGTCATGGGGATGACGCAGACTGCAGAGTTTTAGTTTATAGTTTTGAAAATTATTTGACTTGTAATAACAACACTGGGGTTCCTTTGAATATAAAGTTTTTAGGTTTAAATTATAATTCATTCTTGCTCTTTCTTAGAGACAGCTTTGTAATCATAGTTTGACTGAAAATATATTAAAATTATATTTTAGGTCGTTTAAAATTGAAATATGGAATTTGTAGAGAATTTATACGCTTTTAATACGTTTTCGAGACATATCCTACAAACAAAAAACCGCTGCTAACTGCTTTAGCAGAATGCTTTCTCAAAGAGAATTAATAAATTATCTCAAATAATTTTTTTAAATGAATATTTTAATATAAAATTTCATTTTTTCTACATATCTTATTTTCCATAAATACATTATTCAAAATAATTTAGAAAATTATATTTAAAATAGTTATGTAATAATTAAAAATTATTTATAATCCATAAAATTATTTAATTTTTGTAAAAATTTGCTACTTTTTCAAATCCGCATTTTTAAGTCAAAAATAATACGTGACTAATTTTAAAACACATAATTTAAAAGGAAATCGAATATAATTTAAGAATATCGGTCTTCATTTAAAATGTAATGCTGAAAAAGTAATTTATAATTCATAAAAGAATTTAAATTTTTTTCTGAAAAATCGTTACTTTTTCAAATCCGCATTTTTAAGTCAGAAAAAACGTGTGAGTAGTTTTAAAATACATAATTTAGAAGAAAATCAAATGTACTTTGAGAATATCAGTCTCCATTTGGCATATATTCAAAAAAATTGAAAAAAAAAAAATTATTTAAAAAAAAATTTTTGCAAAGTTGTTATTTTTTTTTAAATAAGACCTTTAAGACATCCATTTGACTCCAAAATTTAATCAGTTCTAAGTTGAGACATACCCAAGGTGCATGCGAAAGATCAGCAGATTCCCTCCAACCGTTCAAAACTTATGACGGGGCCAAAATTTAGCTACATACATACATACATACATACATACATACATACATACATACATACATACATACATACATACATACATACATACATACATACATTGAAATGTTTACAGATTATAGCTAGATATATTCTGCATTATCATGATTTTTTTTTCAAAACATTTTACCATTTAATTTGTGAGTTATAACCTTCTTTAAAAAAATACATTTTTGTTAAAAACGAAGAACCGTAATAGCTAAAGTAAAATTTTTTTCTGGAAAATATAGGTATTTTTATACTCTTTGAACTGCTTTGTCCGATTCAAATATCTCCATCCTATTATTAAAAAACCGCTGCCAATTCATTGGCAGGTAGCTTCCTCAAAATATTTTTTTGATTCCTTTTATTAAATTAAAATTCGAAAAATAAATTTTTCACGAAAAAAATTGGAAAAATTTTATGGAAAATATTAACTTGTAATGTTTTCATGGCTATTCATTGAGGTTCCATTTGTAATTTATTTGTTTGTGATTTTAATTCTTATATGAATGGAAAACAATCTTCTTCAAGTTCTATTCTTCATCAAATTTTTCTTCTTCAAGTCCACTGTCAACGGCTTCTCGTCGTACATTGGTTCGAAATAAAAAAAATATTCTAAAGTTGTTCTTTGATTGTGTTTACCTCAAATATCTTTGAAATTTATGAACCAATCATTTTGCCAAAAGAACTCATCCGAGAACTATCAATAATATACCTCTACAATGAATTTTGAAGCGAATAAGACAATTTTACTCTTGTAATAGTTGAACATATAAAACTCTTTTTTTTCATTTTTCCATTTTTACGTTTTTGTTAATAACAAAAGAACCGTGATAACTACAGAATTATTTTTCTTAGAAAATATAGGTAATTTAATTCTCTTTCGAATGCCACCCATCCCATTTAGATACATACAGCCGTTCTCGAGAAATTATGATTTAAAAAGAAATTGAAAAACATTTTAACCTCAAATATCTCCGAAATTTATGGATCAATCCATTTGCCCAAAGAACTCACTTGATTGGTATACAAAATCTACCCCTACAAAGAATTTCAAAGTGATTAAGCTAATTTTACTATAGTTATTGAACGACAAAAAAAAGCACTTTTTTTTATAAATTAATTTTTTTCTCAAAAAATAATGAATAAAAAAACCTAAAAATTTAGTAAGTTATAGTACTTAATATCCTTTATAACCAAAAAAATATTCATGTTAATATCTTTTTTTAATTTCGAAATATAACCTATTTACAAAAAATTACGTTTTCATCAATAACTTATGACGAAATATAGCTACCGACCTTTTTTTTTAAATTGTAGATAATTTTATCCTACATACAGAGAATTCATGATATATAAACAATATTTGTTCTAAATATTAAAAAAATCGAAAATAAAAATTTTGAAAATTAAAAAATGGCTATAAAAAAAAAAAATTAAATTTTACAAAAATAGAATATTGACCCCAATTGTGGAAGCAAAATCTAAAAACATGATCACTCTCTCGTTAAAATCGGTCGAGTAGATCATGAGATATCAGCGTATACGGACACACACACACACACACACACACACACACACACACACACACACACACACACACACACACACACACACACACACACACACACACACATCCATTCGGACATTTTCTAAGAATAGTGTATTTCGATTCCAAATTTGCTAAATAACATTTCTAACACATTATCTCATAAACTTTTTTTTTACTATCACAAAGCTTCCTCTAGGAGGAAGCAATTTCTCTTAGTGTAGACATACTTCAAAACACAAACTATATAGAAATTCATATCTAACGTATGTCAAATAGTTTGTGATCTGAATTCTTCAAATAAAGTCCAGGACTACAAATTATTGCTTTCTCCTAGAGGAAGCTTTGTAATAATAAAATTTTAAGTTTAGTTAAATCGCTGTATATATAAACATTATTAGAGGTGTTAAAAATTGGAATCACATGGTTTTAGAAAATTTCCGTATGGATGTGTGTGTGTGTGTGTGTGTGCGTGCGCGTGTGTGTATGTGCCCGTGTGTGTATTTATGTATTACCGCTTTATCTCAGCTTCTACTCGATCGATTTTAACCGAACAGGGCTCATTTTTTATGTTTTTTTATCAGAATTAAAAAAAAATCATTTTTTGATTCGACGATGGGTTTTTGTTTTATGATAAATTTTCGATTTTAGAAAAATTGATTTTTGCGTTTTTGCTTCCTCCTAGAAGAAGCTTTGTGATAGTAAAAAAAAAAGTTTATGAGATAATGTGTTAGAAATGTTATTTAGCAAATTTGGAATCGAAATACACTATTTAAAAAAAATGTCCGTATGGATGTGTGTGTGTGTGTGTGTGTGTGTGTGTGTGTATGTCCGTATACGCTGATATCTCATGATCTACTCGACCGATTTTAACGAGAGAGTGATCATGTTTTTAGATTTTGCTTCCACAATTGGGGTCAATATTCTATTTTTGTAAAATTTAATTTTTTTTTTTTTATAGCCATTTTTTAATTTTCAAAATTTTTATTTTCGATTTTTTTTAATATTTAGAACAAATATTGTTTATATATCATGAATTCTTTATATGTAGGATAAAATTATCTACAATTTAAAAAAAAAAGGTCGGTAGCTATATTTCGTCATAAGTTATTGATGAAAACGTAATTTTTTGTAAATAGGTTATATTTCGAAATTAAAAAAAGATATTAACATGAATATTTTTTTGGTTATAAAGGATATTAAGTACTATAACTTACTACATTTTTAGGTTTTTTTATTCATTATTTTTTGAGAAAAAAATTAATTTATAAAAAAAAGTGCTTTTTTTTTGTCGTTCAATAACTATAGTAAAATTAGCTTAATCACTTTGAAATTCTTTGTAGGGGTAGATTTTGTATACCAATCGAGTGAGTTCTTTGGGCAAAAGGATTGATCCATAAATTTCGGAGATATTTGAGGTTAAAATGTTTTTAAATTTCTTTTTAAATCATAATTTCTCGAGAACGGCTGTATGTATCTAAATGGGATGGGTGGCATTCGAAAGAGAATTAAATTACCTATATTTTCTAAGAAAAATAATTCTGTAGTTATCACGGTTCTTTTGTTATTAACAAAAACGTAAAAATGGAAAAATGAAAAAAAAAGAGTTTTATATGTTCAACTATTACAAGAGTAAAATTGTCTTATTCGCTTCAAAATTCATTGTAGAGGTATATTATTGATAGTTCTCGGATGAGTTCTTTTGGCAAAATGATTGGTTCATAAATTTCAGAGATATTTGAGGTAAACACAATCAAAGAACAACTTTAGAATATTTTTTTTATTTCGAACCAATGTACGACGAGAAGCCGTTGACAGTGGACTTGAAGAAGAAAAATTTGATGAAGAATAGAACTTGAAGAAGATTGTTTTCCATTCATATAAGAATTAAAATCACAAACAAATAAATTACAAATGGAACCTCAATGAATAGCCATGAAAAAATTACAAGTTAATATTTTCCATAAAATTTTTCCAATTTTTTTCGTGAAAAATTTATTTTTCGAATTTTAATTTAATAAAAGGAATCAAAAAAATATTTTGAGGAAGCTACCTGCCAATGAATTGGCAGCGGTTTTTTAATAATAGGATGGAGATATTTGAATCGGACAAAGCAGTTCAAAAAGTATAAAAATACCTATATTTTCCAGAAAAAAATTTTACTTTAGCTATTACGGTTCTTCGTTTTTAACAAAAATGTATTTTTTTAAAGAAGGTTATAACTCACAAATTAAATTGTAAAATGTTTTGAAAAAAAATCATGATAATGCAGAATATATCTAGTTATACACCGTAAACATTTCAATCCATTCTGTCGACTATTTTTTGAGTAAAGATTGAAAACTGAATAAAATGAGTTTTCTATATCCAACGATTACGGGAGTAAAATTGGGTTAATCGCTTTGAAATTTTTGTAGAGGTCGATTTTGGATAGCTTTCGGCTGAGTTCTTCGGGCAAAACGATTGGTCGATAAATTTCAGAGATATTTCAGGTTTCAATTTGTTAACCTTTTTTTCCAAATCGTAATTTCTCGAGAACGGCTTGATGTATCAGCTCCAAATATATAGAAAATGTTGTATGCAATATAGATAAATGTGTGTGATTTTTCATAAAGATCGTATGATTACTTTTAGAGATATTTAAAATTTAAAATTTTAGTATTTTACAAAGTCATTTTCTTTGTTGCATGATAACTAGAGATAAATTGATTTAATCACATTGAAATTTTGACATAGGCTGATTTGCGCACATGAGAATTGTGCACCGATTTATTGTGCACAGAGAAAAGAAAAGAAAATTTTGTTCACAAAACGTTTTTACTTTTGCACAAAAAATTGTACACTTTACGGAAAAAGATGAAATTCAGTAATGTGCATAAGATTGTTGTGCACAATAACATAAACTAATATTTCAACCAAAAAAAGTCTTGCACGCTGTGCTTATTTATCGTGCACATAATATAGAGCTGGGCGATTGTGCACAAATAAATTCATTAAAAATATATCTAACCGATTGTGCACAAAGTCTAGTTCATACGAAGTCTTATAGCAGTGTTGCCAGATTGGGCAATAAGTAGCGAATTGGGATAGTTTAAAAGATGAGCTCGCGGGAAAAAAATCGAGATGGCTATTTATAGCGAATTGGGCTAGTTTAAAAGATGAGCTCGCGGGAAAAAATCGAGATGGCTATTTATAGCCAATTAGACTTATACAAGACAGTAATATTAATAGCCGATATGGCTATTGTCTAGCAAACAACATTAAATTTTAAATCAAATAAAAATTCCAAAACTCAAGTAGCCGGGAGATGCGGGTTCTACGCGTATACGGAAGCGCGTTAGACGTTTATACATGGCAAAATAATTATTTAAATCATTTATAATCCCAAGCAGGCGGGGGATGCGAGTTCCACGTGTATACGGAAGCGCGTCATACGTTTATACATGGCAATATAATTATGTAAATAATTCTTAACCCCAAGTAAGCGAGGGGTGCGAGTTCCACGCGTATACTAGAATAAGGCAGACGTGTATACATGGCAAAATAATTATTTAAATAATTCTTAACTCCAAGTAGGCGGGAAATGCAAATTCGACGCGTATACGGGAGCGCGTCAGACGTGCATACAAGGCCAAAAAATTATGTAAATAATTGTCAACCCCAATTAGGCGGGGGGTGCGAGTTCTACGAATATACGGAAGCTCGTCAGACGTGCATACAAGGCCAAATAATTATGCAAATAATTATGACCCTAAGCATGCACGTCTGACGCGCTCCCGTATACGCGTGGAACTCGCATCTCCAGCCTACTTAGGGTTAACAATTATTTAAATAATTATTTTGCCATGTATACACGTCTGCCTTATTCCAGTATACTCGTGGAATTCGAATCCCCCGCCTACGTGGAGTCAAGAATTATTTACATAATTATTTTGCCTTATATGCACGTCTGACGCGCTCCCGTATACGCGTGGAACTCGCATATCCCGCCTACTTGGGGTTAACAATTATTTAAATAATTATTTTGCCATGTATACACGTCTGACTTATTCCAGTATACGCGTGGAACTCGCCTCCCCCGCCTACTTGGGGTTAAGAATTATTTAAATAATTATTTTACCATGTATAAACGTCTGACGCGCTCCCGTATACGCGTAGAACCCGCATCTCCCGGCTACTTGAGTTTTGGAATTTTTATTTGATTTAAAATTTAATGTTGTTGGCTAGACAATAGCCATATCGGCTATTAACAGAGCTCAGCTTTTAAACTAGCCCAATTCGCTACTTATTGCCCAATCTGGCAACACTACTATAAGACTTCGTATGAACCTTCGTATGAACTAGACTTAGTGCACAATCGGCGAGCAATAATTAAATAAATAAATTTTTGCACAATCGGTTAGATATATTTTTAATGAATTTATTTGTGCACAATCGCCCAGCCCTATATTACGTACACGATAAATAAGCACAGTGTGCAATACTTTTTTTGGTTGAAATATTATTTTATGTTATTGTGCACAACAATCTTGTGCACATTACTGAATTTCATCTTTTTCCGTAAAGTGTACAATTTTTTGTGCAAAAGTAAAAACGTTTTGTGAACAAAATTTTCTTTTCTTTTCTCTGTGCACAATAAATCGGTGCACAATTCTCATGTGCACAAATCAGCCTATGTCCATTTTTTTACTTTTATTTTCTTATGAAAAAAACATGTTCCTAAAATTTTAGATCGATATTTGCATAAATAAAAAAGCTATGCAATACTGAAAATTCAAATTTTTTTTTAATTTTTGGTTATACAGCAACATTGGACATTTTTTCCTTCAAAATCTTGAACCTTTTTGTATAGAGCATTGCTTGGGAAAAAGTTTGCAATTATGGTGTAAAAAATAGTAGAATTTTTTAATTAATGACATTTGTATGTCTCTGATTGGTCGGTTTTTATTATATCTTCATTGAAGAATATTGAGACTGTGACTCAAAATTTGTTGTTCGACAACATTTTTTTAAATCTTCTTTTAAAACTCTTCAAAATGTTTTTTTTGACCAATATTAGCCTAGCTAATTGAAATAAGTTATAATTTTTTAAAATGAATACCAACATTTGAAAGGAAATTAAAGAAAAAAAAATTCTGAGTTACTCTAATATATATATTTACAGATTAAAAGGTAAATCAGTAAAATTGTTCGCGTACTGGGCACTGTTCGGATATCGGAACCGCCCCCTTAGGTTGGGCGAGGAGGTGCGCGATGAGCGGGGAGGCGTCTCGGGAAGGGAGGAGATTCCCTAGCCTCGCTCCACCCCATGGCATGATTGCGAGTCCTTAAGAAATCTTGTAACGAAGTAATCGAGTTATGGAAAAAGCTATCAAACAATCGTAAAATTTTAAATTCGTTTTTGAATCCCAATATTATTATTTATGACACTACCATAAATATGATGCGTATATTCAAGTAACACCTTTTATAATCCGGACTTGGATGGTCATAAAATCTGAAGTAATGTGGTGCCATTACTGCCGAATACCATATGACGAGGTTCATGCCCTCAGGTATAAGGTAAGTCGATTCTATTGTTTTGTTGACCCCTTTTCCCCTAACAGAATATTACCTGCGCTGTAGAAATAGCATCGGACTTCCACGTCATTACGCTTAATGTGGGGAAATACATGTGCCAAATTACACTGTTCCAAATTTCCCTTAACGGCTCATCCCTGAGCAAAGTATTGTATAGATTGGTTTTTCTCCTTATTTCAGTTAACCTGACGCCTCTCCTAACACTATTAAGCTCCATAATGACATATTTCTGAAAAGTACGTCTACAATATTATTATCTACTCTTTCCATCCTGAACTTTCATATACCTGGCTCCATCCTATCGACTTTCTCGAAAGGTCATTTTTCTTATTTGAATCTTTCTTCCCAATAAAATTATAGATTAAAAAAAAAATCATTGTGATCCATTTATTTAAAATTAGTATTAGTTCATAAAAATAATTGTTATCAAAACCTTTGGACATACATTTTTCTGATATTTTTTATTACAAAACCTGCAATGTTAATATAAATTTATTACAATACATGGTTCTGCTAAAAAGAATATCGCTGTCTTGTGATTTTTATTAAAAATTTTACTACGTAAAATCTATTTAAAAAAAAATAATAAAAAATTGTAATGACTATAAAAACTTGTACTGTTCTCCTCCGGGTCGGTACGTTTAATCAACTCGACGACTACCCCAGACCTCCGCATTGATAATCCGCGCAATCACCGTGCAGCGCTACTTCTCCAGGAGTTCGATTAAAAGCTTTCTAATTCGAATTCCCGCTTATCGCTTTGTAAGGAAAAACGACGAGTCGCGCGCTGGTGCTGATTCTTCCGACGCATATAGAGTCTTCTTTATCGGAGCACGATCGCCGAGGTTTATCGCCAGGATCGAGTGTTCGACACTGCATGGAATTGCCGAGCACCGCGCAATCGCACATAGAACCAGTGAAGGACATTCCACCCGCGAGCTTTTGTGAGCTAATAAAAAAATGCGTAGGGTCAAGAAATTTATAATAAATTTTTATTTGTAAGTGTAGAAAACCTTACTAAATATTAGAATAGAGAAAATTTTAAATTTGTCAACAAGGTGTGGTTTAACAAAAAAAAAAATTTAATAAACACAAGATTTCTTAACTATGTGGTTAAAACATTTTTTAAATTTTTTCTTTCTGAGGTTTCTTCAATAAGATGTTATTATCTCATATTTTCTAATATCTGTTTATAATGTAAATAATCATAAAAACAGTTTTTTAAAAGTTTATACAATTATAATTATGAATCGAAATAAAATTTGTAAATATATAGCTTCTAAATATTCACGAGTAGAATCACGTTGTAGTGAATAGGATACGAGCGTTTCATAAACACATATATCCCTTGCATATATATATATATACCTTTGATAAATTACTCGCGCTTTGCTTTTTCTGCTTCAAGATGAGGTACCGATGAAAATTATGCTTCGTGCAACTCGTTGCTGCACATGCCTTTGCATACTTAGTGGACGTTTTCGCGCCTTTCGAATTTCAAACTCTCAATCGTTTCTTTTGCATAACCGCATGCTGAAAGGTGGGAGTAAAACTCTTATTAACACTGCATATTATTATGTAATTATGATTTCTTCTACAGAAGATCTGCAAAAAAGAAATCAATTTCTCTCCAATACGTGCCAACTTTAAATTATATTCGTTTTTCTAAACAAACACCAACAATATACTTTCAAAATAACTTTAATACGATTTATAATTGACGTACAAACAGTTTGATTTCTATATATTTTCTTATTTTATTTAACTAAACAATAACTTTTATTATTGCTTATTATGCTTGATTTCTCGCTAGCCGACATATAAAGCAAATAGTCGTGAATAGAATGTTGCGCACTGCATACCTGGAGTGTACATAACAGTACACTTACAACGCGTCCTGAATCAATAGTTTTGCTATGCAAAGTTAAAGGTACAAATAATTTTGAGATTTAATGTTAAATGTTGTTTTTCTTTCTTATTAAATTTTAATATAATAAGGTATTTTCATAAGCTTGTTAGCTTTGTCCATTATATTTACCAAACTATGCGTAATATAGGAAATTTATAGATAGAGCGACCGTTATTGAAGCAAAGTAACGACGAAAAATGTAAACGTATTTCTTGTTATACATAAACTCAGACACTTATTCTTTTTTTAAAGGCTTGGCAATAACGTGTGCCGATGCAGTATATGTGTTATTCTCGCAAAACTAACGCCACCCGGTTTGAACGCTTATTTGAATGCGCATAAATTTATAGTTTAATAAAACTACTAATTATAAATAAGTGTAAACATGAGATTTGCATTTAGATAAATGTAATTAAAAATTATGTGAGAAAACTTATAACATTGAACTAATACAGAAGCATGAAATTAGTCTTAGATAAATAACTAGAGACTGTATAAGTTTCCAATAATTTAACAATTTACTTTAATAGTAATTTATGATAGTTTAAATATATATATTTATAAAGCTGCAGACGTCGGCACATAGGCAGCCATGTACCATTGACAAATGCTTATTGCAACAATCCTCTGTGATACAATTAAATAGTTAACCGCGTTATCCATAGGAATTACTTTCAATAAGACACCATAATGAACTTACAAATCTGTCACGAAAAGTCTGGCCTTTGGAAGGTAATTCTCGAAATTCATTGGCGATTTTTACAGAACTATCGCGCGCACATGTACGTGGGAAATGCGGGATGCGTGCCGCGTGAATAATGCGAGGCTCAGTGCGCCATTTATTTCCCGCCGCGCGAATTCATCATTGCGCCGCATTTCGATACGCGCGCGTAGGTGCACATAACTCGGCGGCGCATGAAGCGTGCAAGCACCTTGACCCCGCAGCGCGCGCGGCTCTTTATGGACCTTGCTCTTTATTTCTGTTTGTTTTAGGTGGTCGGGCGCTCTTTTGTTCTCGCTGTTTTATTATGATGGGTATGGTAATCAAGAAGAGTGATACGAGCTCAGCTTTATCGGATAATATAGCACTCTGTACATATATTTGAGCAGTCCAATTTACTTTCATGATTTTCAGGCGAACAAATGTGTGCATTCAATGTTTCAAAACGTACACGCATACTCATATATTTAGCATGAAAGGAAAATAATAATTATTTCACTACTGTATAATTATGATATTTTTTACTTTTTTTTCAAACAGCTTCATCCTTTCTAATAATGATTGGATCACGCTAGACCAGATTTAATTTAGAAATCTCCATCCCGTCTTGCCGTCATTTTAGCACCGACGTTAACGCATAATTTGTCCGAATAAACGCGCACCACTCGCGCGTATAACAGTCCATTAGCAATTAGCTCGCGAGCTCATGCAAGGGTTTAAAACTCCATTAGCGGCTTATCCTGGCGAGCGCACGCCAGATATACACCCACAGCGGAGACAGGCTGACTTATGAATCCGCGCTGCTGCTGTTGCCGCATTCACGTATATGACTTTTTCGCGGCGCGCATTAGGCTCGCATGACTCCTCGGGTTTATTAGCCGCGCAAATGATTAATTTCACGCGCGATAGCTCGATAAGTTGTTTCTCGCCTTATTTATGGATCTCTTGGTTCCTGCGAGCTGTGGGCAATCTGTAATTATGCGCACATTCGCGCTAATAAATAGCCATTTTTGGGCGCAAAGATGTGACGTTGACGTGTTGCCTGTCGATCGCTGAGTTAAAGTCAATCAACTTTTTCTGAAAATTTGCAATTTTTTTTAGAAGTTTTAGCTATTTTATAAATGAGCTCAAATTTGGTGGAGATCTTTATATGTATCTACACTGCTTAAGTGAAGTAGATGTTGAAAAAGTTGGACTCTCCTATTAATATACATCTTTGAATAATTTTTTAATGATTTTTCAAAATTTGTTCACATATTTCTATATCTAAAAATTGATTGGGTGTCTATTTTCAAAATCTGCTTCACTAGTGTAGCTACATATTAAGAATATCTCCACCAAATTTGAGCTCATTTGGTAGAGGCATTCCAGTGCAGCGCTACGAGCCCTGAGGTGATATGCAAAAATTGATACTTCAATCGAGTAGTTATTACAGACTTATAAATCAAAATAGAGAGGCCAGGGAGCTGTTAAAATGTTGTTTTTTATGTATATTTTTGAAGTATAAAGGTTATTTTTTTTTTTTATATAGATTTGAAATAATAATGACCTGACTAATTATTTTAAAATCTATTTTTTCAGGCTTTAACCTAAGCTTGTCCCCTTGAGATTTTTATCTTTTTTTTTGTAATTTTTCGCGATTTTCAAATGTATGTAATTTTGCACAGACTGCCCGATTTTAGTGATCTTTTGTTTAAATTAAAGCTCTTTTCTTCTATTTTAATCGTTTTTTTTTGGAATATTTGTTGGCACTTTTAATAGCTTGCTATTGGTTAATCATTAGTAACTACTTTTCGTTCAATTATGCCCTTGTTAAATTTCCATAAGAAAAATTGATATGCGTTTAAAACTGTGTCACAAGACCGTTTTCCTGTGTTCCAAAGTTTTTTCGTGTATTTTGTGGTATATAGAACAAGAAAAAAGTTATTGCAGAGCTGTGCCTCAAAATTTTTCAATGATAATCGCGTCGTTTGAAGATCAACGGTTCATCTCTAAGATTTTTGGCAAATGTCAAGTATCAGGTTTTATATAAACCAGAATAGTTCAGATACATTTTTCAATATGGATATCTAATGACCTTATGTCCTCTTACATATAATACGAAGCTACAGTGTTTGCTTATCGGATCTTAAATTTATCTTCAAAATAACAGAAATAATATAATTGGTTATAACAAATTTTTTCAGAAGTATCTTATGACAAGAGTGGCGGAATGCCGCACCTTCAATATGTATAATTTTACATTTTGATAATTTTATATTTGAACTTATTCAGTTGTACAGTAGATTTTAGAGGACTGTATATAAAATTTAAATGGAATTTCTATGTGATTTTGCTGAAAATTTACGCTGCAATAAAATAAATTACGAAAGAAAATGATTAAAGCCATTTACAATTTGGCTGAAAGGTTTACTACCTAAAATACAAATAGATTAAAAAGTTCGAAACATAAAAATTGTTTTTATATAAAAACTTGATATAGATGTTTCCATGGGTTCACATGTTTTTGTAAATCTCATCGATTTTTAAAATCTTTACTAAATTAGCATTAATAAAATGAAAATAAAACAAAATTTTATTCGTTTCCTTTTGAGGTACTGATTTTTCATTAGCTTTTGTAACAAATTAAAAAAAAAATAAAAGGAATACTTCAATACTATAGCATACGTTTACGATATTCCACTTAATCACACATCACTTAATTTTTGGAACACTTATCTTTAAAAAAATAAAGTAATGAATATATTGTTAATTTTATTTTTAAACTAATTGAAAAATATTAAAAATGTAACACCATAAACTATGTTCAGATACGAGGGCTGTGGCAGTACAAAATAGAATCGTTCGTAGGTTCTCCGCAAGGGAAGTAATTACATATACTTCTAAAGCGCAGTTCAAGTGTAAACAAGCAGAAATAAATATTAGTGAGATTGTCGGCGTTCCTGTATACTCATATTGAACGCTGTACGAGTTCAACGACTTATTTTGGTTGTCACTGCTAATCATGTGCCATTGAAAATATTTTTTATATCTTAAGTTTTTAAATATTTTTTACTTATTAACGTATATTATTTACGTTGCTATTTTATGGTTTAATAAAGAGGTTTCTATTATAAAAAATTACAAGTAAGTTTTGTTTTATTTGAAATATTTTAATTTTCATCATTAAGAGATTATTTGCATGATGACTAGTAGTTTAAATACGTTTAAATATATATTTTTGTTGTTAAATAATAACGTATATTTCAATGTTTTATATCTATCGTTTAAGTATCCATTACATCTATCGATGGAATCGTTTTTATATTTTTTATATTTGAATTTTTTAGGGGATCAGATACTTTGGAAATAATTAACATTGTTAAAAAAATAATAAAATTTTATACAAATTGGCGATTATTTTATGACGCTTCAAGATTTAATCAGAAATTTACTTTTATTTTTATGTATTTTGTGTTTGTGTAAATTGGTGAAAAATATTGAAGCTTGTAACTATAACAATTTTGGATACTGGCGTAAGTATACACTATTTTTCAACGGTATACATTTTTTTATTTCTAAATATACTATAATTATAACAAATTCCATTTTTATTTTTCAAAAAACTTTAAATGATATAACCGTATTTACAAATAATAATACATCGTTAAATGGATTAATTTTATTAATTGATAAACTGTAATTCATAATTTTGTTTACTACAATTTTGGCTTAGTAGTTTAAAAGTTATTAACAATCAAAAAATTAAAGTGAACTACTACTATATTTCATGCACTATTAAAATTTTGTACTTAAACAAAATTATTAATTTAATTTCTGCTATTAATAGTTTTTTCTTTATTTATTCAAATTTTTCCTCATTGTTAATATAAAAAATAATTATAAATATTGTTATAATATAAATATTGTTACATACGTAAATTGCTAAGGGCGCGGCGAAGGTAATACTGTAAAAATCTTTCAATGAGCAATAATCGTTTAAGGCAGACCAAAACTTCATAAGTATCTCCCACTTAGACTAGCAACTCCAGTGATTGGGTCGCAGATCAGGTAGCGGCCCAGTATACCTTTAAGGAAGGGCATAACGCAGCATACATAAAAGGCCTTAAGTCGCATCTGTTATTCACTTGCCAATTTCCACAGAAGTAGCATCTTGTTCCCTTCGAAACTCAATACCCGTGTATTGCAAAGACTAAGGCAGTGTCGAACATGTCGCCTGTGGCAAATCGTCAACTATTCAGTTCCTCGGCTGCGACTGATTTAGTAAACGCGGAAGAAGATGAAATCGTGCCCATGGAATTAGATCATACCTTGCCAGAACCTTTGATTCTGGAAAGATCGGCTGATCTATCAACTTTACAACCAAATAATCAGCAAGATACTGTTATAGTCAACGATTTTTTATCTAGTTTCGATTGGACGAATCTCAATCTGGAAGAACTAGGAGACAACGAGCCGTCGAAGAGCGACTGTCGACCAGAAACAACGATTGGGATAGAGAGTAACAACAGTTGTTGTAACGGGGGTAAGAGTGTGGAGCTTGAAGAAATACATCACCATTTACTCGAAGATGAGCAACGGCATCGAGAAGATTTACAAGTAAGTATAACTCTTAAATACTACACTGAGAGAAAAATTTATTTATATTTAATAAGAAAATATATTAAAAATGTACAAAAAAATATATTAACTATCAATATCGCATATTAACTATTAATATGCGCATCTTTATAGCAAGCCTTTGGATATTTCCGTCAAATATTTCCTTATTTCGCCAAAATCAGTTATTTTAATATTAATAGTTAACATATATATTAAATATAAATAAATCCTTCTCTCAGTGTGTGTTTTTACGATTTATAACAAAATTACAACTCATCAATGTACTTATTGTTACTTTCTTTTTTCAGTTCTTAGACGATCTCGATGTCCAATCTTTATATTTTTACTCAAATCCATCAAGCGATACTTCAGCCCAAGCTGCGTGCTCAGCTTCGACGGTACCAAGCACTGTCGAGACTCCGCTGAATAGCGAAGACGGCGATGATATTGCTGAATGGCTCATTAGCCTGCGCAACAAGATTGACATGGAGCAGAACGCGACTACGAATTATGACCAAACTTATGAGAATATGGCGTCGACTGAATTCTCAGCGAGCTCGACAACCTGCTTCAACTATCCTAATTTTACGTACACGCAGGAAGGAACTATGCTATCTTTAACATCATTCACTACCAGCTATGAAGATCTACAATTGTTTAAGTTACCAAAAAGGTACTACTGCTCGTATTGCTTTAAATATTTCTGGTCATCGCAGGCTGTACTGAGGCATAAGCACAAAAAGCGCATTTTGCGTTGCCGGAAATGTCTTCGCAATTGGAGAACGCTGGACGAATTGAAGAGACATATTTATTTTAACCATGATACGAATGTTATGCACTTCCGTCCAGCGTTACCGAACTTCTAAAACTGCACATACAATGAAAACAAAAATTTAATAAAAATTATAAATTCTTTTTTAAAAATTACCGTACTGTCCGGTAAATCCATACTGTAAAAACCCAAAAAATTGCCATACTTTATAAGAAACGTTGGTAGAATGATAGAAAAAATTACTATACAGTATTGTAAAATTTCTTATAAAGTATGGTAATTTTTTGGGTGTTTACAGTCTGTGGTGGCTTCACGAAACAGTGTTATAATTTCTACAAAATAATTTGTAGTTTTTACTAAATTCTTTTCTCAGGGCATTTTTAATAATAATTCTGAATATTAGTATTTCATTGTATTCCAATGTTAATTTATAAAACATTTTAGCAATATTTTTATATTATCACGTCAAATATATGTAATGCAGTAAGAATTGTAATGTATTAGTACCATTATGCGTGATTACTCATTATTTACTCATTAAGCTGAATTGGTTGGGGTTGTATTGTATCTCAGTGTGCCAGCTAAGGGTTAACATTGTAAGTTCATTTATACGTCGTTTAATTCGATTATATTCATGTTACCGGTATAATTATTACATATTGTCTCGAATTGTAATTCAATTCATTTAGTTTCTTATATAGTAAATGATATTTTGTCAATATTTATGTAGATGATATTATATGAACAATGAATAATGAATAATGAATATTTTTAAAGTAATTTATAAATGTTTTGTAATATACAACAAAATAAATTTACTTCCATTATAATTGTGAAAAATTATTTTTATTTCAATTACCATCCAGTTTTTTATTTAATAAGAATCTTTTTATACTATCACAACGTGAGTAAAAAATAAAAAAAATATAAAAAAAAAAATAAAAACTGCCATGTTGATTTTGTTCTTGCAGTTTAATAGTAACAAAAGGAACTTTTTTACAAAATAATTTAAATACAACGCGTTAATCGAAACATTCTAAAAATACTAGCTAAAGTACGTTGTTGTTACGTTGCTACTTTCGAATGAATCATTACAATGATTCATATCTGTACACAAATAGAGACAACACCACGAGTCTGACACTTTTCTGCATTTCAAGCTGTGATATTTTACTGGCGATTTGGTTGCTGTAGCCGTCTCTGACGCGATGACAGATGCTCCTCCCTCCTTTTAAATTTCAGTCGAAGCGCGAGATAGTAAATATAATGAGACGTTTTGGTAGGAATATTGTACACTTACATTTCAATATATCAATATATAAGGAGGAATTTAAAGTAATTTTTTCAATATTAAAAAATTTGACTAGTATCGGCCTTCTCTGCGCAGCATAGCTTACCAATACAAACAAATATTATATCAATTATTTGTTCTTTATAAGTAAGGAATAATTATATTGTACATTCTCGTACAAATATTTGGATTCAGGAGACTTGAATACGCAAAATAATCGTTTTCTCAACTCAGGCATGAAATAGGGCCTTTTTCACGTGTGAAAGTAGGAGAGAAAATTTCGCATCTCGAGCGTATTTTATGAAAGTGGTAAGAAATATCCATTTCTACCCTAAAACAGGTGAGAAATGAAAAACTGGTGAGAAATATTCATTTCTCATCTGTTTTAGGGTAGAAATGGCCATTTCTCACATATTTGAGAGCAAAAATGAAAAACTGGTGAGAAATGGCTATTTCTACCATAAAACAGGTAAGAAATGGTTATTTCTACCCTAAAACAGGTAAGTAATGGTCATTCCTACCTTAAAACAGGTGAGAAATGAAAATTTCTGCCTCCCTTATATAGTTAATTGCGTATAAATTTCAAATTATTTTGATTTCCAACTGCGTTGTGTACGACTCGAAATGCCCAATCCTCTCTCCGACTCACACACGTAAAAAGGGTCATGTCATGCCTTCGTTAAAAAAAATACGGTGTGTAACATGGGAAGAAAAGCTTTTTCAGACTCGGGTGAGGTGTTTTCAGCACTCGACTCTGTTTCGTGCAGCACACCTCACCCTCGCTAGAAATAGCTCATTTTCTCCCCTTGTTGAACAATGTACTATTGGATTTATTACCTCTAAACGGTCCGAAATGCCATTTGGCGTTTCTTAGTTGTGACGGCAGGAGAATGCAATGATGGTATTGCTACTGTGAGATCGAAGATTCAAAGTTTAATTTTTACTTATATATGTTATTACTAAATATATGTATGCATTAAATGACATGTGTCAATTGACGATCTTGTTAAAAGGCCACATCCATCAATATAAATATTATAGTATAAAATAACAAATTAAGTATGCAAAATATGAATCGTGAAATAAGAACAGACCTTTGGATTTTTTAGAATTCTTCGGAAATAACCGTAATTTATTATTAAATATATGAATTAAAGTTTAAACTAAATAAATACATATTTATGTAATAAACGTAATGACATTATTGTAATGTAATGAGGTATGCAACATTCATTAAACATACTTAAAAAAACTTAATTTTGCCGTGAGAGCGGTTGCTCTCTGAAAGCATCGATAAAATTTGTGTTGTGAACATTTTGAATTTTGAAAAATTTTGAACAATTAGTATACTTTTATTATTTAAAAAAAAAATGGGAAACTATTGTAAGTGACAACAAGTTTAATGTGCTTACGTGCCCTCACTACACACGCAACAGCCGCCAGGTGCACCATGAGCAGACGTAGTTTTCCATGTGTACGCGCACACTGTCGGCTTAGTGGAAAAGTACACCTTAGTTTTTCCTTGAAAAAGACAATTCGAATTGACGCTGGAAAAGCGGACATCTCGGATTGAAATTGGAAACAGAGATGACATGACTCCCAAGTAACTTATTCCCTTTTTCTATATCACCACAGAGTTGAGATCCGCTGTAAATGAAATTTTGTTTTGTTCTTTTGGATGTCTACACGCAGTTTTTAGTTATATTTTAGCTACGTTACCCATGTGTGAGCATAATTATAAGGTGATGTCACAGTAATTTTATTTTGCTTACTAATTTTGGGTACTACGAAGCCATTCAACGTTTAATTAATTTAAAGCTCATAGTTTTCCTTTAAAATATTTAGAATAATATTAGTTTCTTATAAAGCAGTCTTTTATCTTTTATAAAATATTAAATCTAAATGATAATATTTAAGTTTAAAGTATTTATGCGTTGAAGATATAAAAATATTCTTAAGTTGAGAGGGTGCCATAACAAAATTTTGAGATATTATAGAAATTTTGTTTAAAGTACGCAAAAACAAATAAATATTTTAACTTGAAATTATTATCGAGTCGTAGAATATTGTAAAACTTTGGGCAATGCATTCTTGATAATGTACAATTGAAATTATTTCTTTTTATGTAGCCGCAAAAACATGAAACTTACTTAAGAGTAGGGTGTCTTGTCTCACTCTACTAACACTTATCTCGGCGGCAAGGAGACGCCTTATACCGACCGAGTTCTCTGCCGTACCGACCACAATGTTTTTAATTAAATATTAATTGTTACAAGCTTTTTCTTTAATTCTGAGAGTGAACGCACAAAGGCAAATCTATTATCTAATTCCCGGTAAAATTTCAGATAAATCCATTGTAAAATAAAGACGAAATTTGAAACTGATGGTATACTTTCCGATATTGTTGCTTCAAAAAGGTATCGATTTAGAAACTTTATTTCTGTCATGCTATTATTGAATGAAACTATTATGCCATTGTAACATCCGCTTAGAAAATCGTATAGATGTTTAGTACTGTTTACATAAATTCCTTATAAAGAGAATATTTTACTAATCGTTATCAAAATTTTTGCACATTTGAGAAGAAAAAAACTTCTTAATCAATCTATTTTATGTCATTTTTAACTCGTTAACTATGTCACATTCTTCCACTCGGATCGATACAGTCTGTGAGTAGTTTATAAAAAGCCAATTTACATTTACAACCCGGTTTTATCAGCGGAACATGGAAAAATAATTAATATAAATAAAAGAATAGCGATTTACGTCTTGAACAAATTCAGTTGCCCTGCGTGTAATATCCTATCAAGTAGGATAAATCATATGATAATCCCATCATTCTACAAAGTATCGAGTCAAAAACCGTTCCCTACCAAAAATAAGCACGTGATAATCACGTGAATATCGTGTAAAAATTACGTGATATATAAAAAATTGATCCAGTAAAATTATTATTTATTATTTTTATTTAACCAATACACGAATTAAGATTTGAGTATTACACATATATACAAGAAAAACATTAAATTTAGAAATTAAAAAATGTTTGCAGACGATGGGAATCGAACACGATACCCTTGACGCGACTGTCAGACGCTCTAACCACTCACCTATAAAAGACTTACTGTGTCTGTTCGAAAATGATACATAAGCTACACTACAACGTACGCGTTATATTCAATTGTTGCTTTTTTTTATTCATTGATACATAATTGAGTAATAATATTATAATCAAATTTAATATAGTTACTTAATGTTTTTTTTATCATTACTGAATAATAATAATTTTTTTGTCAGGAATAAGGGAAATATGAAAAGGGCGTGTATATAAATTCCTACCATACCGACATCATCATTTAATTTTTATTTACCATAATCCTATGAACTTTTTTTCAATGAATGTGATTTTCTGTCTTTTACAATCCATGCAAAAAAATTTTTTTAAATTTCAGCTTGAAAATTTTCTCTTTTATTGTTCAGCAATACGTATTTTTGAATTTAAAAATACAATGATCTAATCAATAATGAAATGAGTTACCTTTTTAATTAAGATGTAATTTTTGCATGGATTGTGGAAGACAGAAAATCGCATTCATAAAAAAAAAGTTCACAGGATTATAGTAAATATAATATATTACGCACCAGGGGAGGAAAAAACTTTTTTTTTCTCGCCTTCAGCTCGGGTATGGCAATTTACACGAGCTGGGGGCTGGCCAATTTTACTCCCGGGGTGCGTATACTATTTTTCCTCACATCGAGGCCGAAAATGCCATATTTTCGTTTCGGAGCCGGGCGGGAATGAGGCACTTTCGGCCCGGTGTGAAGAAAAAAATTAAATGATGATGTCAATATGGTAGGAATTTATATACACGCCCTTTTCATATTTTCTTTATTCCTGACAAAAAATTATTATTATTCATTAATGATATTTTTAAATTAAGTAACTATATTAAATTTGATTATAATGTTATTATTACTCAATTATGTATCGATGAATAAAAAAAAGCAATTGAATATAACGCGTGCATTGTAGTGTAGCTTATATATCAGTTTCGAACAGGCAAACTGTAAGTCTTTTATATTGGTGAGTGGTTAGAGCGTCCGGCTGCCGTGCCAAGAGTCTCGTGTTCGATTCCCATCATCTGCAAACCTTTTTTAATTTCTAAATTTAATGTTTTTCTTGTATATATATGTGTAATACTCAAATCTTAATTCGTGTATTGGTTAAATAAAAATAATAAATAATAATTTTACTGGAGCAATTTTTTATATATCACGTGATTTTCACACGATATTCACGCGATTATCACGTGATTGTTTTTGGTAGGATTGACACCTTTGTTTATTCTTGGAACGAAAATTAACAAAAATTAACGGAATTTCGTTACAATAATAAACAAATTTGGTGGTGGGGAGCAGTCAGATAGTCCTTTGCTAATAATAGTACATTTCGACACTGGTGTGTCGAACATATACCTCCCCCATTCGTTTCGAACGGTATTTTATACCACGAGAGCCGAAAAATCATACCAAAGTTGTGATTTTGAGGTTAGAGTGGTATAAAGTTTTTTTATAGCACAGTGTGACCTAAGCCCGCACTTAAGTCACTCCTATCCGTGCGATAAGTAGCCCATTATTGCACCATGTATATCGCACTCGCTACGCTCGTGCGCTAACCTCACGGTGCAAAAAAGGACTGCTTAGCGCACGGATAGGCGTGACAGCGGGCTTAGGTTAGGCTGTGCTATAAAATATTGTACGATACTAGAGTCTTAAGTAGCTCATTACACGGCGTGATAGGACCCACGCTGCGCTCGGGCCTTAACTTCGCGCCGTGCAATAATGGGCTACTTAAGGCACACGTATCGTAATCTACTATTTTCCAGGTTTTAATTAAGTTTTTATTTCAGATTCTGCGGGGGTGATTATAAACAAGGGCAATCTGACTGCCATAAATATGAATTATTTTAATTTAATTTATAAGACTGTAAGACCGATGGAAAAATTCTCATCAGTTGATAATAAACAAAGGTGCCATCGATTTTTGTTTCGAAACTTTGTAGATGGATGTAAGGATTGCACAGGGCAGCTGCATTTGTTTAAGATGCAAATGGCTATTCTTTTATTTATATTAATTATTTTGACATGTTCCGTCGATAAAACCGGGTTAGTGGTAAAGTAGAAGTATTACACCCTCTTAATGTAAATTAACGTGTTAAAATGACATATAAAATAGATTAAGAAGTTTTTTCTTCTCCAAATGTGCAAAAATTTTGATAACGATTAGTATAATATTCTCTTTGTAAGGAATTTATGTAAACAGTACTAAAAAGCTATACTCTCGCTTTTTTGTCGCCCGCGCGAAGCGAATCTCCCTTCGTGCGGGCATCTCCTACTTTGCGCACTCGTATCGTAATGTACTATAGTACATTATGTTTCCACACACCGTGCGCAAAGAACCTAATCTTCGCACACGCTTGCGCGCGCAAATTCGGACTTTCCACCCGTCGTTTTGAAAAATATTGTTTAATACGCGAGCGAGAGATAATTCTCGACTCGTGTAATTAACTCGTTTCGCTCGGGCGATAAACTCATGCTCGTATACAAGAATCATCTCTCTCGCACTAATATCGAAAAGTACTATAATGTTTCATACCCCAGTGGAAATTATAAAATGTATCAAAATGTACCAAAATGTATCAAAATGTATTAAAAGGTATTAAAAGGTATCAAAAGGTATTAAAGTGTATCAAATTGTATGTAGAGGTTGCATTTCGTAACTTTTGTAGAACACTTTGATATCTTTTGATACCTTTTAATACTTTTCGATACCTTTTCATACATTTATGAAAAAAATATTTTTTACATTAAATTATTTTTACATTCTCATACATTTTTGTACATTTAGAAACACTTTTACATATTTATGTACATTATGATACGTTTTAAATATATTGAAAATAATAGAAATAATATTTTAAATATATAGGAAATATATAGAAAGGTATCAAAATGTATCAAAAGGTATTAATGAATATTTGTTAGTATAAATGTATAGAAATGTATCAAAATGTATCAAAATGTATCAAAATGTATCAAAATGTATCAAAATGTATCGAAATGTATCAAAATGTATCAAAATGTATCAAAATGTATCAAAATGTATCAAAATGTATCAAAATGTATCAAAATGTATCAAAATGTATACAAATATATCAAAAGGTATCAAAACGTATGAAAAGGTTTTAGGATGTACCAAAAGATGTTAATGTTTAATAGAATGATATAATACATTTCGACACGGGTGGGGAAGTCGATTATTTAGCTGGTGTGAGTTTTTGCACGAGCGAAGCGAGTGCGAAAAAGCCACACCACCTACATAATCGACTTACGCACTAGTTTCGAACGGTATTTTATACCACGAGCGCCGAAAAATCATATCAAAATTGTGATTTTGAAGTTAGAGTGGTATAAAATAAATTAATATTACATTTTGCTTCCTCATAGAGGAAGCTTTGTAACGGTGAAAAAAAATTTCGAAAAAAATATGTTCAAAAAGATGTTTTAAGGCGATATATGTGTATATTAGTTGATTTTGATCATTTTTGTTTTCGTGGATGTGTGTGTGTGTGTGTGTGTGTGTGTGTGTGTGTGTGTGTGTGTGTGTGTGTGTGTGTGTGTGTGTGTGTGTGTGTGAGTGTGTGTGTGTGTGTGTGTGTGTGTGTCTATATTTGAACTCTTCATATCTCCGAAACGAATCGACCGATTTTCGTCGGGTAAAGCTTATTCTCTTCGTCTCGTGGGAAAAGAAACGTACCCTGATGGAGTTGAGTTTTTATTGATTTTCTTTTGTTTTATAACCAAAAAACGATTTTGAATTTTTATTTTTTTTTATTTTTTCACATCTTACAGTCATTATTACATAATATAATAAACTTTTCTTGAAAGGCATTTAAATTACCTATATTTTCCTTTTTTAAAATTTAAAATATCTTCACTCTGTCAATTGTTATTAAGGAAAAATTTTTTATATTTCATAAATTAATTTCTCAAAAAATAATTTATTTATGGACTTAAAATAGATAACCAGTTATTACACTAATTGAAGACTATATGTGGTTAAAATTTCAAGAGATTATCTTCATTTGTTTTTTAGAAAAAAAATTATTTTCCAGAAACGAATGTTGAATTTTTAGTTTTTTTTTATTTTTTCATATCTTATAGCCATTATTACACAATATAATAAACTTTTCTTGAAAGGTATTAAAAGGTATTATAATAAAATTTAAAATATCTCCACTCTGTCAATTGTTATTAAGGAAAAATTTTTTATATTTCATAAATTAATTTCTCAAAAAATAATTTATTTATGGTCTTAAAATAAATAACCAGTTATTACACTAATTGAAGACTATATGTGGTTAAAATTTCAAGAGATTATCTTCATTTGTTTTTTAGAAAAAAATTATTTTCCAAAAACGAATTTTGAATTTTTAGTTTTTTTGATTTTTTCATATCTTATAGCCATTATTACACAATATAATAAACTTTTCTTGAAAGGTATTTAAATTACCTTATTTTCCTTTTTTAAAATTTAAAATATCTTCACTCTGTCATTTGTTATTAAGGAAAACTTTTTTATATTTCATAAATTAATTTCTCAAAAAATATTTTATTTATCGACTTGAAATTTTAACTGGTTATTACACTAATTGAAGACTATATGTGGTTAGAATTTCAAGAGATTATCTTCATTTGTTTTTTAGAAAAAAATTATTTTGAAAAAATTTGCGTTTTCGTTGTCGCACGATAACTAGAGTAAAAATTATCCAATCGTCCTGAAATTTGGCACATATGTAGCTTTTATATATCTTCAGATCGAGTTCGTTGCCAAAAAAAATCGGTCCATTACGAAAAAAGATATAACGTACAGTTTAAGCTGAATCCGGACCCATGACCCTCTCGTAGTTAGTCTAACCGTACAAGATAAAGTATTAAATTTTAAATATTAGAAGTAAAAATTAATTAAAGGGATCAATAAATTAAGTTTGAGGAAGCTACGTGCCAATGAATTGACAGCGGTTTTTTAATTTTTTTGAAAAGGTATCAAAAGGTATTAAAGTGTGCTACAAAAATTACGAAATGCAACCTCTATATACACTGAGGTACAGTCTGATACCTTTTGATACATTACGATACCTTTTCATACATTTCAAATTTCCACTGGGGTAATAATATTTATACCACTCTAACTCAAAATCACAACTTTGGTATGATTTTTCGGCGCTCGTGGTATAAAATACCGTTCGAAACGAGTGCGGAAGTTGATTATTTACTTCATGTGACTTTTCGCACTCGCTTCGCTCGTGCGAAAAACGTTGCATGTAGTAAATCATCACCTTCCGCACCAGTGTCGAAATGTACTATTTCCAGTCTTATGTAATTTCATCAAGACTCAAAACCTTCGTCATGTTAAGCGTTGAGTAGCGCCCCAAGCCGAAAGATTATGAATTTAATTTTTTGCGGGCTTTTGACTTTTTGGTGACTATTAAAAAATAGAAGAGGTCACATCTTGAACTTAAGTGTTGTAATAGTATACATTACGATACGTGTGACTTAAGTGGCCCATTATTGCACGCCGTGAGGTTAGCGCCCGAGCGTAGCGAGGGCGATAATATTCACGTCGTGTGATGGGCCACTCAAGTCATAAGTATCGTATATTATTTTATACCACGCTAACCTCAAAATCACAACTTTGATATGATTTTTCGGCGCTCGTGGTATAAAATACCATTCGAAACTAGTGCGTAAGTCACACCAGCTAAATAATCGACTTCCCCACCCGTGTCGAAATGTACTATTATAGCACGGTGTGACCAAAGCCCGTACTTTAGTCACGCCTATCCGTGGCTAAAGTAGTCCTTTTTTGCACCGTGTTTATCACACTCGCTACGCTCGTGCGCTAACCTTACGGTGCAAAAAAGGACTACTTTATCCACGGATAGGCGTGACAGCGGGCTTTGGGCAGGCAGTGCTATAAAATAGTATACGATACTCGTGACTTAGTGGCTCTTTATTGCACGGCGTTTAGCGCCCTCGCTGCGCTCGGGCGCTAATCTCACGCCGTGCCAAAAAGAGCCACTTTTTGCACCATAAGGTTAGCGCATGAGCGTAGCGAGTGCGATAAACACGGTGCAATAATCGACTGCTTAAGTCACGGATAGGCGTGACCTAAGTGCGGACTTAGGTCACACCGTGCTATAATAGTACATTTCGACACGGGTGGGGAAGTCGATTATTTAGGTGGTGTGACTTTTTCGCACTCGCTTCGCTCGTGCAAAAAGTCACACCAGCTAAATAATCGACTTCCCTACCCGTGTCGAAATGTACTATTGGGCCACTGATTTGCCGATGATATAAATAACTAAAAAAACTTGTAGGTTATAGACATAATAAAGTTTACTTTTATTCATGGTATCAATAATTCTAACTATAATCTTAAGTTTCAAAATGTTTAATAATGTTATATTAAATAAAATTGACTAAAAAATCCAATGTTGTTACTAATATTATTTATCATAATTTTAATGTAAATTTAGGATCAAGGTCAAGGTTAAATTCTTTAAATAAATTGGAATCGATACAATTTGTGTACATTATATTTTTATTTTATTACAGTATTACATATTAATAATAATTGTAATAAACATCTTTGTTTAATGTACATTTTTTTGATCAAAAGGTACAAAAAGTGTAATATGAAATTACAAAATTACAAAAAATGAGTGGTCCTTATACAGATGAATAGTAATGTTAAATGTTAAATTCTTCATCTAAATAACAATGCGATCTGATCTTGCTAATAAAATGAAATGAAAGTTTTCAAAAATATTTTTGAATATAAAGCTATTATAACTAGTACGATTTACATTTACACAATATAAAATATATGTATTGGTCTGATCCAACAATAAATAAATAGCATTTAATTTATCCTTAGTTTGGTCATTCTTAATTTAACAAAATATGTATGTTGTTACACATGCAAATTTAAATAATTAAAATAAATTTTTCATTTGTTTAAAGCAAAATACGAATACAAATACTAGTCACAATAGTAACTTTATGAATTTCCAAAATGGTTAGGACTCTAGAGTACTATTAAGTTTGTTTGGATTAAAGTATAGCCCTCTTCTGACACTGTAACTGATGACGCCTTTTATTGATAATCGTTGAAAAAGCTTTGCTGCAAGTCTCACATCTAATAACCTCTGGATTTCGTTCCGCGTGTTGCCTGATGTGTTTCAAGTATGCCGGCAACTTATAAAATCTTGTGTTACAGTAGCTGCATTCATAAATTTTTGGCTTGACGAATTGAAAATCTCCCATCTGCTGCAATTCGGGCTTTTTTACTGGATTCAAATACGTTTCACTGGCTGATCTTGGTCTAAAGTGTAATGGTAAAATCGGTGAACTTCCACTGTTCTTGATCTTTTTGCGCTTGTTCATGATAGAACTCAGAGAGAATCCAAAAAAGCTTTTGTGACTAAATTGGGGACTCGATTTAGTCGAGGGCGTGTTTTTAGACAAAGTGTTCTGGACCAAATTTTTTAGTGTTGATAAAAAACTTTTAAATTTACTGCCCTTTGCGGATATCGGCTTGCTCAGATATACGTTGATTGCTCTAAAAACACCTTTAGATTTTTTCAGAAAAAATTTTATAGCAAATTGAGTGGCCGATTCTTTAATCGCCACATCTGGCGATTTAATATCCACAGCATGATGAGCAGAAGAAATTGCTGGTCTCGAAGAAGTGGCCAAATTAGTTGAAGTTGTAGGCATCTCTTCTGGGATCGAGATTATGGTGTGTTGAGGCTCCATAATTACGTCATTTAAAGCTATATTTTGGCATTGAGAACTGATATCAAGAGTAGGAATCGATTCATTTTTTAACGATGTTTCAGCCTCCGTTAATGTTTCAGCATGCGAAACATCCAGCGAAACTGTGCATGACAACCCAGATGAATCAGTTGCCATAGCTTTTCACTCTTTGTATTAAAGTCGTGTAGTGTACTCTGAAAAAAATAAATAAAAAATATATAAAAAATAAATAATAAATAAATAAATAAATGTAAACTTCTAATATTTAAAATGAATTTTAGTCTGTAATATTGGTATACGGAAAGAAGGTAGATGCTTTTATTCTATGGTTGCTGAGATGGCAACATCGCATCGAGTATATTGTCGTGAATATTGCGTCGGCTCGTTATTAATTTATTAAGTTATCAATTTTGTATCTTAATCTTAATTTGTTTATATAAACTATCATTAACTTTCTCTCTGTCACAACCTGATCATTGCGACCACGTACGACCACCGCGCGGATATCATATCGCAAGAGGGTATGAATTCCGATGCGCGTCGCGGGGATTTTCGCTTGCGATTTATTGGTTTTTCGGACTAATAGAAGGAATGCGAAAAGTGCAACAGTCGATTGAAATAAAGCATCGAACCGAAGTAATATTCACGTCGGTAAAGGTCGATGCTATGTTGCCATCGGCAACCATCGAATAAAAGCATCAATGGTATTTCCGTCTAGCCAATGAGACTCGCCAAAAAAATCTTAGGCAGCTAAAATTTAGCTTGCATAAATGGAGAGTGTGGGAAAATAACGACAGGGAGGACGTCCGCAGAATAGAATGGTACGACGCGGCAAACGGTGCTCTAGTATTTGATTTTAACAAAATGAATAGTCAAAGGAAGTAGCAAAAACATTGTTTGATGTAAATTATATTATAAAAAATTAACTTTATGATGTTTTAGCGGTTAAGTGTATATTCCAATTCAATTTATTAAATCAGACAAGAAGGGGAAAAAATTTATTTAGCAGATGTAAGCATAAAATAAAATCATGTACCACTTTCGCTCCCGGCTCAAAAACGCGAATGTGGTATTTTCGGCCTGGGTATAGTGAACAATCCACCACAGAGCAAATATTTGCCACCCATGCTGTCGCGTCGGTTGGGAATTTCCACGTGCTCTGGACTGGCCAACTCTTTGCCTCCCTAGTTGCGTATACAAATTATATATAGATTCTTGAATGCTGACACTTCTTAAAAATAACAACAGTGTTGACATAGGTATATGAAACAGCTTGATTTACATGAAAACTAATTTTTTATCCATAACAAATTTAACATAAAATAACGGATAAGAGGATAATTTTAAGACACGAAGAAACAAAAATTACAAAACAATAGTTTCAGCGTACAAAATATTTCACAGAACTTACCGTGAGTTGCTGAGATCCAAGCTGAAGTAGCGTCTAGCTCCCTCGGTAATTTCGACCCGAATGAGACGGTCCTGTAACTTTTGAGCTAGTAGTCCTGCTGTGAATATTGTGTCTCGGAACGCGCTCACTCAATATTGTACTTTCCCCACCCTTACTGAACTGTAACAGTGTAACACTGTACTATTGGTCAACAGTATGTAACAATCGAGCGCCTTTACGAACGCTCGTTAAAGCTTTCCGAAATTGAAACCAAGTGAAATATCGACAATACAACTTTTTTGATTTATTTAATAAAAGAATATTTAAAAAGTGAATAAGATTCATAATTTCAAGTATTAGTTAAGAAAAATTGTAAGTATTTTCCTACAAGTTTTTGTGTATAATTCATCAGTCGAAAGTAAATTCTTAATAAATGTTGTACTGGTTTAGTATTTTGATTAACGTTCTGTGAATATAATGATATTAATCTTGTTCTATTTTGAATATTGTGCTCTGCATGTATAGCTCTCATCAATATAAATTTTATTAAATATAAATAATAAAATCATAGTGACGATTTGTAAGAATTTCAAAATAACTATGTCTAATGCACTTTTTTGTTGCTACGCTAAAACTGAATGTGTGAACTGGAACATCAGCTTTCTTACTAATATTTCGACGATGGACTCTACAGTTTGCTTGCTCTTCAACGACAGAAAGTACTGGCAGTTTCGATCTACTTGGAGGGTGTACAAGAAACGATCGTAGCGCGCCAAGAGTCGAAAACTCGGGCGGAAACTATGAAATGTAGAGGCGTCTTTTCACACAGCCAATCACAACTCACGTATATAACTTGAATAATTGGTGGTCCTTCAGCAAAGGATGAGTCCTGTGAAAGCTTGTTTACGATTGGCTGTTCGTTATTTAAGCGAGTCACGTGTTCATATTGTCTTTTCGGGATCGGTAAGGGTTTCCGCTATAGCCGCGGCTTCATTCATTGTTTAATGTATTTCGAGGCGTTAAACGCTTTACACGATGTATTAGTTTGCTTTTCTTTTAGTTACATTCCAGATTTACTTATTCGATTCTATTGATATAATCGAACTTTCGATAAGCATGCTTGCGAACCAATTGATACAAAACATGTAGGTGTTAGTTTTTTACATTAGGTTTTATAGAGACCTTATTTACTTTTTTGTTTAATATAGAACTTACTATAGAGAAATTTTATAATCTATTGGCTGTCTATAATAATAAAAGTCTTACGTTGATACTACGATGAAAACTTTACATCTATTACATACGCAGAAATTATTTTTCATATTACTAAATATCACCGCTGTAATAATTAGTAACTATAACAAAAAATGTGGTTACCTAAAATCGGTATTCCTGTCGCGCAATAAAGCAAATTTTTCGACGCATAAACCAACATTATAAACACTTCTGTCCTTGCAATAGGTTTGCATAGCTAGTAATTTTGAACAAATCTTGTGAAAGTTTATACCTGGGTACCTTCCAAAGTGTTTACTCTGCCTCCTAGATTAATCCCTTTCTTGGTAACGTGGCGTCGTAAGTTCATTAGTGAGCTTTAAAGCTGGCGGCTGGCGTAGTTCCTTAATGTGAACGCTTTGCAATGCCCCCAGATTTCGTTTAATACCTCTATAAAACTTTCAAGTGAGATTTGAGATATTTCTGTCAAACTGGACTGTATGTTTAAACGGGGAATTCCTCCCATATTCTCCCAGTTTTTAATGTGGACCTTTTTAGACAGTTTTGTACATCCCCAGACTTGAGCATGCGTCGCACACTAATATGGATTACAGGATTGGTTTTTTACGCGAAAATTGAAGATTTTACACCCTGTCTCGTTTATATGCTTCGCACGCTCCGCTAATAGCAGCGATAAATTACTTTAAAAAAGCATCGAAACAGTTAAAGGTTCTGTGGATTTCCTCATATGCACTATAAAAAAATAAAGAAAAAAATAGAGAGAGAGAGAGAGAGAGAGAGAGAGAGAGAGAGAGAGAGAGAGAGAGAGAGAGAGAGAGAGAGAGAGAGAGAGAGAGAGAGAAGGGGGGGGAGATTTGTATCTGTTTTGAGACGGTAGATATCTGTAAAATAAAAATACAACTTTGCGATCTCAAATTGCTCAAAATACTTAATTTGAAAATATAAACAAGCAACAGCTTTGCAAAATTTCATGAAAGTTAATTTTTACTCTAGTTATCATCTACAATGAAAACATATTTTCTTTTAAAAAAATGTAGATATCATCTTGAATTTTAACAGACTAAAATACTTGATAAGTGTAATAATTCATATAAAAATTTCACGGAGATACATTAAATATTGTTAGAGATATAAATAGAGTAAAACAGAACAATATTTTAATAAATAACAAATGACAGAACAAATGATAATTTGAATTAAAAAATTTTTTTTTATATTTATATATTTTTAATTAATAATTATACAACTTAGAATTATTACTATTTTTTAATAATAATTATAAAATATGTACATGTATAGCTAACATGCTATACATTTTTTAGTTTAGTCATCTTCCATTCTTTTTCTTACATTTTTATTTCCAAATTTTCTTCTTTTAAATGAGATTGTTGGACCTTCATCGTCACTATCTTCAGTAGGAATATGTGTTATAGTCTTTTCTTTAAAGACCTTTTGAAGTGGTCGTTCTTCAAAGGTACTCGAGGATACAGCCAATGCAGGTACTGGTGGTAATTCTAAATCTATTTGTGGTGTTTCAATTGTTTTGATGACCTGCCATGAACCATAAGGTTGTGGTTTTTCAGAAACACTGTAATCTCTTCTGTAAGGTATTGCTTCTTCTTTTGAATTTTCCTCGACTTTACATCCATGTTCACTTTTACTTTCACATTTTCTTTCAATATATTTTTTTCGAATTTCTTTTAACTTTTCTCGCTCAGTATTAGCTCTTTGCTCTTCAAGAAGTTCAGCCTTGTCTCCTTTTTGCTCTTTCTCTAGTTGTTGTAATAACGCCTCCTGAAGCGCTTGCTCTTTAGCTTCTTCTGCTTGCTCAGCTAATGACATAAAACCTTCTACGGGCTGTTCCCAAACAGATTCATTTGTTCTAATATTCCAATAATACGAATATCCCTGAGTGCGGGCTTCATACCAAATTTTTGTTACTGGTAATCGGCTTCCACAAGGTTCATCAGGTGACTTCTTAGTTTTTTCTTTTTCAGATCTAGTCTCCTCTTGATTATTGCTATTTCCTTTCGATGCTTTTTTATTAGCTTTAGCGTGACGTGCTTCTATCTGAGCTATTCTTCGTTTCGCAAGTGGATCAAAAGGATCCACATCTGCGACTTCTTGAATTAGTTTGAAATTTGCTTCATGAAATCTAGGATGAGTATAAGGTGCTGCTGGTGGCATACGATTTGGATTGCGTAGCTCTTTCACTTTGCTTTCTTCTGTCTTGCTCCGCTTTTCGTGTATGATATTATCGGCTGTCATGTCCTTAATTCCATTACTTTCCACATCCTTCAAATAAGCAGCCATCGCTGCCTTCTCCATTTTTTCAATATCATTGTCAAATTTCTTTTGCGCTTTCGCCTGTTTAGCACTATTCTTATGGATTTCTTTTAAACGCTTACTGACGTTTTCCTTATGTTTTTTACCACTTTCATGAAAGTCGATGCTGGGCTTGTTATCTGCAATCCAGCACTTACAAAAGTCACAGTACTTACGTGCTTGGGATTTCCAATAGTCAGCCATGATTTCTGTATTTTCCTATGCCAGTGTCCAGTGTACAGAACATAACCTTATTCATTAAAAATTAACTCAACGAATTTACACTTGAATGAGCATTTCACTAATATTTTAGCAACGAATATAGCGTAAATTGGACGAAATAAAATTCAAATATAAATATAAAAGACCAAAAGTTTACAATACTTCATTCATACGTATAACAGTCACATTAACGTCAATACTATACTGTTAGCTCCATACAATAGTTAGGCTGGATGTTTAACACGCTGAACACTTGTCTAAACTTTGAGGTAATGTGGGTACTAAGAGAAATTCGACCAAAAGTTGCAGTTCGAGATGCCAACAGAAGACTGATCAAAACATCGGTGCCCAGCTGAGAGTATAAACTGATGGAAGCAGCCTCACGTGCGCAGTAAGCCGCTATAGTTACAGTACATGTTCTCTCTCTCTCTCTCTCTCTCTCTCATAGCCAATAGAGAGAATCTCTCTCTCTCTCTCTCTCTCTTGTACTGCAAGCTGCAAGAGAGAGAGATGGAGTATATACTGAAACTGCATCATTTCGCGCATCAGTTTCCACAATATGCCGTCGTGACGCCACTAGACTACAGTCATGAACTGTGCGCGTAGACTTCTAGAAAAACCAACGCTGTCCAGTCGGTACTGTCGGTCTCTGGTATATTTATAGCACTAGCCTACTAGCGTGAATCAGAGCGCTATGTGCGCCTCCCTTCGTTTTTTACTTTTAATTTTATCGAAATTCTCACAACGCGCTATTTGGTCAACAATAGACGGATCATAGACGGGAGTTACTATCTGAACTTTTTCTTAAGATGTGCACTGACACTGACCCATAATATAAATTGATTTATATCTTACGAAAATGTACACGAAAACAAGTTATATTGTACTAAATAATATTTTTTTTTTAATATCATAAACAGCAACTTATTTACAAATTATAATGCGATGGAATTTCCATAAAATATTAAATAGTAATAGTAAAAACAAATTTAAGAAGTACCTATACTATCACTAATGTTAATTTTTTCATGTAAAATTTAGGGTAAAAATGTGAACTTTGATTCAAATTATATTAAATATAATTAAAACCCGCTGCCAATTCATTGGCACGTAGCTTCCTCAAACTTGATTTACTGATTCCTTTAATTAATTTTTACTTCCAATATTTAAAATTTCATACTTTATTTTGTACGATGTAAACGGCTTAAAATCGTTTTTATAAGTCTAACAACTCGTCAGGAGTTGATTTTACACGAGAATATTAAATAGTAAAATTTTTTGTTTTAATATTATCCACAACTTTTGTATTTAACATTTTCGTGTAAAATCAAATCCAATCAAGTTATAGCCAAAAATCGCCCATTTTATTTATAACTCCTCAAATATTTTAAATATAAAATTTTTCATTTTTCAATGTTTACGTTTTTATTAATAACAAAAGAACCGTAATAGCTAGATAAATAATTTTTAGAAAATATAGGTCTTGAAATTCTCTTTCGAATGCCGCCCACCCGATTCAAATACATAAAGCCGTTCTCGAGAAATTACGATTTAAAAAAAAAGTGAAAAAAATTTTAACCTCAAATATCTCCGAAATTTATGGATCAATCCTTTTGCCCAAAGAACTCAATCGATTGTGATACAAAATGTACCACTAAAAAAAATTTCAAACTGATTAAGCCAATTTTACTCTAGTTATTGAACGACAAAAAAAACACTTTTTTTATAAATTATTTTTTTCTCCAAAAATAATGAATAAAAAAACCTAAAAATTTAGTAAGTTATAGTACTCAGTATTCTTTATAACCAAAAAAATATTCATGTTAATATCTTTTTTTAATTTTGAAATATAACCTATTTACTAAAAATGACGTTTTCATGAATAACTTATGACGAAATATAGCTAACGGCTTTTTTTTTTTTTTTAAATTGTAGAAAATTTTATTCTGCATACAGAGAATTTATCGGATATAAATAATATTTGTTCTAAATATAAAAAAAATTGAAAATAAAAATTTTGAAAATTTAAAAATGGCGATAAAAAACAAAAAAATCGATTTTGACAAAAATAAAATATTGACCCCAATTGTTGAAGCAAAATCTGAAAAAATGATCACTCTCTCGTTAAAATCGGTTGAGTAGATCATGAGATATCAGAGTATACGGACATACATACACACACACACACACACACACACACACACATCCATCCATACGGACATTTTCTAAAAATGGTGTATTTCGATTCCAAATTTTCTATACAACATTCCTAAGACATTATCTCACAAACTTTTTTTTTTACTATCACAAAGCTTCCTCTAGGAGGAAGCAAAATATTCACATAAACATAATCTTAAATATCTTATAATAGATATCACAAGATATCTATTATATCTTCTAATATATTATACCTTTCATATATATTTTATATAATTAAATATTTTATAAATATTTAATTAATTTTCATAAATATTTTATATAATTAATATTTTAGATAACTTCCTAAAGATATTCGTGAAAAATTATAATTAGTAATTATCATGAGATAAAATGATTCAACATAAACATTATTATATTTTGTAATATACGAAGTTATATAATGAAATACCGTCCGATAAATTTAAATATTAAAAAAACTCTTTTATAGGTATTACACAACTAAAATATTGTGCAGTTTATTATTTTTGTCATGTTTCCAGCTTACGTTCTCTCTATTAAAGTAGAATTTTTCTTTTTCATAAAAATAGAATTGTCTTCCAAAGGGTGTGGCATCTTCCGCAGGCAGGTATAAGTCACGAATGTGATAGACAGACTTTAGGAGTATATATGCGCTTTATACATTTAATTACAGATTTCACTTTTTCCACTTTTTAAAATGTAAATAACGCGCACCTTTTATGTATTAAACTACCTAACTCCATTAATAATATTTCAAGTAGGAATCCAAACTAAAAATGCTTCACGACAACAGATTTTATTATTCAAAAGTTATTGTAAACGAAACTCCTTACTGTTTATTTTTCTTAGGTCTTTCTCGACCATTTATGTTCTTTTATGGTTAAAAAGAAATCAGCTTAGCCGGTGTATATTAAGGTTTCATAAGCGCGCGGGTCGCGGAAAAAGATTCAGTCATTGCGCATGCGCTTATACACCTATTGCCTTTGTGTGTATGTGACCGCACACTAAAATATATATATATATATATATATATATATATATATATATATATATATATATATATATGTATATATATGTCTCTCAAAAAATTAGTTTTATCAAATAAAATAAGTAAAAATTTTGTAGTCATAAGTATCTCTCTTAATATTATAAAATGGCTTTTTATTGCAACGTAATTATTAAGAAAACCCGTCATCCTTATAAAACAAATCATTATCATAATCGAATTGAAATTCGTTCAATCCACAATATATCCCGCCGGCACGGCAGCCGCGAGTGTGCCGCAGCTATTAATCAGTAGTTCTGCACGCCGGGTCGACTGGATGAGTGCAATTACTAAGGCATTATGCGGCCTCCTCCTCCCTGTCATCGGAATGCGCGCGATTTTCTTCTCCCCGTGTAAGAACGAGAGTGAGCGGCTGCGACTTATTAATGATACGACACCGTTCTTAGATCGCCGCGCTCTTCCGCTAACCGAGTCTGCACGTGCGCACTGCGCACCGACCTCTTGTGCGGGCTGCCTATATATAGTCTATTTCAACTTTTATTTTCGAGGTCTAGGTATGTCGTATGTTTCTGTATTTTTGTGTTCGATAAAAAAATGTATTAATACTAATTTTAAATTCTTACAAGTATATATAGATATCATTTGTGAATCGAAATTTATAACACGTCCTTATTTTACTTCGCGATATTATAATACATTAGAAGATATTTCTTTACGTATGTATATCTACTTTGGTTTATCCACCTGCAGCTTATCTGGCCTAGAAAGTGACAAAAATACTTTTCTCATATTTGTTTTCGGTTCATACGAAGTTTCAGAGAACTGAATGTTTTTGCTGTGTGGCTTCACTATCAATTTAGTGATCGAATATATTTTATGTATTTATGTTACACTGGCTTATACACTAAAAACCCATTCGAATTACCTCCCGCGCACACTTGCAAGTACTAATGAATCCCGCGCTGCGTAACTTCGTTGATCGGCCGAAGTGCTGCTGCGCCAAAGTGTATATAGGTAATAGAGATATTTCTTAAAAAAAAAAATTGATTTATATTTTTCTAACAATAAGGACTATAATGCACAAGTAATACTCATTTTCATATTCCGACTCAGCATACATAAAATAATTATGTTTCTAATAATAATTTTACATTATAATAGCGACATTCAACTCAAAGGCAGAGTTTTACAAAATCATCTCACACTACTACGTTGCTAGTGCTTATTTACATATTCCTTATCGTGAGAATAAAAAAGAATGTAAGACGATCGGATTAACGCAGGAGCGTGCACGCTTGAGACAAAAAAAAAATGCTACAACTGTGCAAGCGCAGTAAAGTGAGAATGAAAAACCTTTCTAAATACATTGGCTGACGTACGTGTGTATGGATGTTTGCATGCTTCAAATGCTTCAATTTGCACACAGACTAGGATGTATCACGAGATATGAAATTGGCCAGCAAGTTGCTCACGAATGCGCGCGTTGAGGAGTTTAGATGCGCGCTGCTCGTTTTTACTCGGGGTATTTTACACGGATCGGAGCGTGCAAGAGTTTGCGCAAAATAGATTTTAGATTGGCTCATTTGACCCGCTCAACTCGTCAATACCAGTGCATAAATAACGCTATTCACGGCAAAGCACCGTAACGTTCGTTTGGAACTCCAAATTTAAGCCGATTAAGTGTGCACGAGGTAGAGTTGCAAAATATTCTGTACTTGTTGTAAATTTGGATTATGAGTGAAACATGTCACTTGTCAGCCCCGATTATGGACATATTTTAAATAAAATATTTTAGTTATCCTTGAACGTTTTTCATGACTTTTGTGTTTATCTGATATCAATAATTCAAAGTAAAAACACTTTTGGCAAAGGAATTTGTGACACAATTTACTAGAAGAGTATGAAGAATCCTGATTACAAATTCTGTTCCAACATTAAGGTATGGATTTGAATGTGGAAATATGAAGAACGCGGCAATGTTAGACTCAAACGCTCCAGAACATTCGAGTTCTGGCTCTTTTCCGTTTTATTTTGAGAAAAATTTTTAATGAAGCCTTGTTTTGGAACGGTAATCATTTAATTTAGCAAAGTCTTATACATAATTTTCCAAGAAAAACTAAACTAGGAAAAACCAACTTTCATTTTCTGTTTTCAGAATCAAAAAATACGAATTAGTTTTAAAGTAATGAAAGTTTAAATTTAAACAAAAAAAATGCTTAAAAATATGCATGAAGTCAAACTCCTAATTTTAGAGGTTTATATCAATGTATAATTTTCATCGATCAAATTTAAACTGTCATAACTTTTGAAAAAATTAGTAGTTTTGAAAAAGTCAAATGAAAATTTTTTTTTTCTAATTCTATTTTCCAGTTTTAAAATGGTATGTAAATGGCATGGCCTTTGTAAATTGAATGAATGCTGTTTCAAAAAGAAGCTATTATTTTCAAGATTTCCTGAATAAAAAACAGAAAATGTCAAGACTAATATTTCAGTTTTTTTCTTCATATTTTCACAGTCAAGAACATACATTGAAGTTAAGCCCAATCTGTGATCCGGATACTTGGATGAAAGAAATCTTGTATAAAGTTGACATACTACAATGATTTATTTAGATTTTAAGTTATTGTAATTGTAAAAGTAAAGTAACTTGTAAAAAATTAATGGTTAAAGCTTGTATTCTCTGTCTCATTGCGAAAGCAATCTCAATAACACAGAAGCAGTTTTCATTAGATAAAGTACATTTGACTGAAAAAATGATTCATAATAAAGTTATATATATATTAACAATGCTTAAGTAGTAATTGTTTGGAAAATTTCAACCATTACACAATTTTATTTTTTGCAACACCAAGTGCTCCACACCATCTCTCTTATTTCTGTCAAGCTTTTGTCTACATTTAAAAACAAGTCGAGGAACACTGTCATTCTTTGCCCTATCTCGCTGTCTTCTCGTTACTCTTCACTTTTAAAAATGGCCTTCCGATTCTCTTTCACCAGCGGATGTCTTGTGAGAGTCAACGAGATAAAACCCCGTGAAAGTGGAGCGTAAGGAAGAAGACGAGGCGGGCGACACATACACCAAGACTGGCTTCGATTGTATCGCGCGAGATGAGCTCGCAGTCGCCACTTTGCGACAGCAGCACATCTGCACGTGTAGGTGGGAGACGTGCATATACGTGCATACGCGGAAGAGCACGCGGCTGTTCGATGCCGCGTCAGATGTGTCAAATTCACTATAGGCGTCGTTTTCAGCGGTGTTCTTTATAAAGGACACTTCTGAGTTATAGAAGTGAAGTAGTGTTCACATTTAATTTGCGTTACAATTTAATATTTTCTTTTTGCTTCCTCCTAGAGGAAGCTTTGTAAAAGTAAAATTTTAAATTTCTTTAAATCGCTCTAGAAACATGATTAGAGGTGTTAAAAATTTGAATCACATGATTTTAGAAAATGTCTGTATGGATATGCACGTGTGCGTGTGTGCGTGCGTGCGCGTGTGTGTGTGTGTGTGCGTGTGTGCGTGTGTGTGTGTGTGTGTGTGTACACTCTAGTCAATTTTAAAATCCTGCTATCTCATTGAATGATTCCAATTTAGGGTTAATGTTTACACTTGAATTGTCCAATGGGATTGCAGGATTTTTAAATTTACCCGGCACGTTCGGAAAGAATCAACTTCCCTCAGACGTACGTATAACGCTTTACCCCAGGATATACTTAATCGATTCTTACCGGACAGGTTTCATTTTTTATGATTTCTTTTTGTCCAAATGCGGGAAAAAAATCTATTTTTTGATTCGGCGATGCGATTTATTTCGAATTTTCGATTTTAGCAAAATTGATTTTTGCATTTTTATAATGATAGGATTGAAATATTTGAATCGAACAACTGTGCCAGTTTAAAGAGTATAAAATACCTATATTTTCCAAAAAAAATTTTATATTATCTATTACGGTTCTTTTGTTTTTAACAAAACCGTGTTTTTTTTTTTAAAAGGTGTTAAAACTCACAAACTAAATGGTAAAATGTTTTTAAAAAAAATCATGATAATGCAGAATATAAACTATAAGCTGCAAAAATTTTAATCTATTCTGTCGACTAGTTTTTGAATAAAAAATTTAAAACAGAAAAAAAGTTTTGTATGTCGCACAATAACTGAAGTAAAATTGGTTTAATTGCTTTGAAATTTGGTGGAGATGTAGAGTTTATATATTATTTATTATATGAGTTCTGGGGGTAAAAGAATTCGTTTATGAATTTCAGAGATATTTTAAGTTAAAACTGTTTTAGCTCTCTTTTCAAGTCGTAATTTCTCGGGAACGGCTTGATGTATAGTAGAAAATGGAAAGGACGCGCGCTACACGCGCGTGTTGTTTCCTTGCTTTTCTTTTTTATTGAGGTTAATTTACAGCGCGCTTCGCCGAAAGATGAAATTGGCCAGATACGTTGGAAAGAGGTCGAGAAATATGTTTAACAATACTTTTGGCTGCACTTCGATATTAATCGCGTTCTCTCTTTTATAAATGGAAACATGAAATTTATAGACAATTTTGTGTGTGGTATAGGCAATATATGTGTGAAATTCCATCAAGAAATATTATTTATTATACAATATATTGTAGTACAATGATTATGAGGTAATAGGAATATAGGAGAGGGGCTTTTATAAATGGTGTAGTGCATGTGTGTTAGTTGTGCTCCGGGTATAGGTGTGCACGCTGGCGCGCTGAGCGTTATACATAAGGCCGCGGCCACATAAGCGCGGACGGACGCGGACGCACGCGTACGCGCTGACTTCTAATGATAAGGTTGGTATCTTTGGCTGTAGCCAACCCTGCAAATTTTAAAGGAACAGAATGAACTGACCTGCTCTAAAATGTAAGAAAACTTAACCTATCAATTAGACCCGCATAGTATGTACTAGCTCCGGATAACAATTGTTCCTTTTATACACTTGCCTTGCTTATCTTAAATAATTTATACACACAGTAACAACTTCAATAGTTAATCTATCCATAATTATTCCATAATTATTCGACGAAAAAAAAGTATAAAACTCATTTAATTTTATTAAATTTTATTTATTTTTTTTTTATTTTCTCATTTTATTTTTTAACTCACTTCTTAACTCAACTGTTAACTCTTATAGATAATTTTTTCGGAGCAAGTAAGCAAGTGTACATGCTATGTGGGTCTAATTGATAGGTTAAGTTTTCTCACATTTTGGAGCAGGTTAGTTCATTCTTCTCCTTTAAAATTTGCAAGGTTGGCTACAGCCAAAGATACCAACCTTATCATTAGAAGACAGCGCATACGTGCGCGCGTGTCCGCGTCCGTCCGCGTCCGTCCGCGCTTATGTGGCCGTGGCCTAACCCTCGAAGCATATCAAGTCTGCGAAAGCGATATTTTTAAGACGCTCTATTTTAATAATGAAACGATGAATCTACTCCATTCTTACGCGAAAACATTCCTTATTATATATATATTCTATGTGCACATAAAATTCCAAGTCTGACTTGAATCTCGTTGCTTAGATATTGTTGTAAACAGATACAAAACGCGAAAGTTTCGATATATATAGATATATCTCCCATGTAATCCGTGTAACTTTACACAGCAATTACTCAGAAGCCAAACGATAAAATGCTCTGAAATTTGAATATGACATTCGTTATGTCTTTATTGACCTACGTGTGTAATTCCAAGTATGTGTTGAATCAACTCTGATCTCCACACGGAAAAAAATTTGAGCTGCAGGGACAGAAAACTAAACTTGTTCGGCAGCACAGCTACTGGTGCTGTTTCGGCACCAATCTTGTGCCGCGTCAGGCTGCGATTCAGCGAAACGCGGCATTTGTTATTCCCTTTCGAGCACGCTCGAAGGTCATGTGTGTGTATATATATTCGAGCGTGCTCGAAAGGCAATAACAAATGCCGCAGTTCACTGAATCGCAGCCTGACGCGGCACAAGGTTGGTGCCGAAACAGCACCAGTAGCTGTGCTGCGTGAACACGTTTAGTTTTTTGTCCCTGCAGCTCAAATTTTTTTTCCGTGTAGGGAACCACCTTAAGGGGATGCCTAATACCGGCAAAGTTTTCTGCCGTATCGGCCACAATGTTTTCAATTAAATATTAATTGTTGAAAGCTTTTTCTTTAATTCTAAGAGTTGACGTACAAAGATAAACTTATTCCCTAATACCTGGTCAAATTTTAGATAAAGCTGTTGGAAAATTAAGACGAAATTTGAAAAATCGTAACGTCGCATATTACTTGCATATTACTATATTAACCTCAAAATATAGCATTTTGCGATTTTTCAAATTTCGTCCTTATTTTCAAATAGATTTATCTAAAATTTGACCGGAAAAACTAGACTAAAATTCGTTTAATCACGTTGAAATTTTTTGGAGATGTAGAGAATAATCTCTAACGAACTTGTACGATAAATATATAAATATTTATCGTACAAGTTGCTCATGATTTTTAGAAATATTGAAGGTTAAAATTTTAACGTCAACATTAATTTCCCAATGACGGCTTCGGGTATCAGTTTGAGATTCATAGACTATTTTGAATGCGATATAGGCTATACCTGTGTAAACTTTCATCCACATCATACGGTTACTTTTTGAGATATTTGATATTTACAATTTTGGTATTTCTGAAAATGACTTTCTTTGTCGCATAATAACTGGATTAAAATTACTTCAATTGCTTTGAAATTAGGTGGAAATGAAGAGTTTATATATTATTTATTATACGAGTTGGCATGTTCTTGTTTTTACACATAAGGATTGTGTACATATTAATTGTGCACACTTTAGCATTGGTATATATCGATATGTATAGATATGTACCAATGCTGTCTGTGCACAATAAATATGTGCACAATTCTTATGTGCACAAACAAGAACATGCCTACGAGTTCTTGGGATAAAAGAATTCCTTTATGAATTTCAGAGATATTTGAGGTTAAAACTGTTTTAGCCATCTTTTCAAATCGTAATTTCTCGGGAACGGCTTTATGCATAAACATGAAATTTATTGATAATCTTGTGTGTGGTATAGGCAATATATGTGTGAAATTTCATCAAGAAATTATGCTTTGAAGTAAAGGTTATTTAGTAATTTTTAAAGGTATAGAAGTTACTATTGTAATCAATTATTTTATTCATTTTTCATATATTGAATCATACCTATTATTTTATTCACATTTTCTACATAACTTGATTAAACGAATCTAATTAGAATTATGTCAAAAACTGGTGTAATCATTTCAAATTTGGCATTAAAAATTAATTAAAGAAATCGATAAATTAAGTTTGAGGAAGCCTCGTGCCAATAAATTGGCAGCATTTTTTTTTATTATATTATACTTTCTATAAATATTATATTTACCTACAGTGAAAATAAGTAATAGTGAACAGGAAGCAAAAAATATAATGCGAATCGCCAAGAAAGCTTCCGCAGAGAGCAACCGTGCAAAAAAAAAAACAAACCCAACGTCATGCTATTACCTACATATAGAAACGCATACCACGCTATATATATGCCCCGTTCCATATCCCGTCCCGCAAGTGAATACACCTTGTCGCGCGGGAGAGCAAAAAGCCGCTGCAACGGCGCGCTCGTCTCCTGGCGTGCGCTCGCGCGAGATTAAGATCCGATCGGATTGCAAGTCATTAAGCGGATCATCCGGTTTCAAAACAAGCGATAAAACAGCGACGAAAGCGCCGAGCGCTGCACACGTGCGAATATTACACAGCGGTGGCGGTGAACAAGCAAGGGGGGCCCTATATAGTTCGCGCGCCCCGTAATCGGGGGCCCGCGGCGCGTTCGCGCTCTCATTATCGGTCCCCGCGCTCGCGTATGTTGAGGGAGGCATTATCCGCCTGCGCTCGACCTGTTTAGTCGGTAGGAAGAGATTTCTCGAGGGGGCTTTTTGGCCTGTGTTAGGTGATTAGGAAGGGTAGGGTATTTTGCGTTGTCGAAGTGACGGCGCCAATCGGATTTTTGTTTAAGGACGTTCTCCGAGTTGAAACAGAGCAATGTTTTTCTTAAATAAATTGATATTGCGCCTTACTGGTAATTCGTATCATAAATTTTCCCATCGATACTCTCCCTGAAATTTCTTAACGAACAAAATAAGCTCTATTTCGTTAAGATCGGATAAAAAATAAAAAAATTTAAAGAACTTATTGAAGTTTTTGTCTTTAATTGTAACAATACCATAGTGACTATTGCCTGAATTTGTCTAAAAAAATTGTCTTTTGTTCTTTCAAGTATATATTTGTTACATGTACTTACTCTTGGATTATCAAATTAATAAAACATTATATAAAAATATAAAAACTAAAATTGCTGTTTCGACCCGGAGAACGTCCTTAATGTACATTTTACGGTTTGGTCATTTGTTTTATGCAATAGTGGACATTTGAATGCCTGTTGTAGTCACTGGAGTAAATACAAAAGGTAGATAATACCTTGTTTTTGTCACTATGGTTTACGACTGTGTTTACTATTTCGGTGACTCATCTTGGGTCCAAATCCAGGTCAGGTTTGTGCAAGATTTTCCAAGTTGTTTTGATCATTCCGACTCGCCTCTCTTAAATCATATTTTATAAAGGTTGGCACGTTCTCGAAAAATAATGATGAAAAAAAAAAAAAAATTAAATATTAACGTAAATATTAAATTTTTAAAAACAATATTCCGTAATATTTTTATTGAAAAATATTTCATTATAATGGTAGGTTTATGAATAGATTTTTTAAAATTCTTTTGCGAGTGGTTCTCTTATAAGACTTTTATAAATTCCAAGATGTACAATGACAGTCTATATTCGAGTAGTTAGAATGAGATCAGTGTCGCAACCATTTACATGCGCCCCATGCAGAGTGGTTTCGCAACAAAATAGTTTCTCTCCTCGCTTTAAAAGCACTCCTGTAAGATCACTGCCAAGACCTACATTAGATAATATTCTAAATAACTTCTGACAATGTCAATCATCTAAATGAACTTCTTATGTATTTTGAATATCTGATTCAAGATTTCCTGGTAATTGATTTTTCATCAACATTATCTTAATCGTCTTTTGCAAATTACTATTTCCTCTTTAATTAATTGATCATTCCTTATAATGCATTTCTTCGGTAACTATTATTACACACTTATAAAATTCTGTATATTTATTGTCTTTATGCTCATTTTTTTTTTTTTTTAATCAATAGTACTTTCTTCGACTAGTGCATCGAAAATTCGCAATTTATATTTTTACACCGATTCACGCGAATCATACCTCTATTTAAACGCGCGATCCTCGTAATGATCGCACTGCACGCTTCATCTTCCTTACGATTATTATAATAGTCATCGCACAGCTGCAGCACACACTGCGCGTATAGGATACTCTTGCACGGCGGTAATTGTGCTATTAGTTTTTAGATCAATTATTTTATTGCGAGCTTATGACGCGTGGCGCAGATGCGCGCGTTCACTGGATTTTATACATGTTGGAGACGCGAGAGCTGTCACGTTGAGAGTAATATTCGCGGCGCGCCGTCCTCCTTTTTCGCGCTGTTTGATTACGCACGCGTGCACGCGGCAAAAATGTTTAATGAGAAATGAACTCGCGAGCGCGTGCGCGCGCGTTCGCGGCCGACATAATTGAGCTATTAGTTTTTGGGTTTATCGTTTTGTGGCGCATTTTGATAAATTATCGCGAATAAAGTTATTATCAGGAAGAAGCATCAGCGGTTAGCTTTGCGGTATGTGCTCTACGTTTATTCTTTGTGGCGTCTGTTCTAACAGTATATACAAGCGTATTAATTTACCTCCACTGATGAACTGCTTAATGGAACGTTTATGTTACCGATTTTTTACTCAGATTGTACTGATACATGCGTGTGGGTAAAAGATTTTAAACGTTACACGCGGGAAAAAGTTTATAGTTAATCTAACCGTTTTGCATCACATAAATCAACTGATTTGGTATTAGAAATAAGTGAAAATAACTTTTGTTTGTAGTGGAAATAACATTATATTTAAAATATAGTTTTCACTGCGTTGAAAAAGTTAAAATTTCATTTCAGAAAGGAGAATCTCCTTTTCAAAATGAAGTATCAGGTTTAAAGAGTCCTTTCAAAATAGAGAAATTCTTTTTCTTAAAAAATAAAAACTTTATTTGATTTAAAGCTGTCTTAATATATTTATAAGAATACAATGCCAATCCCACTATTAACAAAGGGAAGATTCTTCTTTTCTTTAATGCCGTTTTTAGCAACAATGTTTAAATAAAATGAATCTTGCATTCTAGTCTTTTATCAACTGTGTGAACGCTATTGCGGAAATGAATACAGTATATATATGACGGATTTTAAAACCTTTAAATTTTTAGTCTATAAAAACTCTTAACCTTCCAACTTTCCTATTAGTCTCATATAATAAATTAAAACGTTATAAAAACATGCAATGAAATTCAATAACATTTACTATCTCCGATCTCCATTCACAGATTTTTGTAACACGACGCGAACCGTTTCCTCTCAGCGCTGTTCTCGCTCGCGGAAGCGGCGCAATAATAGCCTCTCGCGCACATATACGTACCGTGAAAAGCGAACCGAAGCCGCGAAATATCCCGAGTATTACGGGGTCATATGCGGCTCTCTCGTGACCCTCGCGTCACGTCCACCCGCATACATGTACACGGGAGTCGTGTGGCCGAGAGAGAAGGGGAAAGAGAGAGAGAAAGAGTCGCTGCGATCCAGGATCGTTATGCGCTAGGGAAAGCTCTCAATTCCGGCGCTGTGACAACTCCGGTTGTACACCGCGAGCTCGAGACTCGTAACGAGGGCTCGCGAATTAGTTGTCAGGCCTGTTATCGGCGAATGAATGCGGTTTTATTGGTATAATGGTATGTGCATTGTCGTGAGTATATGCAGATGTTTTTTCTTCACACACATTTTTTTTGTCAGATTTATTCGGTTGGATTTAGTATATAGTTTCGAAGAGTTTCTAATTGAAATGATTAAAACGTTGATTGTAAACGGTAAATGACTCGGTAAGGTAAAATTACTCGTTAATTTTCGGGTAAATCACGATAACGTAATTAATATTATACTTCTCCTCGGCTCCTCATACAAATGATCGATGAAACTCAACTATAGTGAACCGCCCAACGTAATCAAGATCTTGTTCGAAATTCTTTCGCTCTCGATTACCGCGCGAGCGCAAAAACTCGCGCAAAAAGAGCCGCGCGCGCGAGTTAAGTTGAGAGCAGCGCTGCACTTACGCGCGTGGAACGCGACGGAATCGGTATTCCAAGACCATAAAGCCCGTGTTGAGTGTTATGACCGTAGCGCCGCGCAGATAAGCATCGTCACGTGCGCAATCACCTCCAAGTATGTATGTGTGTGTGTATGTGTGTGCGCGTATCGCATGTGTCTGAAGGATATGAGGCTGGACTCGAGCGCGCAAAAGGACGAAAGGAGAGCGAGAAGTAGATAGCTGGATTCTGATGTAGAGAGTGATTTTGTGCGATTCAGTGTAATATGATGCTTCCAGACTTCTTTTAAAAAATAATTTGAATGAATAATAAATAACTGGAAAAGGCAAAGTAAATGACAAATTGCCTGATTCACATTGACATTCGAAAAGAATGTATAATAGAATTGAAATTGAAAGCTAATAAAATTTTTTGATATTACGACATAAATATGTTTTTGTTTCAAATGTTGATAAAAATTATTATTACTTCCTGATATGGCTATAAAATTGTGACATTTAATTAAATAATACTACTGCCTATAAAATTAAGATAATATAAACTGCGCGACTTTGAGATTTTATGCGAAAATAATGAAAAACTGGAAAAGAAGCCATAGACGTAAAGTTTCATAGGGTGATTTGACATTTTTTTTCTTCAAATTTTCAATGCGTATCCCATTCCATCGACTTCGATTACCATAACAATAATAGTAAATATAACGATGATTATAAAGGTAATAATCAGTGGATAATGATAGGGAGGCTTAGTTAACGGAATAGTGGAAGAAAAGCGCGCGAGCGAGAGTGAGTTATTTTACTCAGCGCGCGTAAGAAGCACGCATGCGCTCGTTTCGAACGAGTTGTAGGGCAATTTTATTAATTATATGGCGCGGGGCGCGCTTCTTGCGGACAATGTCACGAAAAATCGCGAGGCTAATGCGATTATTACTTCATTTTATTGGCCGGGAAAACGCTGCCGGACGGGGAAGTCGGCGCGCGGATGGGCCGCAATATACATTATTCAACAGGTGAGCGCGCGGCTTTATGTTTAAAGAAGTAATTTTCCCGTGCTTATCTTGAGGTACAATGTTTATTCAATTACTGAAACGTGTTTTAAATTAGTTTACATTATAAGTTTCAACCCTTTTTCTTTGCCGGCTAATTGGACCGGCATGAAGAACGATTTTCCAATTAAATCTAAGATTGACACTGTTTGGAAAATGACTCGGAAAAACGATTGTCATTAAAAACTAATGAATATTTTATGCTAAATAAGTATTGAGTACTTTATTTTTCGCTATTATTATTTCAAAATACGATTTTACGACAATTTTTGTTCGATGAACTAATAATAATTTTATCGAAGAGTAACAAATGAAAAGAAATTATATTTTTCTTTTCTGTCTATTAAATTATAATAAACGTGTATATTATTATTATATTTGAAAAAAAACAATCTAAAAGTATAGAAGAGCCAGAACCTTAATAAAAATCTGAAATTCCCCGCTATTCATATAGCAACCGCTGAACGCGTGCAACCCCGAAATCAATTTCCCGCCAAACCCACCTCGTCATCACTCTCAACAACCGCCTCCGCGGCGAACGACGACGAAATCCCCAAGCAAGCGACGAGTGCTGCGCGCGGTAATGCAAATTAGACGATATCCCACGCGCTCGTATAACTCGCGCGCGACGATAAATCCAGCGCGCGGCTCGCATTGGGAGCAGCCGTGGCGGCGGCGGCAGCAGCCGAAGGTATAATGAAAGGCCGCGAGATTCGCGATTGAATCCCATAGATGCGCGATGTCGGCGGGCTTGCCGCCGTTGCCGCCCGCCTCCCCCCGGTATATCGTAACGGGGTCCCGTGAGCTAACGGTTCGCGAGAGCCAAGTTGGGTGTATATCGCCGGGGCGCGCACAGACTGCGCGCGATGGAGAACAGGAGATCGGTATCGGGTCTGTCGATGATGGAAGTGGCAAGTCGGGGGGTGACGTGGGTCGAAATAAAAAGAGCTCGCTTTCTATTGCGAGATTTATTAAGGATTCTTTTATTGTGCAATGTTCATTTTTTTTTTTCTTTCAACTCTTCGTTTCCACGTTTTTATGACGTGTGACAAGTTAAAGTAGTGGAGTTCTGTACCCTTTAATTTCGATTTTTATAAAATATACTTATTTACAACACATAATGTTATTTCGAATATTTAACTAATTATATGAAATTTTTCTTTGTTTCAGGTGAGTTATAGAAATCATTTTGCACAGACTTTTCCTTATCACGTAAGTTAATTATGCATAGTAGAAAATGATAAAAATTGTGTATTATTACATTATTCTTAAAACCATGCTACGAATACTCTAGAATCTTCGGAAGGAAAATAGTTTTATCGTTTAAAACGACATCATGCGAAAGAAACCGCGTTCACTATACAAGTACTCCTCCCCAAAAAGACCACTTTTACGCACGTGCCCTATACACAGGACTGGCGGACCAACTCGCGCGCTCGTGAAAAGAAAAAGTCGCTTGGGCCGACGATCGCGCGCGTACGGTGCGAAACCAGTTTCCGCGTGAGCAGCCGCACCCCCGAGCAAGCTTGCCCCCCTCTCCCCCCCCCCCCGCCGGATATTAACGAGCTAATAACAATAAAGCCCGGACGAGTTCCGCGCGACCTTATCTGCGATCGCGTACAAGCTGCAGCGCGTATTTGCGTATCGATGATGCCGGTACCCATTCAAAAAGCGATTTTCCTTTGAACGCGTGCGTGCGAATCGGTCCTGTGAATAGGTGTGCACGTTGCGCGGCTACCGGCAGTCCGCTATTTTTTTTTTTTGCTTATGTAAAGGAAATTATCCCGTTCGATATGTGCGAACGAGTTGCACGTATTGCGGGGTCGCGTTAGCCCGAAATATTGCGTGCGCGTATATAGTGGTTGTTTTATTTTTTTGTTCTTTGGTTTCGTGCACGGATAGCACATAATTCATTGGTAGAAGGCAGATAAAGTTAAGTGAATAGCGAGAGCGAATGATATTGCGCGCTGGACTGGAAATCGCGGAAGCCCACGATAACCTATAATAGCGAGGCCGATCGATAAGCGCGACGTCTTCGTAATGTGCATAAATCTGTTGGTCCATTTGCGCGTCATTGCGTGGACAAAGAGAACGAGCTGATAAAATTAGTCGCAGTGCACATAGCGCAGTTAATTCGTATTGCATAGATTGAATTTACTGCTGGAACTAATATGAATTTAATTTTAATTTTAATATTACTATTATTGTTAAGTAAAAATATTTTTTTCTCTATGAAGTAAAAGGTATTGAAATAGTTGTTTGTTTGACCATTAAAAGTGTGATGAAATTTTGAGTTTTTACTTGTTTTCTTGAATTTCAACCTTATTTTACTGGAATATTGTATATTTTGACAAACTTTAACAGATATACATATGATTGGTTTTATAGGTCTTTTAGCATCTTATTTCTTAATATATATCATCGTAATATATAGGCCCCTCCTTTGAACAATTCTGGATCAAAATTTATGACGAGGAATCCTTAATTCATGAGCCTCCAATATGTATTTTTACTATTTCCAAAGACACTTACACTTTCGAGTTGTTGGTGAAATGAACTCGCGAAGACAATCTTTTTTCAACTCCGTGTGCGAAATTCTACTTCTCATGCCTATTATTTATAGTGAGCGAAGTAATCACTTCGCACACAGGGTTGCAAAACGCACGAATTGGGCGCTACGCACACTATACATAAACAGGCAGAAAAGTAAAAAATCACGCACAGTGAGTTAAACAAAATAGTGTACGATACGCGTGCGCGTAGGCGCTCGCTTCGCTTAGGCGACAAATAGCACCTGTGCATAAATCGCTTATTTCGCGCACTTGTATTGTAACGTACTATTTTGAACAACCGGGTGCTAAATTCTACTTTTGATGCCTGTATAGCGGACGCAAAGTGCCCGATTCACGCCCGCTAAACAGGCATCCAAATCGAATTTCGCGATCCGCGGATCAAAATAGTAGATTTCGATACAAGTATTTGAAGCGAGTCATGCACGCACGGGTGTGGTTTGTCAAAAACACCAGTGCAACGATCACCCGCATCGCCCATATGTATTATCGAACTTTAGTTGACGAGTGTGAAGTTGAGCAACAACCACACGAGTCGAGAACAAGATGAGGAGGTGGGAAGCAGAGCGCGGGAGGCGTCAGTATATAGGGTAAATGTGGGTATTACCGCGGACGCTGCAATTACAGCGGATCAACGAAAAACGCTTTTCAATTTCATTTTTCATAGTATAATTCGGCATTTAATATTTATTCGATCATACAAAATATTAATTAATATAAGAAATCGTCTTAAAAAGAGAATAATACCGTCATTTGTATACAAATACGATTGCTGGTATTACTGCGGCATTGGTCCAACGTAACCTCAAAACAGTGAAATCAAGAAGTCTACAATATATATATATATGAGAACATTTTCCAACTGCTATGTTCTAAATGAAATATGATGTAAAAATATACAGATATGTTCATTTTTTCGGTTGTAAAATTATAAATAATATAACAAGCTCAAGGTAAAATTCCGCAGTAATACCCTCGCGGTAATCCATCATACACACGGTAAAACCCCCGCGGTAATTCAATCATACCCGCAGTAATATCAGCCTCGGATCTACTTTTTAGATTGCATTTATTAATTAACTATATGTTTTTTATCATATGGTAAGAGTAATTTTTGCATTTCTGGTAAGTTAAAGAAGAGTTAAAAAAAGAATTCAACTTAAATCATCGAGGCAAAGCTTTTAATTCGTGTACTATAAGACGCCCGTGCTGAAAAACCGCGGTAATACCCACTTTTACCCTAGAGTATACTTTTCGGGTTTCGCGCTCTTTTCACTACGAGGTCAACTCATCATAGGTTTCCCGCGCTTTTCACCACGACTTCGGCTCTCGGTCTGGTGTCCTCCCCACCATGCTTCTATTATTCCGCGTGCGCGAAGTAAAATGATCAGCGCATGCGCGTACTTCGCGCACGCCGTGTGTAAAACAGCTACTTCGCTCACGCAAAACAAGCACGAAAAGGCGAGTTTCGCAAACTCCGTTAGAAAAAATAGTCCTACGCAACACGGGCGCTCGCTTTGTTCGGGCAACAAAGTCGACTCGGGCGTGAATCAGCCGCTTCGTGCCTTTGATGCGTTATGTACTATTATTGACCGCTGTGATACGAAAACATTTGAACATTCAAAATCCTTACCAGGGTACTTTACGACCTATAGAGAGTAGGTGCTCCGCCCCCGACCCTCGTACTGACGACCTACCTGCGTATGGTCTATAGCCTATATAAGAGAAAACGTGTTCATTCCTGAAAATAGATTAAGTAAACCCAGAAGGTTACATTTGGAAAAATAGTGCAATAAATTAATTTCACGGTTTAAAGTCGCTCATAGACGCACTAAATGATCCTTAAATCTCAAATATTTTCCCAAATATAGTTTCTACAAGAAATCCTGCAGAAATACTTGTAAAAAAATCATGAAAAAAAGTTCTATAAAGATTTTGCCCAGGGGCAAGTTCTACAGAAAATTCTATACAAAGTTCAGCATATTTACGTAACAAAATTAATTTTTTTTTTTAAATCAAATCAGGTGACTAAGATCCCAATATGGGCGTCACCATTATTAATATCGTAATAATTTCATTATTATTATGAGAATTATTAGTGTTTCCTGTACCGATGGGAAAACCGTCTTGAGGATCAGACGGCGCGCTACTGTATGCCGTGTGAAGTTGGCTGCGTGGTGCGAAATCAGATAATTCTTTGTTATTTCATCGATTACGTTTTTGTTATATTTTGATTAAAAAATGCGTATACTTATAGTTGATTAATAAGTACAATAATTTTTACATCTAAAAAATCTATAATGAATAAGATGACTAAAATTTTAACTCTGCTTTTCTTATATAGTTATGGAGCATAATAAATAACCTTTTTTTCAACAAAAGTTATAGAATTGTCTAAAGTAACGAATGAAATTATATGACGTCAATATGGTAGAAATCTATGTCGCTATATCATATCGTCTAAAAGAGATGCGAGAGCCATTAAGTACACATTCTTAGATACGCGATACCGGGATAAATTAAAAATTTTAATCGTAGTACTTGGTAATGGGTCACATACAGTGATATAGTTCCAGTGGAAAGAAATGTGTAATCGAATACAAATCTTCAGTTTTGTTTCGATATTAGGTAGTTTGCCTTGTTACATTCAAATCAATGCAACAATTGCCATAATATTACTGTGATTGCACAACTTGAAGACCGGTTGCTAGAAAATATTAGCCCCAAGCATTGCATCAACATTCTCATGAGCAACTAAGAAGAACAGTTCAATACAAACCCTTTCATTTGAAAGATTGAACGACTTTCTACCACAATTTAAGATAATGCTCTATCTAATTGTAATTTACAGTGAATTCCTTCGTTGAACAAGAGGATGTAATAGGCGAATTTAGCTTCATCAAATTGGTCAATCAATAAATTGTACTATAAAAAGTGCTTCACTTGCAAAATTTTTCTCTGAATAAATTTTTATCACTATATTTTTTTTTTAATTTTCTTCATTTTTACAATCTAGAAAAGCGGTGAATGGGGATTAGCACATCCGACGTTTTAGTAGAAAGACGTCAAACATTTAGATAAAACATTTTTGTAAATGGTACTTAGAATAGTCTAAAAATAGCTTGCAAAATATCTAAAGGAAAAAAGTTATTACTACTTTAAGAAATATGCTTAACGTTCGATTAAAATACTTATAAATTATGTATTATGTAAATTATTATTATGTAAAAATGTAAATTATGAATTTACATGGGAGGGGTGATCAATGCCCCACGTTAATCTGAAGAAGCTTATATTTTGAATTGGAAAAAACTCAGGTTACTTTTCAGGACTTCTAAAAAGTAGCCAAATAGTTTTTATATTGGATCTAACTTATAAAGTAAAAAAAAAAAACCGCTGCCAATTCATTGGCCCGTAGCTTCCTTAACCGTAATTTGTTGATTCCTTTAATTAATTTTTAATAACAAAATTTATAATTTTTTAAAAAATTTATTGCATAATTACAATTAAATTCATTTATGAATATTAAAAATTGTTAATTTTTAAATTTATTTATTTATTTATTTATTATTTATTTATATCAAATTTATATAAATTTTGAGCTGATAAATAAAGTTATCATTTGAAATAGAAGTAAAATATCTATATTTTATAATAAAACAAATAGCTATCACGGTTATTTTGTTATTAACAAAAACGTGTTTTCTTTTATATTTCATAATTCATATTATTTAAGAAAAACAAAATTTATACCTATCATTGTTCTTTTGTTGTTAACAAAAACGTGTTTTTTTAAAAAGTTCATAACTCACAAATAAATTATAATAATGCAGAATATAATGCATTCATAATGCATAATTCATAATTATAATAGATTATAATAGATATAATTTTTAAACATTTTAATTCATTTTGTTAGTTGGTTTTTTAAAAATTAAAAAAAAATCATCGAATGCCTACTCAATGACGTTTCCTCATTCCACACCACCTAGCGGTAGATATCACTGCGGGTTTTTTAAAAATAAAATATAAATCTTTTTTAATTTAGAGATTAAATTAATTTTTGTAACACATGAATGATTTTCAGCGTTTTCTTACATAAAAATATGTTCTAATACTATATACTTTTATAATATACTGATGATAACACCATTGGAGTTATGAGTTTAAAAAAAACACGTTTTTGTTTTTGATGATAACTAAAGAACCGTGATAGATAGAAAATTAATTTTCATTAGAAAATATAGGTATTTGAATTCTCTTTCGAACGCTACCCATCAGATTCGAATAATTCAATCCTATCATTAAAAAAATCAAAGGGGGGGGGTCCAGAGTTTCGACGATTCACTATAAAATTGAAGTCAACCATAGACGTTTTTCAGTTCGACATATGGTAATGCAGATTGCTCTTAATTTCGACGTTCTAAATTACGAAAATCATATTTTTCAATGTAACAGTTCACCTACTGTCCAAAACGTCGAATTTCATTAATACGATCTCAAACCAAATATAACCTGTTTCTAATGATTTATTTCGAAATGTCTATATCGTACCCCTATTAAAATTCTATTAATGAAATTCGACATTTTGGACAGTAGGTGAACTGTTACATTCGAAAATACGATTTTCGTAATTTAGAACGTCGAAATTAAGAATAATCTGCATTACGATATGTCGAACTGAAAAACGTCTATAGTTGACTTCAATTTTATAGTGAATCGTCGAAACTCTGGACCCCCCCCCCGCTCGTTGATTGACTGCCGCCGGGCGGCGTAAGAAATGTGCAGATCGGCTGCAGCTTGGGCCGCGCTCGCGGGCCGCTCGGTCCCCACCCCCGCTTAGAGGGTGCGGCCCGTCGGCCAGGTCGTGACGCGAGCTTCTCCGAAGCTCGCGGAGCCGATCGATACTCGACATTCGGGGAAAAAAGTCGAGCGTAAAAAAAGAAAAAAAAGAAAGTAAGTCCGCGATTGCCGCGGACGTCAGGATTTTTGACCCGCCATCACGCAAAAAAAACAAAAAAAATGAGAACTGTCCGGTCAAAATCGACCGAGTAGAAGCTGAGATCCAGGCGTACACACACACACACACACACACACACACACACACACACACACACACACACACACACACATCCATACAGGCATTTTTCAAAAACCATGTATTCCTAACACCTCGGAACACAATTATAATATGTTTTTACAACAACTCAAAAATTTACTATCACAAAGCTTCCTCTAGGAGGAAGCAATAGTAATATATATATATATATATATATATATATATATATATATATATATATTCTTTTATACAAATTTTGCTGGAGTGTCAGATACGTAACTGTAATCGAAAGTTTAACACGGTAACTCAAAAATCCGCTGCTTCTGAGAAAAGTGAATGAAAGCTATATTTATCTTCGTTTTTTCCAAATATATGTACGACTCTATCCAACGAAATTATTTACATTTGAAGTAGAGACGAGTAAGCATTTAAAAAAAATAAAGTTGTAGTAGGACACAAACCTTGCCACCTGTTCGGCTGTGTTTACAATATTTGTATTACTTTATATTCAGGATGATCTACAGAATCGAAAAAACCTCGTCTGATAAATGTATCCCTCAAAAAATTTGTACTTATTTTTGGCACCCAGTTGTTTGAAATTTCTCGTATAAATACTCACATACTTTATATCGAATACAAATAATAAATGTGTGATGAAGCAACCTTGCTAACGCAATTCAGCGATTTTTCCATTTCTATAACTGATCATCACAAGTTTTTTTGTTCTACATTCATTTTTAGAGCCCAATAGATACAATTCTAACTTGAGTTCCTTTTTGGTTTGAACAATAATGTTTTACAAATTGAATAAAATTAGAGGTTTTACAGGTGAAATAATTTTGTGATGAAACAAAAATAATTCCTAAACTTTGACAACTTATCAATATTAGTACTACTCCTCCTTCAGTTGTTAACAGGTAATTAATATGTAAATATTTTTAATGTATTATTATTTTTTTTCAGTCATTAGATTACTTGAAAAATGTATCTTTGAATGAATTAAGAATTTGATACAACTTGATTGCGAAAAATAATACTATACAATACATTGAAATTTTATTACATAAGAAAAGATTGTTTTTAAAATATGGTACGATATATTTTGTTCCATATTTCTTATTATATCCATTCCGTTCAACTAGTTTCTCCATAAAGGGCACACTATTTCGAACCGTAAATTAAGCCTAAGGTTCTTTCTCTCAATTGAAACATTCTAATTATTTTCAACTCGCGCTAACTGCTGAACCACTAACGATCAAATCGGAGAACAAGCGGCCTTCGCTTTGGCAACACCACAAGACCGGCCGATTGCCGCTTGTAAAACCGCGGCAGGCACACGCACATTTCATCGCTGCTGCACGGGGGCAAAACAGAGCAACCCGAGCCCGCGTATACACCTCCTCGCAATAGCGGCGATAGCGATAAGAGCTCTCTCTCTCTCCCTCGCGAAATCAAGAATATACATAGAGCAGAGAGCGAAAGAGCAAAGTACGGTAGGTTAGTGCCGCGAGGAGGGGGAAATAGACAAATTACTTTATAAGTGAGCGCGCGCGGGCGCGTATATAGCCGCGTCGTGTGGGAGAGAAAGAAAATGGGGTATTATACGCAGGGATCGCTGATTATAGCAGGGCACCTGCCAGCAACTGCCTGTGACTGATATAGTACCGAGTCTTGGGTATATACAAGAAGGTGGTATCTGGGTGGCGAAGCACACAGGCCTTGTTAATTGAATGGGCGAAGGCCGATGGGCGTTCTGTGTGCATTATACTATTGCGCGCGCTATATGGGCCGCGCGGCACCTGCGTGCAGCGCTAGCGCGCTGTGCGGTCCGCGCTCGCGGTTAACGCGCGGCTTTGGTTTTGCTTTTTTACCCCGTGTCCCTGTCTTGAGCCACCATTTGATAGCTTTATGGACGGCGTAGGTAGAGAATGAGAGGAAAGCTGGGGTCTGCTATATTAGATCGAGATCGGTTGTCTGACGAGTGGCAGGCAAATTTTAAAATTAAAATTTTAATGTTTTGGAAATTTTAGATCTACATCTGTATTTTTAAAGGTTTGCTAGAGACTCGACGCTTAGAATTATAAATTATTAATATTATAACAAAATGTTGTGACGACGGAAACCACTGTGACATATAGTATTCGAATAATTTGACACAACGAACTTTTGTAACGTTTCAATTATTTCATATGATTTACGAGCTTGAAGTTTTTTCTTCAAATAAATTGCGAATTATATTAATGCTTGTCTTAACGCCATTGACATTGCAACCTAATTACTTAACCTAGCTATTAAAACATAAATCCCGAATAAAATTAAAAATGCCAGGAAAATATTATTTAAAATATGCAGTTATAAGTGATGTAAAAAGGAAAAAAGCAATTTATCACGGGGAAATGTATTCATCGGGCGTACAAACAACTTTTCTATACGCAAGCCACACAAACCACGGCCAATTAGAGCGCGGGTTCGTGTATTATCATATTCCAACACGCCGATAAGTGCAATTATACGAATAATTGCTAATTACGCGCTGATCGGGAACGAGCGCGGGTAAGTGCAGGCAGATTAACGAACCCACCTACGGTATATACGCGCTCGCCTCTGCACTTCTACGTTTTGTTTTTCTCCCTTGCGATGCTTTAATAGTTCATTAGAGTCATACCACGATTGGCTAATGTACTCTCTCTCTTTCTCTTTAACCTGAAAAGCAATAAAGCACAATTTTTATTGCGAAAATAGTCAATTACTGGCGTTATCTATAGCGAAGAAACATATTAGCAGATAAAGTAGATTTTAATTAAATTATAAATGTCTCGTCGGCGTGGGTATATTTTCTATCAGTATAAGAGCTCACATTGATAGATTATGTGGCTCGGAAAATGTACTTTTTAATTTCATAATAGATTCTGAAGAGATGAACAATAAATTTACAGAATAATAATACGAACTGCTATACAAAAATAAGTTTATGAATTAAAAGCAACACTTGCACAATCCTATCCTGTAAAAAATCGCACAACTTTAATTATAAGTATGAATTATTCTTTTTTAACACTGTACATTTTTTATTGAAACGTGTAAATTAAAAAACGGATTCTGACAAGCGCATTACAAGTTCTTAGCTCGACGTGTACACCCGCTTAACATGTCTTACGATCGAGGAAATAAAACCAAGTCTCAAACTGCAATTTTTCCTCCTGGATTTTAATTAAATCCCTCAGAATAGCGGCGTTTATTAATCCGGGACAAGAAGCGCGAGTGACACATGAATCATCCCGTCCACTCGGTTTTCCGCCCCCTTCACGTACGCGATGAGAAATAATGGTAAGTACTAACTCGAGTCCATTGCTTTTGCAACTCCCTTGGTGACTAATAAGAAGGTGGCCCTCTTCACTCTAAATATGAATAAGTGAAAAGTCACTCACTGGTGCGAATAAGTGAAAAAATCGACTAATATTCTAGTGAATATTCACTTATTATGCGGTGTAAATTTTATTTCACTGCTTCAATAAGTGAATATTTACTAGAAAATTAGTCGATTTTTTCATTTATTCGCACCAATAAGCGACTTTTCACTTATTCATATTTAGAGAGTTCGTTCACACTCGAATTGTTTTACTAAAAGGCGTTTTTCAGATACTTGAACAGATTTTGGACAGAATATAGAAAACAGTTTTCATTCTAAATATTTCTACAAAAAAAATTCAACATAAAATTAATGACATTTTTTTCAATTATAGGGAATGCCATAATTAAATAATTTTGGAGAAGTCGATTTTTATGCAAACATCTTCCAATTTAATAAAATATTCCAACAATTATATGTATAGTATATTTATAATTAGCTGTGTGAGAAATCCCATGACAAATTTGACATAATAGTGTACATTAAAAAAATACTACTCTTAAAATATAGTTTTTTTATTTGATCTGCAAAAGCACTTCGTTTTATCACTAAACAGTAAGTCAAGCTTATGCAATCTGAACCAATTACCTTCGTTTTTTTTCACCCTCGCAAAATTATCTGAACACAAAACACTATACAAAGCTCGCGAAGGAATTCAATCTCGACGCCAGTGGTAGAAACGTTTCGCAACAATTCAAACACGAGTGGCTCAAACAATCTTAGATTACTCGAGCGTACGCGGGCCAAAATCTTATGTTTTTTTATTTTGTAATACAAACAGTGGACGTTTGATTTTATCACTAAGGTTGAAATTGACACGCAGTTCAGGTCCAAAAATAAAGACGACTATAGTTGATCGGAAATTATTGTCCCGTACCGAGAAAATATAATTTTTTATTTCCATATTGTAGATGATAAAAGGATACAAGTCACTTTGAATATGAGGTAGAATTTTAGAGTAAAATATATTAGAAGAAAGATGAAAAAATTTGACGAATTTAATTAATGTGCAATCGTTCATTTTAAAATAAAATATACAATTCAATAAAGTTTAGTGTTTATTTCGTATGGTAATTTCTTACAGATCAGTTTTTGAAACTTCTATGTAACTGTCCTACATACCTATTTCTTCGTCGCTTCTAAAATTGTTCTTTTTCTGTGATTTATCAAAGTTCTAAATATGGATGTACAGCGCAGTCGTAAGAAATACAATCTTTTCAAAACAAATATTTGAGAAATAACTGCATGAGAAAAAATGACTATATACTTACAGCATCCGCAGATAAGGAACGAGCTAAGTTACATAACTGTGCACTTTCCACTTTTCCAAACCGATAATTATTAAGTAAGTGATAATTCAATTAACACTTTAATGCAACTAATTGCTTTTACCAGTAGATATACTATTCTTTATCATAATAAACTTTTTAATAATTAATAGTTTTCGGACATGAAGTTTGAATATCCCATAAGTTTTCTTGAAATTAGAAATCTACTTGACTGGAAAAGATGCCCGGTTGACATTTCTCTGGCCCCTTAAATTGTCGTTATAAGAATTTCAAGCTAGGCAATTGAGAAATAGAAGAGAAAAATCGCTATTTGAAATTCTAAGTTCGCACAGCTAACGAGCATCAAAGTCTCGCGAGAGTGTCAAAGACCTTCTCTCCCCGACCTATTCCCAGCCTCGGCTGCAACAGCGGCAGCCACCTCTTCCCACCCAACAAATCAAACTCTCTTCCTCTCTTCCTCTCTTTCTCTCGTCGTCGTCGTCGTCTCTCCTATGAAAATCCTGCACGCCGTGTCAATGCATCTCGCGACATGGCCTCTCGTCTCTTCTCTCCTCCACACCCACGTGCTTGCCGGCTCTCAGTAAACACGCGAGAAAGGGTTTCTTCCTCCTCGTGTCTATATGATGCACGCATGTATGTGTGCCTGTCTGTGATATCTCTGCATGTGTGTGCTGCGCTTACAGGCGCGCGGAAGCCGAGAGCCCGCGACCTGTGCGCGCGAGCGCGAAGAAGAGAAGTAAAGAAGAGAGCGGAGAGAGAGAGAGAGAGACGGGGTGGGGAAAATGGAGCCAATGGCAAATGGTAAGTACCAGTGCGCGGCAGTGCCTCGCGAGCCGAGCTCCGTGCTGGTGGCGCATTACACGCATGCACGTTTGATCCGCGCGCGCGCTGATGTGAGGATATAGGCAGAGTATATCAGTGGCGAACGGGCGCGCGTTGGGCGCAGATCGGGATTTCGGTGTCTAGCGACGATTGATACGTTTTCGAGCAAATCTTGACGCTATAAGTGTTTAATTTTATTATTCCATCGGAGTATAAGTAGTAACTGTTTTTATGGAATGAAAATTTAACGTTTTTTTTTTTTTTTTTATATAAAATTTACTTGATCTATAATATTGACGATAGTGTATAGTTATGTAGTAAAAAATTGAAAGGAAAAAACAGATTAAATGTAAATTTTCGGAATTAATTTAGTTAATCATAAATACGGTATTCTAATATTTTTCGTGCAGTTATGAGTTTTTCACATGATTGTAAAAAATCATTGCTGATTTTACCTCAAATATTACAAAGCTAATAAATTGAAGTATCACTAAAAAATTGATTGATGAAAAAAGTGTCAAGTTCGATGGTGTTTTGTGTATTTCGACAGTGAAAATGTTTTGTTAATCAACGAATTAAGCAAAATATTTAAAATAAATTCCTTGAAACTAACTTTCGGCATCGCAAAATAAAAAGTGTGCATAAAAGCCAATCATGCGAGAATAGAAAAAAATCCACGCCACGTTCTCCAGAGAAAAATGCGCCAAAGACGACGAAGAACGGCGTTCGCGTGAGCATGGGGTAGGCCTATGATGTGCCCCGGAAAGTCAGTTCTGGGCCTTCTCGCCCTCGTCGCCCTTCTCCACGTCGCCTCGTCAATAGCCATAGTCAACTCCTCTGCAACGTTTCACGATCATCGTCGAATTCCGCGTCGCGTCAAAGGGGGCAGCATCCACCTGCGCCACCGCAAAATCGCCAGCTCTAGCGTTCCCGAGAAGCACCCGTTTGCCAGGTACCGCTACGACGTCTCCGCCTCCGCGGACACGTTTTCGAGAGAAAATGCGACAGTCCCGATCGAGGGTAGCCGCGAGAGACGCGAGGCGGCAGGAGCAGCGGCGCACGACCTGCACGCGATGGTGCCGTCGGCGTACATCCATATCAGACCGGCGGCGGTACCGCCGTCAAAGCAGCGACTGCAGCCCCAGCGGCCACCGCCGTCGCGGAAGTGCCTGCTGCGATGCGTCGTCGTGTACGAGCGGCCGGTGCCCTGTCCGTACGACCGGACCCCACTGCCGCCGCCCAAGTATCGGTACCCGCCGCCCGATCACCGCAGGCCACCGATACGATGGCCCGGACGCAAGCGCGGTGAGTGCTAACTTTCAGTGAGTTTGGAGAAATTTGGAATTGCTGTGATGCGGGATGCAACTTTCGATACGGGGAGTTGAGTTGGTAGGGTGGGAATTTTGGTTATGAATACGCTGAAAGATTCCTAAAAGTAATAATAAAAATGATGATTTAGGAATAGTAGTACAGGATTGTGCATCTAGGGCGCAAAATAAGGAATTCTCTTCAAAATATAAGCTGCCTAACTCACACGAGTAACACGAATTTGGTTTTACGTGACATTACTTTGAACCCGCTAAATAGGCACGAAAAATCGAATTTTGCACCCGAAGGGTAAAAAAATATGTTATACTATAAATCTATATCTGCGACCTAATTGAAAATTTTGAAAGTTGTAAGGCGATTGAATTTATCTAACATTTAAATGTGTAATCTTCAGCAGTATATCTAAAATTTTCGTTTGAATTTCTTTATAAATTATGAAAAAATAGAATATCGAAATTGTATAAGTTGCTGATTTAAAAAAAACATAAGATTAGAAATTGCTTTGTAAAATGTGAAATACTTCCTCCTGCACATAATTTTCATGAGAATTAAATATTGACTATTATTATTAAAGCTTTCGATAGAAGTTCTTGAATGAGAAATATAAGTTTATAAAATTAAAACATTATATTAAAGCTTTTTTAAATGTTATAATTATTAAATATTCTAGAACAAGTATATAGGCAACGCAGTATATCAAAAAATGTCTTGTCTACTTCTAAGTAACACTTATATTCTTTTAAAGATATAATGGTATCGTTGATGAAGTAATCTGCATATATATATATATATATATATATATATATATATATATATATAATAGTCTACTTTATCCACGAATGAGCCTAGTAATGTGATCATCAGGTGACTGATTTTCTCTCGCTTTCTCATAAAAGTACTTACTTACATACTTACTGACATATTTCTATAGAACGTAGGATTTTATTTATGATTTTATTTCATTTCATTTCATTGCAATTAAATTTATTAATTTTTAATTGTTAACTTTTTATTATTATTAACAGATTCCATCACCAAAATAAGTTCTTAAAACGAATAACTATACTGAGGGTATTATAATAAATATACATAGACAACAGATTAGAATTTGATTGTACACAAATTTATTATTTATTCAAATGCTTCGTTACATTTTGATCGGTGTTTACATAACATTGTTTTTTATACTGATGTGGCATCTAAAGCACTTGGATTTTGCGAAAAGATGCTCTTTATCGATGTGTTGATCATTTTTCCATAGAAAAAGTTGCTGGAGTCTGTTAACTTTCACTAAACCGAAAGTATTAAATATTTAGACATTCGGTTATCACTCGATATTTTTTATTATGTTATTAGCCGCTGGACGTACGTTACAGTTTTTCGTGATGGATGCTCGAGCAATGGAGGAACGTAATTTTGTAACATATTTAAACGCTTGTTTGCGCTTACTGTTATCTAAATAGCGATTTTTGATTACTTTAGATTTTTCTCCAATTATTCTAAATACTATTCTGCGGTTTTGATCCTCAGATATTCTGTTTCTGGTCAACCTTTTGAGTGATGTAGGAATACACCTTTTTAGGTCCGCTGGAGGAAGATTAAATGATTTATCCTTGAACAGTGCGTTTTCGGAGTTTTTGGGTGCAAGAAGATCTAAATCTTCGCTTCTCAGCTTAAAACAGTCGCCTCTCATCATTTTACAATTTCTTGATAATTGCAAAGGTAGTTGAAGGGACCCTGAAGGCTTATCTGGGATCAATAATCTCTCGGATTGATTTTCGACCAATTTATCATTGGATTTTTCTACTATTTCCTGTAACAAATCAGTGATCAATTGTAATTATTAAACTGAGGAAAACATAGTATATTTCCACATAAAAGTACTATAAAATATCAAATAAATTCAAAAAGAAATATTATATTATACTAAATAAACACAGTAAACTTTACTAAAAATTTAGTTAAATGTACAATAATTCCGTTACTATAATTTATAGTCGTGTTTAAATTATATTAATATATTTATACAAAACATATTATACAAAAAAATAAGTTAAGGCAATAATACTCAGTTTTACTATGCAATATAGTTAACAGTACTAACACCTTTTTTTCTCAGTACAGAAAAATCTTTAAATTTTTAAATCTTTAAATAATTTTTTTTCATAAGGTTATTACCACAAAAGTAAACATTAATGGCAAATTTTTTTTTCAATTTCATATTTAACATACTTTATTGAACAAATTGAAAGAACTAAATATACTTACATTGTCGGTGGTTGTGTTCAATTTCTCATTTCCTTGGAGCGACATCGTTGAGAGTTTGAGTTTCAAATTATAGTGAAATTTCAAACGTGCAGAGAACTCGAGCAGTAAGCGATCTAAACGACGTTCTGACGAAGACTGACCAGAACGTGTAGACACGGGGTTGCTTTTATACCCAGAGAAAACTGAAAAACATTCTTACTATCTTCTTACGGTTGCCATATTGCTTTCCACGCTGTCCTTTGTGATCCCGACTGCCTGGGGAGTGCAGGCTGCAACTAATCTACCCTAAAGATACAATCAGCCCTAATATAAGTATTTATGGTGTTTTTCAAATATGTGCACAAACAAGTTGTTTTGAACTTCAGGTTATTACAAGAGTTAGTATGTCTTTGATTTAATTTACAAATTAAATAATTTTCTTCTCATTGAAACATTTTACGTGGATGAAATTTATCTAAAATTTGAAATACTTTTTACAAAAATATTTTTATTAACATATATATTTTAGATTTGTTGTATTACTTTTTTTCCTTGATATGTAAAATAAATTAAAAACAAATTCAATAAATTTTATATTTTCTTTTTGATAATATCATGAAAAACAGAAAGATTAGTATAATCTATAAAATATTCTATGAAGAAATTTGGTATTTAATCTCTATAGAAATTGTATGTTTTACTCTATATCTCTCTCTTTTTTGTTTTTATATTACGTATATTAACAATTTAAATTTTTATATTTTTCAAATGTGTGTATGTGTAATGCTTTCAAAGTTACATTTATTTTTGATGACTATAATTTTTTTATCAGGATGATCTAGTAAGCCCAGCTCGAGATATTAAAGCCATGTGAATAATTAAAACGATGCGAGTTGCTTTCTAACTGAAATCTGATACCTGCGAATTTAGTTGTTTCGCTTAGTATGCTTAATTGAAAAATACTATAAGACATATTTTACTTCATGCGTTGCTTCGTATCTATATGTTAAAAGTTAAATATAATTTTTTTTTCAACCTATTTTAACAAATGCATATTAATATTGCATATTTCATTATCTATATTTGAAACTATATGCAAAAGGAAATAATTGCAAAAAAAAATATGAACATTTCCCTACTTGAAATATTGTGGCATTCATTTTTTCAAGTAAAGCTTTAAAAAAAAAATTGCAACTTACATTTATAGCAATATTTCAAGTCTTAAATTTTACAATCAGCCGAGTTGATGAATTTTCATTATTATCACTATTCTTTCTTCAAAACAATAGTTCACACGAGTATACCATTCAAATATCAGACGAACAAGGAATTTTGTAACTGGTACCCTGTGCACCCTTTGAAAATCTCTATTTACTGTCGTGCAAAGAGTTATGGGAAAATTTGTTTCTGTGAGTTTACGACCGTGCTCGGCTAGTGCACGTAAATTCCTTTGTACTCTCGATCATTCGCGGGAAGATTTATGGGTCATGCGCGAAAACATACAGAATTTTTCACGTAGGAAAATAACCTTTCATATTGACATTAAGACCATATTGCTTCGACCTACACAAAGCACTTCGTTTAAAGTAGGAACATCATAAAATGGAAGCTATTTTCTAACCCTTGCTATTACTAATGTCACTCTCACTTTAAATGAGTCTGAGTTTAGTATTGATAAGTTTTATTTTGCTTTATATCAAAATATTGTTTTTCATCTTGTTTGGTAATAATATATGACGTACTTTATTTATACTGCAAAATAATAATAAATATACGCAATAAATTACTTCGACATTTTTTATTTTGTAAAGCGGAAGTAGAAAATATACCTTCATCTATTCTACAATAATTAAATTATATAAATAAACTTAAAATATCTTTTTATGTTGAATTCATTAAAAATATGATTTACCGTCATCACGTCCGGTATAAAGTCCCGGCACTGGAAAAGAATAAATATAAATAAAAATAATCTAAATGTAACGTGTACTTCAATTACTATACCTTAGACAATATATTATTGATCAAACTTAATTAATTTTTGATGGGTCATCAATTACGCTACAACAATTAACCCCTATACGCTGTTGGTATACTTTTCAATGCACTGGTCGGCGCCTCCAATTTACTTCTCACAATCTCATCCGTAAATTCTGCAGCGGCCGTCGCCGTCAATTCCACGGCTAATTCAGAAGCCATTCGGATGATCCAAAAGAAGGCTAATGGCAAAAGGATAGATAGAAGGCGAGGGCGCGAAAAAGGGAGAGAGAAAAACTATATGGACGGACGCGCGTGACTATTAGCGCGCGCGTGCGCGCCTGCCGCTAAAAATATCGCGGTTATCGACACGCGTGCGTCATTCGAGGCACACGCCGTATACATCGCCGACGGAAAACAAACGGAGAACTATTAGGTAGCTGTATTAGCTTTCCTACGATGTCAGTCTGCCTGGAAAATCGAGAGACAAGCGCGATTGGTTGCTTGAAACGTTTTGCCAGCTATAGAATGTTTGTCTTGGTCGAAAACACGTCAGGATGAGAGAACCGACGACTTAGGGCGACTGAATTGTTAGTTCTGTGTATACGGACTGCAGTCCCCATCAGATCACTAGAGTAAATTGCAAGCGTAACGGCAAACAAATAATGACAATTAAAAGCGTTTTAATAGAAAGTTGTTAATCAAATTTATCATACATGTATATCATACACGTAATAGGTATTACATTTTAAAATAAATAATTACTAATCTTCTCTCTGATCTCTTGTTTTCAAACCATATTTTCATAACATTCTAAACCACTGCGAATTACTCATCACGATCCGACTCCACAACGCCTCGCATCCCCATAATACACCGAGCACATACCTATACACTCTAGCCCATTGACTTCTCCGTAACCTCCGCAGTTTGCAAAACAGGCACCGCGTGGTATATATAAGTACTGCGTGCGCGTTGCGAAAGCAAATTCCTGCCGAATTGAAGGGAAGGGCGGGGCGGGAAAAAGGTGTCGATCGAGATTCCGCGTTGCTCGAGATGCAAGCTCTCTCTCCCGTGTGTAAGCTTCGTCATGCGTGAACGCTCCGAACAAGCGGCGAGCTGTTGCTCTCGGGCAAGGTATGAGTAATGCTGTATACGCCGTGATCGAGGCTGCACTTCGTCCAAGCACACACATCGGGTTTTGATTTACGCGCTTTTTTTCGTTAATTAAAAATTGAAAAATAATGAATTCCTGATTGTTGCGGTTTTGCAAAGACAAAAGTTCGGTTTTATTTCGATTGGACGTATTATGAAAAATTGAGACTTCTAATAATAATAATAATAATATAAATAATATAATTTTGTGCATTTTCTACTAAAAAATTGAAAGTTTTGTGAATTTTTTCATGAACAAATAACGTTAATTGCTGTTCATTTTTAAGTAGCAGAGTAATATTAAAAGTAGTAATGTTAAAACATCCTCATTAGTTGTCACAATATTAATAAATTAAATGCGATAAATTATTTCAAAAGACTATACATAATGTACTAAAACTGTCATAGCTAACGCAACAGGTAACCCGTATTTTAATTTTTCAACATAAAGCAAAAGTCACCATATAAACGATGAGATCAGTACAAGAGAATCACCTCAGGAGTACCCGCGGCTAGATCGTAAACAACGGACCCCGGGCGTCTCTATCCCTCGCCGCTTTAAAAACCGATCTTCTCTGCCGAACAATGCGATCACGAGAGAGCGAGCGCGCATGCGCGGGCAACCAAAAAGGAAACAATCCCTTCGCGTCCGCCCCACTCTCGCAAAAACGAGAGCATATACCTGTGCGAGCAGTACACAGTATATATGGTGGTATCGACTTCTCCGCTCGAAAAATCCACGAAATTCCCGGCCTGCTGTGCACAACCTACGCCGGCGCGCGGCGTCTTTGAACCCTATCGCGGCGATATCTCGCTGTGCGCGCACACTTCCTTCCTGTATCTCTCTCTCTGTTGCGCACGCGCTGAGATTATGCAACAGGAGCCGCGGCGATATAATTGCGATAAGTTCGCGGAAATTCCGGGGCTCGGAGGCACAATGTGTGTCGTTTGCACTTTGCGGCAAGCGGTGCTTCCGAAAAGTGCACGAGAGAACGCGCGTGAGTGGAATGAGCGAAAAAATGCGCGAGGGGGGGGGGGGGGCTTTGATGGCTTTTTTACGGCTGATGTGCAGGGAGATATATTTTTTATGATGCCGCTCGCCGCTGCAGTCGAGTTATTTTTTTGGCGAAGTACTCGGACTGCAGCGGCTTATTCTTAGTACATTATAAAAAATAATCAGTTTGAGATTATAGTTGATTTTTTCGTTTGTCTTTAGATTAGCGTTGGTGATCGAGAGAAATGCTAATATAAATAATTATTATTGTTTGAACAAAATATAAGCGCTTTTTAAAAATAGAAATGTAGCAGTCTTGGAAAAATTTAAGAACGATTTTTTCAAATGTACAGCAACGATATTAATCACATAAGACATCTATTTCGCAACAATATTCGTTGTAAAAAAGAAAGAACACTCAGGCAAAGATCACGACTCGTCCGCATTCTACAGCAACGCTATTTGAATCAGCACTCGATCGAGAACAAACCCCGTTGAATTGCAAATGCTCACGAGAAAATCTCCGACCGTTAGCATGCGTGCGCGTGTAGACACTGTCGCGCAAACTCGCAGCTCCTAGAAAATTTGTTATCGCACGCGCGCGGGCCCCAAGCCTAGTCAACTTGTTTAATCTCGAATAAATACATACGCGAAGATATGCGCGTGTGTAAAAGTCTTCTTTTGTGCGCGGCGTATACATGCGCGCATGGGTATACGGAGAGTTCACGCATATACACGGATCGAAGCGAGTACATCCATCTTTCAAGTGCGTACTTGGAAGAAAATCGAAAGGAAGAAAGGAGTGAAGCGAAAACAGACGTAACGTTCTTAGGTCTTTGAATATTTATACTTACACGAAATTATTGTGAATGTTTTTCGCTTTAAATTAAAGTTTAACATTATTTTTAATTTTGAGCATGAAAACTTATTGAAAAAATGTTGCCTTGAAATTAAATGTTAAGAATTCGTGAAAAAAGTTTCGGTATAGAATTATTCGAAATAGTAAAGTTTTCAAGAAAATTTTAAACCTTGTTCTCATTTCTTTTGCATGAAACAACTAGCTTATTTCTCACACGTGCAAGAAGGACGATTTAAAAACTTTTCGCGCGTCGCTTCTAGTTAGCGCTACACCTGTTATTGAAAAATAACATACTTAGTTCGGATCTTGTTTTTATTGGGCTCTCTATTATTTTTTATTTTAAATTATTTAAATTTGTATTTAAATTTATATTCTAAATAAGTATCTCTTATTAAATAAGAACAGTTGAAGGAAAAATATTTTAAGATTTATTATTTATTTTATGGTCGTCATATGTAGCTTAACACTATATGATGTTTTCTAGAGAGAACCAATCAAAATACAATCTATAACGATTAGGCTCATAGTGTAAATACAACATATTATTATAATTTCATTCAATTTAAATGAAATATTTATTTAACCAGAGTAATGTCCTTATGATTATATTAATGTTATCGTATTACTGCATTATTCAGCATTATATTTCTCCAACGTCAGCGCAAGAAGTTCACAACCATATATTTTGAATTTCAATGAAACAGCACACAGAGCCGCACATAAATTAAACAGCTTCGTACTCGAATATCTTTCCTCACGACAAATCAATAAGACTTCTCTCATCCCATTATATCGCCCCAGCGGCTTTCCCACCGCGCGCTCGAGAGGCCTCGAATTAATAAATTTCCCGGCCTTTTTTCTCCCCTTTCTACACGGGCAATACACGCTTTAGGCGTGAACCACCTACGGGCGATACACACACTTCCTTCACGTGCCAATTGCTTATCTCTCGCTTTCTTGTTCTCCTTCCTCCCGCTCGTTCTCTTCCTACTTTTTTTATTCCCTGCCTTTGCCATTGCTCGCTCTCTCCCTCTCTCTCTCACTTCTCGCGGCCTTCTTCCTTTTGCTCGGCAGTGCGCGCGAGCATCGGACTCTTTGATTTCGAGCGATCGCACGCGCGTGCGGCGCTGCTGCGCGGGACGCGAAATTATCCGGGATACGATATCTCCGTGCGATTTCTTCCTGGTGCGGCACATTCAGTGTGTAAAGAGCCGCACTATCGTAGTTTACGCGAGAGTTTCGATTCGATTCCCGTGTACGTTAGCGAGCGGAATAATCGGCGAAAAATGTGAAAAGTAATTTTATAGATCATATACCGATACCCTAATTTCCTTCGTATTAATAATTTATTAATTTTATCTTTCTATTCATAAATTTTCGTTTCATAACTTATTATCTTTATAAGTTTTTCTTATATATTTTCTTTAAAAAATGAAATAATGGAGTTTTTTCCATCCCTTTTTTATTTATTTAATTTAGTATCAGTTCTTACTAATGGAGAGTTACCCAGTACTAACCACCGCTCAGGTGTATAAGCTACCAAATATTTCTCGTTATTGACGATATAAGATAATCTGTGGAGCCAACAAAATTATAAACTGTAATATATATATTTTTGCTACGTTCCTCTGCTAATGAAATAAACCCATCTGAAAAATAATTTCCATGTAACGTTTTAATACATATAAACTATCCTCTTATGAATACATTACCCGGATTCAAAGATCCTATCATTTCGATTAATCCAAGAAAACCGCCGACTGCTATCATCCGCACCAGTACTGCACTTGATCGCATCGGGGAAAGCTAGTGCTGCGCCACGCGTGCGCGTATACAGGTAACCGTGCCGCCTACACTTTTCACGGCGCGCGCGACTAACCGATGAAATTTCCTTTTTTTCCACACTTATTTCGCATAGGCGTCGGACAATAAGACGTGTCGCGCTCTGGCGACGCGTAATCCGATACGTGAAATCGCTTTAAAGCGTAGAGTTACCGGGAATCCGCGGGTAAGAGCGGCTCGACCGCATTCAGCACAACCTGCGTTTAACCGAGCGAGCGGCGATCGCTTACTACTGATATAATACGGGAGAGTTGGATTCGCGCCCCGTGCGCCCCATGATGGGCTTTCGAAATTGTACGAAGGGAGAAAAAATGAGTTTGCGCGCCGAATTATCGGATGACTTCATGATTGTAATTTCGTTTAAATTGCGTTACGGAGGCGTTTGCGAGAGGAACAGATTGCAGAAACACTGAGTTTAAGGTGGTTCTTAGGCCTGTGTGTAGAGTATACTTGCTGAAAATTTATTAGATATTTTTAAGCTCGATATTTGGCTAATTGACTTGCTTGCCAACACATTTTCTTTGGTTACAACTATATCTATATAATATTTCTAATTTTTTCAAAGTACTATATAATAATATCCATAAGAATCCGACTTTCCCAACAGTGCTTCGAAAAAAAATTCTTATAGAAACCAATTTTAACAAGCTAATTATGATGGAAAATCAAAAAACATACAATAAAACTGAGTATAGAACAATATAAATATAAGCATACATCAGCTGTAATAGTACATTACGCACCAAGGGAGGGAAGTAGGACATCCCAACCCGCGTGTGATATTAACGCCCGAGCCGAAGGCGAGGGCGGTAAATATGCGGGTTGAGATATCCTATTTCCCTCCCGTGTTGCGTATACTATTTTTTCTCATGTATTCCCTGGAAGAAAGTATATTATTGTCTTCTCACCCTGATCTCAGGGTCTTAAGTGCCACATAACCTCACGCCTAAAACTGCGAGTCTTATGCGCGTTTCTAATTTTCTGCCGACTAGCGCCGCCTGCAGGTGATTTGCGGCACGAGCGAAGCGAGGGCTGCAACACGCAGGCGGCGCCAGCCGGGCCGAAAATCTCGTAACTCACCATAATTTAATCCTTCATAAACAATACCTGATCGACCATTACCTCGACCTTTCGTAAAATTCACTCCGCACCGTTGACGGAAAGTCGCTTATCACACGCCTGCGCAAGAAAATGCACAGCTATACGCCTGCGCACTCGCGAGTTTAAAACTACGCGGGAAAAATTCCGAACACGTGCGCGGCCGTGGCGAAGCTACGCGATATATATATATATATAGTCCATTATTGCTATATGCACGTATACGAGGCCCTTCTCCCATAATAAATATTGGCTCGACGTGTACGAAGGAAGGGCCCGCGGGGGTCGAAGCGGTGCCCTTTATCTACGGCCTCGTTATATCCGCTCGCACAATAGCAGAGAGGATGATTTTCTTTTTTTTTAGGCTGCATATGTATACGCGAGACACACTTGATGCATGTCGGTTTGCGTTAGGCAATAGCCGATGTAGTGATCTTTTAATTAGGCTCTGCGCTGGATTTCATACAGCGAATATTGATGATTACATTTGGATGTGAGAACATGATCACGAGATACTCGCAGTTTCCGCTTTTACTTTTGATTGCTCGTACTACTGTCGGGCGCAGTTAATCACCGTACTCTTACCTTTTCTTTTTTCTTTAAAAATTTATCGGTTCTTGGTAATTGCCTTTCGAACAAAGTTGCAGTTACATCTGCCTATCAGTCCCAAACTTATTTAATCGTCTAATTAAAACGCAATGTGCTTTAATCAACGTCCGACATTGCACTTGCACATATTTAATCCGCATGCTCATTAGCATGCACCTCGCAGACGCCGACTTCAATCACCCCCGGAGTTACATTTCCAATTGGGCCGGGAAAAGTCTTACCCCACGCGATTGCGATCTCAACTCAGCTCGCTCTTCGTTTTTGCGCACAGCGGCACGCGAGTCTTTCGCTCTCGCTGACGCGTGCGCACGTCCGTGCAAAGAGGTAAACGTTTGTGACACGCGATTCCTCCGGCTTTTTTGATGGAATTATTGTTATTATATCAGCTATGAACAATGTACACATGCGTGTTTTTTGAGGTAACGTGCTTCTCAATCATTTCTACAATTCTGATTGCTGTTGACGCATTTTTTGCGAGATGAGTTATTCGCGATCTTGACTTTTTTATTTTAAAAAAATACTTGTAATTCGAGCATCCGATTAGTTGTGATTACTTTCTGCAATTTAGAATTAATAACCGCTTCGTTTGTAATTTGAATGATGTATTTTTGCTTAGCAGGAATGATTTAACTTTGCATAAGTGTGATAGAATCATGTATCAAGTGAGAATTTCAGAAATGTATATATATTTAATAATGTCGCACAATTAAGATTATTCTTTAATTTAGAAAGCTAGTTTTGAATAATTTGTATGTTTTTTTCCAAATTGATCATCGAAATTATCAATTAATGAAATACTTCCACAGAGGACGATTTTCTCATAGGAAATGTGTTGGTGTAGTTCTTTTACTATTTTCTTCTTATATAAAACTATAAAACAATAAACTTTATTACACAGCGAACAATTGTGACTAAGGGACAGCCACTCCTTTTCATGAAAATTACTACAATTTATAGTACAGTTGTTACAAAAATAATAATATTGATCAAAATAATATCAATTTTTACTGTGAATCGTAGTCGTTTTTATAAGAATATGAGTCTGTCTATTTTTACTAGAAAACTTGTTTCTGTATATGTACTTCAAATTGAATAGCATACTGATATTGATACTGTCATTGTTTTAGAGAGTTATAACAGATATAGAATATTAAATGAAACATGTCGTATACCTGCTTAGATTATGATATAAGCTTCACCATAGAAAAAATAGATAAAATAGATAACATTCTAATCTACTCATTAATTCAAATTCTCGATTACCATTCTATTTACCACATAAACTAAATGAAAGATTTTCATCAATTTTCTTTCTTCGACAGTCGATTGGTTCCGCTTACCTTGTAAAATAAATCAATTATAGAAACTCACGTGCTGACCTTTCATCCAACTAGAAATAACCTCAACCATTTTTTCTAATTAAAATACCTGCAACGGGATCATAATTTTAAGTCCGTCAATAAAAACGATAGTTTTATTAAATGCGCTATCACCTCCTATAGGAATAGCCCTATAAGATCGAAATTACTTATACGCACGCGAGGACCATTTAAATGCACAAGACATAATGTTAAAAAAAACCGTTGAATTAACGAGATGTACATACAATTAGCAAGAGAAACGTGCGCGTGAATCGTGCTGCCAAGTTAGTGTCAAGAATTAAAGCCTCGTATGACGTGGGTTCTCACGCATGCCGCACTGGAACTAGACTTTCAAATAACTTTTACACCATTTAAGCAGTTTAGATGATTTTTCAGTGGATAGAGTACGTGCGCGTGAGGCGGGTTTTATTTTTACGTTGTTGCGGAATGCGAGTAAATCAAATTGAAATTAAACTATTTTACTCGACCGACGGCGTAGTTTACGGTTCTGGTAGGAGTTATAATGTTAACGGTTGAATGATTTTAGACCTGCTTTTAAAGTGCTGACGGTAATTGTAAATAATATATTATGTATGTTTTTCGTACAACGTAAATATTCAGACTTTATAATGTTATTAATATATTTAGTCTGAATTTTGAATGATTCTAATGCAAAAATCGTGTACATTATTAGTTTAAATTATAGAAGTTGTCTAAATATTGCACATTTAAATTTTATGCTTTTCTCGAGTTTTATAATATACATGTGTTGAATTTTTGGGTGAAGAACAAGAATTGTATAGAATAAGAGGAATTTATTTACAAGTTTATATTAGGTATTATAAAGAGGTGTAGGATATACCTCCATTATTTGACCTAACATATTGATTCTACGCTAATAATATATTATAACTTTATTAGTGCAAATTCAGTTGCTTATTGAATAGCAATAATACACAATTCCACGAAGTTTTAAAAGTTTAGAATTATTGGAAAGATAATTTATTAATTAATTAAAATATATTAAGGATACCTTTAGAAATTATTGGAACGAAAATTTAACAGACGCAGAAAATAATGTTATGATAAAGGAATCGTGTTTTCAAATCTAACGCCTGTACTGTCTTTAAAAATAGTACGTTAATAAAATACTAAGGTTAGAGTAAGAAAAAGAATAAAACAAGCGTTATTACATCCATTAACACGACACATCGATATTAATCAACACTATCTTAATACATATGCACGTATCTGTTTTGCCGACTGCTAATTTTTGGATCTGCGTTATCGACTGTTATGTATTGACGGTCGACGATGCCTTATACCGATAGAGTTCTCTGCCGTACCGACCACAATGCTTTTAATTAAATATGAATTGTTACAAGCTTTTTCTTGAATTTTGAGAGTCGACGCACAAAGATAAACTTATTATCTAATTTCTATGGTCAAATTTCAAATAAATCTATTGGAAAATAAAGACGAAATTTGAAAAATCGCAAAGTTGCATATTATTATATTAACCCCAAAATACGACATTTTGTGATTTTTCAAATTTCGTCTTTATGTTCAATAAATGATTACTTAGTAACAGAGTTAGTAATACTGGCATGTAACACACACACACACACACACACACACACACACACACACACACACACACACACACACACACAAGATCGGTAAAACAGGTTCAGTGTGAACTATTTCCAATCTAGTTCATCACGCATATAGCAATACTGTGTTAATATCTACAATACTGAGAAATTGTAGCTTCTTCTATTATAACATTTTATTAAAATAAAGTTTTGAACTTCATCAAAGAATATAACAATATTGCTATAATGGTTTTTTCTATCAATAAGTTTTTTTTTTTATTTTTTGATATAAGTATAAGATCTTGTATATAATTTCACTAGAAAGGTTACATCTCTAAATTTTGATTTATTTTTCTTCAAATGCATTTGCAATTTTAATATTAAGAATATTTTATTGTAATTTTTTATCGCTGCAATCAGGAGTATAAATAAATTTATTATCAATGATCTTTTTAATACTCGATGAAACTCATGTCTTAACCTTTTTCAACAAGTTCGAGAAAAAACATACAAATCCATCGCGCTGAAGTAATCCCCTTTGCAGTATATTTAGACTGCATAACACGTTCCAGCAAAGCCTGCTATACACGCACCGAAGAAGCATCAAAAGAAAATGGCGAGCCCAAATAATCGGTGCGTGTAAGGTCATCGGCTGAGAACCGCAACTCGTCTCATCCGCAGACATCTGCCCTCGATCAATTATCGCTCGGATGCGAGCGTGTAACACGCCGACTGCATTATTATCCTGCATGCCACCCACGTAAGGAGCTCACCCACCCACACTCTATAGCGGCGAGGAGAGAGCGACAGCATTTTTCCTATGCGAAAAGCGCGCGACAACCTGCAATCAGGGACGGTACTCGGCCATTAACCACCGGTACGTACGAGGGCTGCCGCTGCTGCTACCACCACGGAAAAATCAATTAGGAAGCTATTTGGAGTAGATGGAAGAGAAAGAGAGAGCAAGAGAGAGAGAGAGAGAGAGAGAGAGAGAGAGAGAGAGAGAGAGAGAGAGAGAGAGAGAGAGAGAGAGAGAGAGAGAGAGAGAGAGAGAGAGAGAGAGAGAGAGAGAGAGAGAGAGAGAGAGAGAGAGAGAGAGAGAGAGAGAGAGAGAGAGAGAGAGAGAGAGAGAGAGAGAGAGAGAGAGAGAGAGAGAGAGAGAGAGAGATCGTGACTTGATCGGCTCCGCAAATCGATTTTCAATATTCGACGCTAGCCTGCGCGCGGTGTTATTTAAACGGGACTTTAATCAAGTCGAGGCGCGCATGGTCGGTATTTTAAAATTGGCGCTGTTTTTTCATTGGCCCAAGTGGTAGCGGTAGACAAGCTAGATTATCGAGATCTCTTATCGAAGTAGGGAGCAATAACTCTATTGACCATGGCGTAATTTAAACATTCGTCATTTTCTTTTTAATTAGCGTTTGTATCTGTCACATTCTTGCAAACACGTTATTTTCAGCCTTGATGTATTTTTTCCGCTTGTGCAGTATTTAATGTTAATAATACCTATATATAACTCAGGTGGCGTATAATAATTCTAGTTCTATTCTAATAATAATTAATCAATTATTTTTAAAGGAAATCGTGTATTCAAGTCGAATGCTCTTTATAACATATGAGGAAATGACAAAAAAATCTATGATTTCGTCGTGCACACCTTTGTACTTTTTAAACTGCACCAGACAAATGTACTAGATAAAATTGTCACAAAAGCATTTTCAATTATTCGACATTTTTGATACAGATGATAGATTAATTTGTGATTTCATCACATATAAATATGTTGAAAATTAATTGTATTGGTAAAATTTTTGCTGAAAAAATTTTTAAAAATCTTAATGTAGGTATCTTAATGTAATTTCTAATATGCAATTAAATTCAGATTAATTAGTCTTAATAAATAATCAATTATTTATAGCAAATTATTATCATACAGTCAGTATCGTAAATTATTAATTAGTCTTCCGTATCTAACAACACTTTTCAATGTGAATTTTACTGTAATATTTACTGCAAAACTCTATTCGTGTATCAAAAAATAATTGCCACGCATTCATTCTCCAGGATTTTTGCAAAAGCTCATTATAGTGGAGCCTAGAAGGCTTAAAGGCTAGACACAAGACGTTTGCCTCCCACATTGTTTGTATAAGACCTCAAAGCTCGTGAGCGAAAGTAAAGAGGCAAAAGGCGCACTCGCGCAAAATGTATTTATCCAATGTAAGAAGTTTTGCATCATCTTTTGCTGTCTGGTAAAACAGGAAACATAGTTTTACTCATTTATAAGTTTCTATCTTTAAATGGTATTATATAGCTACTGAAATACATAATTTATCTAATATTATTATATCTTAAAGATAATTTAATACACTGAAGGTAAGGTACAAGTTTAGACTGCGGCGAAGTCCAGAAGAAGGATTAACGGGCACTTCACCGACGTATAGTTTTATTAACACTAAATTACATACAACATTTATTTACGTTCTAATTAATATCGTTGAAAAAATTTTTCCCGGTAATAATTTGTGATATTAATTCATTACGTGTTTAATATGCAGTTCCACATAAGTGAGCTCTGCAAACATTACGCTTTATATGACTTTCTAGACTCATAAATAAATATTGGACAAAAATGCGATTGTTACGCGTCATTGTGAATTATAGAGTATGTTCGCTCTTTAGTAGTTAAAAGCAGATGAAGTAAAGATATTATGTTTGAAATAATTTACTGTTACTTATATAATAATTTGTTTATATTTAGTAAGTCCGAAAAAGGATAATATGTAAATATACGCAATACAAATACGAAAAAAGAAAGAGAAAAAATATAAAGTTTCTATATAGAGATCGAATTATAAAATTTCTTCATAGAATATTTAATAGATTATACTAATCTTTCTGTTTTTCATAATATTATCAAAAGTCAAATATAAAACTTATTGAATTTGTTTTTAATTTATCTCACATACCAAAAAAATGATAATGAAACTAGTCCAAAAAATATGTTAATAAAAATTTTTTTGGAAAAAGTATTTCGTGTTTTACATAAATTTCATCTATACGTACAACTATTTAGCGAGACGAAAATTATTTGGTTTGTAAAGTTAATATATTAGTGCTAATTGAACCTACCTTTAATACATTAGTTTCAGCCTGCACTCCCCAGGTAGTCCGAATCATGAGTATGGAAAGCATTGTGGCAACCATAACAAGATAGTGAGAATGTTTTCCAGTCTTCTCTATCACTGAAAACAATTTTGCACCTGAGACGTCCCCAATAAAAGCTAATAAAGACAAAGGTCGCCCCTCCGATTGCGTATGTTTGTTACCTATATACAGTGAGGATGCGCTTCCGTCCCTTTTCGAAGCAGGAGACGTGCTGAGACGAGTGCGCCGCGCCGCGATGGAACCCCGAAAGGGAACGGGAGAGCTCCCTAGCTGGCACAAGCACAACATACCGCGTACGCAGCAGTGCAACAGACATACATAACATCATGGCGACCTCCTATACACAGAGACATTTCATGTACTAGAGTTTTTTCACTGTAGTGTATAAGTATATGCGACTTCGTGCCCGTGTTTTGGTTTCTGGTCAGTCTTTGTCAGAACGCCGTTGCGATCGTTTACTTTCTTTACCGTGAAATTTCACTATAAAGTATAATTTGACACTTAACTTTCAACAATGTCATTCCAACTAAATGAGAAATTAAACACAACTGCCGACAATGTAAGTATTTAATTTTTTCAATAAAGCGTATTAAATACGAAATTTAAATAATACATTACGATACGGGTGTGGAAGGTGATTATTATATACTCGCTTTATATTATTATTATATTATTATATACTATTATATAATATTATTATTATACTCGCTTCGCTCGTGCGAAAAATGTCTCCTGCGGTAAAAATCACCTTACGCACCAGTGTCGTACCGTATTTTACACCACGAGAGCCGAATAATCATATTAAAGTTATGATTTTCAGGTTAGAGTGGTGTAAAAACTTTTTTGCCATTAAGGGGATGTGAGTATCGACGTTATTTTTCAAACGAGTACATCTCATGAAAATATTAATAGAATCATCCAAAAAAAATTGTGAGTATAGTATTTACATATACGGAGCGCTTGACAAACGTGTTTTTCCAAATAAACGTTTAAATGTTGATTTAAAAAATATTGAAATTAGGGTTTCACATCACCTTAACGTTTACTCGTGTAATAATTATCTTATGAAAACAAAAAAAAATTATTAAAATTTTTTAATAATAATTAAAATTTATCACTGATTCTTTTACAGAAAATGGTAGAAAAATCCAATGATAAATTGATCAAAAGTCAGTGCATGAGATTAACCTCAGATAAGCATTCGGGGTTCGTTCAACCATTGTCATTTTCAAAAAATGTTAAAATGACGAGAAGCAACTGTTTTAAACTGACAAGTGAAGTTTTAAATTTGTTTGTACACAAAAACTCATTGTTTAAGGATGAATCATTTAACCTTTCTCCAGCGGACCTGGAAACTTATATCCCTGCATCACTTAAAAGATTGAACAGAAATAGAATAACTGAAGACGAAAAACGCAGAATTGCATTTGAAACAATTGTAGAAAAATCTAAAGTAATCAGAAATCGCTATTTAGAAAACAGTAAGCGTCAAGCTTTTAATCATATTCAAAAATTACGTTCCTTTGTTGCTGTATCATCAATATAATAAATACTGAAGTGAACATTTAGTGGATAAAAAATAACGAGTGATGAGAAATGTTTAAATATTTAATACTTTCGATTTAGTGAAAGTTATCAGATTTCAACCACTTTACCAATGGAAAAACGATCCATTGGATTTTTTTCACAAAACCTTAAAGTTTTAGATGTCATCAATATAGAAAACTATGTTATGTAACCACCGATAAAAATGTAACGACTTATGTGAACCAATAATAAATGTATGTATACTATAACATTCTAATCTCTCAACTACGTATATTTATTGATAAGGTCCTCAGTAGTTATTCGTTTTGAGAACTTTTTTTCGGCGATGGAATAAAATGCTTAATTCAAAATAGAGAATCAAAATATGTTGTTTTTGAAAAATGTTTGTGCGTGTTAACTTGTTACAGCCACCGTTTAATTCGTAAATAAATATTTTTAGATTTTCTTTAATTTCAATATATCATAAATTAATTCCGTTATAAAAAAGGATGGGCATATAAATTGTTTAAAAGTTCTATCAATATTAAACAATTGCTAAAAATCATCAACTTGAAAGAATGTCATCGTACAGTACAACCTCACATTTTCAATGACACCCATATGACACCGTCATGTAAACAAATATAAGTACTTGCGCAAACCACGAAATAACGCGGAAAATTTCTGGCAAATACGCCGTCGATGCGTGCCACCAAAGATCGTCGTCCGTAAAGCCGCACGCCGAAAAAAATCAACGATCCTCTAGACACCTGCGCACATCTTACATACACACTCGTGCACACTCGCTTATACACGTTCACGTGCACGTGAATGTAAGAGAAAGATGGAGAGAGAGAGGGACGAGCGTGTAACGTAATCGACTGTATATACCTCGGGCATGAATGAAAAACGACCGGTTCCGCGAGCCCGCAATGCACGTCCGCACACGCGTGTCGGCATGCCCGCCCGATCGCTCCTCGAGACTCGTATATTGTATATATATGTGATGCGTTCGCGCGCCGCGCCGCTATATACGAACTGCGCGGAGGATGAAAAGCCGATTGGCAACGGCCACCGCCGCCGGTTTCTTTCAAACATCGACGAGAATCATTCGCACGTTTTTGCACGCCGACTGCTGCAGGCTTACTCTGCGCGGTTCTCGATACGCCGCTTTAAATGGCTTTATTAAAAAGCGCTCGAGATTTTAGGGGGTCGTGGCCGATTTGCGCCGCGGCCTTAGGGTCCGCAGAGAGGCGAGTGTGTGATTTCGCGAAGGATGGCTTGGAAATGCCTAATTGCGCGTGCCCATTTTTCGAGGAGTATTATTGAAAAATTGTGGTTCGATGTGAAAGGCAGATTAAGAGAATAAAATATTATTTATCGTATAAATAGCTAAGGAAAATTACGAATAAATGCAATAGAAATTAAACAATAATTTAATTACTGTAAAATAAATGAAACTTTGAAAACCAAAGGGAAGGAAGCTTTCACACGTCTCACGCACAACTTTGCAATTCTCAATTATTCGCAGTGAAATCATACGAATCACTTTGCGGTACTTTGTGCACTCGATAGATTGAAAGTGATGCATGCAATTAACTCCATTTTACTTCTGCGACAATAACGATTGACAAATTACTCTGTCGGTCCATTTAGTATCAGCGTTTACGAAACGAACCTCGAGTCTCGTACTCCTTTCCATCCATGCATCATAAATCATCAGCATTCCTCGCTTTTACAATCACACACGTAACGGACATTAACACTTTATCTCTCCCTCTCTCTCCCTCTCTCTCGCTAATAAACAAGACAACTACCGCGTACTGGCCGCCTTCTCTCTCCGCGTCCATAAATGCATATAACGCAAAAACAACGCGCGCGCGCAGACTAAACGCTCCGATGAGTTCCTTCGTTTATAAGTCCTGGCGGCCGATAAATATTATTTAATAACTGGTATATGCACGCGCGCGCGCAAACGACCCTTTCAACGCACAGTCGTCGCGCGGACGCGCGCGCCGCTCGATTTACGATCGACTCGCGTGAAATTGCACGGTTTAGGCGGCCAATTTCGCACGAGCACGCGTATGATTTTTAGGCGAAATTGCCGGTATTTCGGTATATAACAGTGTAGGATGGGTCTTTTTTTGCTCGATGATTTCTTTCGCGCCATCTCGTTGGTTTTACCACGAGATCAGTATCGGATTTTATACGAAACCATATAGTGGATTCTTGTACGTTTTTTGGATCGGTTATAAAGTCGAACCAACACCTCGTAATTTATACGAATTATGCGATAAATTAGAGGAGAAACCTATTTTTTCATTACGTTATAAAAATATACACGCCTGTGAAAAAATAAAAAGTATTATATTGTTTGTAAGATTAGAAAAATCTTATAATGCTATTAATTTAATTATTTTATAACAATGTTTGTTGTGTATAAATTTGAATATATGAATATATTCACTCATTTGAAGTGAATTTCATTTATTCGAATTTAGAGAGTAACGAGATGTTAAATCATGCATAGAAACCTACCTTACTATCTTCTATATTTTTTATTTTTTGATATTCGAATAGCACTTTAAGAAACTTCACTTTTAAAATGTTCTAAATCAACTATGATTTATTAGTGGTTTCAAAAATGTGTCTTAAAAGTTTAGTGGAAGGAATTATTCAAAATTAAAATAAGATATTCTTTACACAATTATGGACTTACTGTCAAAGCGTTCGAAAAAACAATAAAATGTAGGAACCAATAAAATTGGGATCTACGTTTCTGTTTAAACTCTCTATTTTATCTTTTTAATGAACACTAGGTGAAGTTATCTGATCCCCTATCGGTTACATCATTTTAGCGGAAAAAAGTCATCTTCATCTACTCTATTGTCCTCTTAAGTGCCTCGTTAATTTATGTAAGTGGCCTCAGGTGCTCCCGACCAATTAAAAAATTGCACGAGCAGTTTTTTGTGGCTTGAAAATAAATATGCCCCTTATCCCGAGATCGTGCGCCTACATCAGTTTAGGCGCGAATAATGAGCTGTCAGTGAAGATGAATCTCAGGGGAAGCAGCACAACGCGTACTTAAGTAGTACATACCATGGATCCTCTTGTTGCTACTTTATCTAAGAACTTAAATAAATATCGAGTATTGTAACTATGTAGTTATTATTTTAGTATTTAAGAATGTTTTGTAAGAAGAGAGGAGACCTTAAATATTACTTGATTTAAGAAAATTATAACATCAATTACCATGAAGATCTTTAAAATATATTGACATCATTCAAGGAGAAATAACTCATCCGCGTAATGTTCAAGGAAGCTTCTGCCAAAGCTCAGCTCAAACGATCAAATTCTATTGTCTATTGTTAGAGATTGAATTTAATCGTAAATCAAATTAATTCAGCAAACATCACAATTGCATTCGACTGCACGTTCCACCTCCTTCGATATCCCACTCGCTCCTCTCCCCCACAAATCCACGGCCATCATCATCATCATCATCGCAGCATCCTCTCGCTCACGTGGGCGTCTTGTCGCGTCGCCTTCGTAGGACTCTTCCGCTCGGCGAGATCCGCCTCGTCGTCTGGCGAGTTCCCGCGAGCCCGCGACTTCTTTCCCGTATTAGCGCCTTTCCGCGCAATAAACACGCTCTCCCGACGATTTATCGACGACGAGTGCAGGCGAATATTCGAGGAGCGGCAGCAACAGTTGCTCAAGCGCGGTAGTGCTGTCCCCGCCAGGCGGGAGGATACGATAGGGCGATTAGATAGGGCGCCTACACTCGTAGCGGTCTAGTTTAGATGGACTATCGGAGGGGGGACGATAGTCTATAATAGTGTCTGCTGGGAGTCAATTTATGGTTTAATTTGAGCGTATTTATATAACGAGGAGACAGATGAATGCGAAGAATGGGTTTTCAATAACTATGTTTGTTGCCAATAAGCGGGGTGTCTTAAGAACAGGTGATTGAGCATTTCAAAGGAATAAGGCTTTCCTTTGTTTGTGGCTATTGTTGTTATGAATTCATGTTACGGAAGTTTATTGATTTTTGAGATTTGTATAATGCTACTACGAAATGAATTTCTTTAATTTTTAGGATGCTATTGATTAAAAGATAAGATGAAAAATGGCAAATGCACAAGTATTAATATTTAATAATAAACTTACCATAGTTATTTATTAAATACTGTTCAATTTCATATATTTAATTAAAGTTTCATGAATCATATTTTAAAAACCATATAGACTCCCTGGTAGAAAATAGAGCAACTTCCTCGGTTAACATGTTAATCAAATGGAAGCATTTCTACTTAAGATTAATATCGAAATTTAATTAAAACTATTTATAACTATCACTATATTTTAAAGCATCTAGAATATAATATTTCCACATGTATAAATAGCTATTCTTCGTCGACAATAGCAACATAATCATGGTATGACGTTTTTAATTTAAAAATTGACGAACGATTCGCCGACCGTTAGTTAGTATTTCTACCAGGGCTTGTATAGATTCAATTGTCGTTATAAATAAATTATAAATCGATTAATACCTATTAAAAATTCTAATTGTCGTAAAATAAAACTCAACCTGAAAAAAAGGTTCCAGACACGCGATACAGGATCAAATTTCGTAAAAACGTCCTTAATACAGCTATTCATACTCGCATTAAGCGTCGTTTTCGCGCGCCCGTAAAAGGCCCCGAACAGGTATGTTTACGCTTTAATTCATTGTTTCCGGTCGTAAAACCTTTATTCGCTTTGCTGCAAACTCGTTTGCGGGCTTCTCTCCCAGAAAAGCAGCTCCTCTCCCTATACACTCATAAACACACATATATATATATATATATATATATATATATATATATATATATATATATATATATATATATATATTCGCATGTACACACGCCTCCCAGCGGAAATCCTGCAAGGAAGAAAGTCAATAAAGCCCACGCGCGAATTTCGACGAGGGAAATCCCACTGGATAAATCTCGCGCGCCGTGCCGGGCCCGCGCGCGCACTCACGGATTCTAATCGCAATCGAGCCTCTAGTGCAGAGGGAATTTTTTCTAAATGTCTTCTGGAGAGAAACTCAATGATTGCGAGGAACGTTGAGGAGAGAGAGGATTTTCTCGTGAGAGCCAAGGCGCGTGGGCGTACCGGAAGTCGTCCCGAGAAAGAGAGAGAGGGAGATATGCAGAGGTACTCCACTCGTTCGGAGATCAATCAGATACACGTTTAGGTGTATTTAGCATCGTTGGATGATTTTTATGCTAAAGATGTAATGAATGGCGTGTTGGTTGTAGGAATAAAAGTAACATTTTTTACATTAATATTTTCAACTTAGCTCACTTGGTTTACAAGACATTACGTGGTAGTGTCTTGTGTGGAAATTTTATATTATGTGAAACAGTTTTGAAATTAATAACTATCTAATTACCTATCACGGAGAGAAACTTCTAACGATAAACGCATCGACTTGAATTAGGCGTCTTTCGTATTACATTTATCTAGCTAAAACTGCAACTATACCATCTTGTTTACATTAAAATGAATAGATTCGATATATCCTCACAAAACTATTTTTTTAAAGTTTCTACGAAATTGTCCGGATCCAACAAGAATCTGATTGATTCGCAAATTTTTATTACTGATTTCCGTCTCTGAAGAAGTAAAAAACCAATATATAAAAACTATCCCAAATAAAAGAATCTCTTATCTCTCGTACCAAGCCTATATAAGTTCCGTATCTTATATATATACAGCAATCACTTGAAAGAATCCACTCACAAAGGGGATTTGATACAATACCTCCCGGTGCACTACCTTTAAGTCTCTTATGTCGATCTTTCTCTGCCTCTTTCTCTTTTGCGCATGTACGTATATGTATATATATATATATACGTGAACAATTGACGCCCGAAGGATAAGATTGATCGCGTTGCGGCGCGCTCGGAAAATAAAACGGCGGAGGAAGAATTCGCGCGCAAGCGTGCGTCTGGCTCATCCTTCACGGAGTCGCGAGCAGTGTGTATTTCCGCGTGTGTCTGACTCTCTCTCTCCCTTTCTCTCTCTCTCTCTCCCTCTTTCTTTGCAGTTTTTTGCGTTAGATAAGTACGTGGCCGTCGTACGTAGGTACAGGCTTGTTGTGTGCACGCCTGCAGAGACGAGTTGAAAGAGAAAGAGAGGGGGGGGGGGGGAGTAAGAAAGTTCAAAGGTGCTGTGATGTTATGGGGGCGATGAGGACGCGTGGTCAGAGGGCACGGAGAGCTTTCATTTCCCGCAGATCCTATCTCTTGAGAGCATGTTTTCAGATAACATTGACAGTCGTGCGAGAATTTTCGACATTATTTGTAACAGTAGGTTACAAAGACGCATGTCGAATCATTTGGAAATTCAAATGAATAGTTATTAATTCACCTAATACATGAAAATTTAATAGTAGCCGTGGCCACTTTTATTTATTTCTGGTATATATCAAGACCACGACCGTCACAGACGAAGTTAAGAGAAAGAAAATAAATTGACCTGTATATCTTTGAGCTTTCATCTGACAGTGCCTCTCTCACCTCTAATCAATCGCGGCCGAGCGACTTGTTTCGCCGAGTTCAAGGGTGCCCCAGCAATAGCCCCCATCGTCCCGTCGCGATGACTGGCGTCTATTTCCTCGCGGCGCGGGGCGCGCGCATATAGCTCACCCCGCGTCGCGGCCGGCAATAATGTATTCCACGCACGTACGCGTCCGTCCGTACATCAATCAGCAGAAGAGCGCCAGCGGGCCTCTGTATATACTCTTATCGGATGAGATTTCCCCGCGGACGGTTCTCAGGAGGATTCTATGACCACCTAGACGTGCCCGCTGTTGTGGGTATGGGCGATCGACGCAAACAGCTCGACGACGATGATTGTTTTGGTTGCAGGATGTCAAGGAAGAACGTGCGAGTTTGATGGGTGTGTAGAGAGGGAGGGTGATGTTGACAGGAGTGTTTTCGCGAACTTAATAAAGAGGTTCCGAGAATTTTTCGATTAGGTGGCTGTATGGATACGACGTCGTAAAATTTAAAGAAAAATTTATGCTTGTTGGGAGAAATTATTTTTTATGTACGAACTGGCGTGAATTTGCAATTTTTCGATTATTAAATAGATCTTGTTTATTAGAATATTTATATCTTGAATTATAATTAAAACATTTTTTTACAAGATATAGGGGAAGGTGGGGCGCCACGGGCACCCTAACTTTAATTCATGATTTATTAAAGATCTATGGATTTCAATTCTAAAAGAAATTGTAATAAATAGTCAATACCAATGGAAACTGAGTCAATCAATAAAAAAAAATGACATTGACTTATTTTTTAAAATATACAATTAGAAAGTAAAACCTTTTAAAATGCTCTCCGTGGCCCACTAGTGGGGCATATGTGGCATGGGGATGGGGTATACGAGTAGCATATTCTAATGAATAATAATTGGGGTTAAAACTATTTTTAAAACTAAAATTTTTTTAATAAAAATATTTTAAACTATTTTTAAAACTATTTAATTAATCTAACTGAACACTAAAAAGTGGATGAGATCATAGCAATCTTGCTCCGATTTGCAGATTGGTGAGGTTAGGCTGTCGCTCCGAAATAACAGCTGCCGTCGGCCGGCGCGTCGCTGTATGCTCCCCGTGCCCCACTGGGGGGGCCCGGCGTGCCCCATAAACAACGAGTTTTAAAATCATTGGTTTATATTTTAGAAATATCTATCGAGATAAACAAAAAATGTGCTTGAAAGTTTAAAACTTAAGCTTTCAAAAGCTCTTTGTCAGTAAAGCCAAAAATCAAGCCATCGTATTTTTACTGCTCCGAATTTCACCCTTATGAAATTAATTCATATGAGTTTTTTTTCGTATAAAACACTCGAACATAAAAACTAGTATAGTTCTTTATGCATTTTTATGAACATTTGTTTTTAAAGAAGCCTTTACGGCTTTAATATTAAAATGCCCAACTGACCCGACAGGCTCACCGTGCCCCACCTTCCCCTACCTTCAATTTCTAAATATCAATATGAACTTTGGGTAGTATATATGCAACAGCTACTGGCATCGCATAAGAACACGAGTTTTAATTACTGGGCCCTGTGTTGAGAGATAAAGCACAGTATCTCCTACATCTACCCTATACTTATAATGGAAATTGATCAAAAGGACGGAATGTCGTTGGGTCGAAAGAAAAAGGTGCCACTGCTACGCCGCGTTGAAAAAGGAGCTACTTCCTTTAATCTGACGATATGAACAAGTGCGAATTATGAAAACTATTACCCCGTTGATATAGTAAAGCAAAAATCTAATAAGAGTCGATAAATTTTGTCAAATGAAATGTAGAGATACGCGAATCTTGCTACAACAGTCTTATTTTACTTAACGCAACTGAAAATTAATAATGCCCGTATCAGTTTACGAAGTCCAGTGGTCACACGAAGGTCGACCTCTTTTTTTAAAACTTCGCGTTCTTATGTTCTAGATAATGATATTAGGTTTCATAAATTGCTGCGTAGACATGAGATATTGCGAACTAAATACGCGCTCTGTATTTAAACCTCTTTATGCTATGATTAATTTTTATGCTTCAATAAAGATTTAGTCTCTAATTAAAAATTTGATTTATCCATTTGATTAGCTAACTTTAATAATTTCTTCATCAGATAAATACATAAAATAAAAGTATAATTTATGGTATTTTAGTAGCAACCTAATAAGAATTCTACAGTTCAGTGATTAAAAAATTATTCTAGCTTGTATATAGGAATTAATTTCCATCCCCTAGAACACTGAGATAATAAACACCACATTTTACACTATGCCCAACCTCTTATACATATTGAACGACCGTCGAGCATAATAAAGACATCAACGACTCGCGCGACGATCAGCGCGCGATAACAGTGGAACTGTAACTTTTTACCGGTCAATGTGCGCGCGAGAGGATAATTGATGTCGAGGTTGCGTTCGCGCTCGCGTATAGCCATTAGTATATATAGCTCTCGCGTAACGCAAGAAGCTCGCGCGCACAAAAGCGCCGTCGTCAGCGCACGGTGCGGGGTAAAAACTCGCGTCGCCGGGAATATAAACGGCGTTGCATCAATGGCCGGGGTCCTCCCGTGCGCGTGCATAAACCCAATTTCATGGTTCGAGCGCCGTGCGTCGGACCCCTGCTGACGTTGGCTATATGTGCGTGTGTGAAGAAACCTTTTAGCGAGCGACGCTTTGGAACGTGCTAATCATTTGTTTATTCATAGAAAGTGATGGTGATTTTTGTTCATTTTTTTTTATCGATTTGTTCTGTGTGTGTAGTGAATAGTTCAATAGTTTGAAGAAATTGGTACAGCATTTATTGGCTGTAATTAGAGAATGTTTTATAAGTTTTTGAACATAATCTATTAATATAGTAAAATTGATATTAAGCAAACAACTTTAATCTATTTTAAAGTTATTACATAAAAGCTATGATACAATTGTCATAGAAAAGAATTTTGTACTTATATTAATGATTTGAATTTTAATCATGAATACTTATAAAACTAGAGTAAAAATGTCAAACTTCATTAACTTGGCACGGAGTTTCAAAATAAAACAGAACCGCGCGAATTCCGTATTCCATCAAAGTTCTCAAGTTTCTCACACTCTGCATTTCCTACGCAACACCGCCATTCCACCGTGAACAGTTACTTACGTGCAAGAAACGAAATATATATCCTCTTCATTGTAAAAATATGATTTACTACGTCTGTGCAAGAGATTCTCTCAAATATTGACCACAAATTTTCTTTGAATGAACTCGCGAATTCGTATATATCATGATTGGGCTTTAATTAAAGGACTCCGGCAATAATTAGCGCACAGCTCGTGGCGCGATGAAAAATTGCGCGCGCACATCTTCGCATAGCTATGCGGATTAGCGAAGAATCTCGCTGCTTCGAAAATTCAGCATTGAGATTGCCGTAAGCGCATGATATTTTCTAATTAAAATCAACGCGCAAGGGCTGAAATAGAGGTGCACCATCGGCTGAGATTATACGCACTGATTTTATATCAAATTTATATTGTCGACTAGCACAGATAAGGATGTTCCAGGTTATTTAGATCTGTTTATTTTGAAAATTTCTTTGCCAAAGATATTTTGGTCTTTAAATTAACTGTATATTTTTATACGATCTTTGTTTTTACTTTTATAATTCTGACATATATTTTTGTAAGCCCACTCGTGTAAGAAGATGTTTTTTAACAGGTATAGCATGGTTTCAAATCAACACTTCAACTAGTTAAAATTAATATAACCTTATTAAAGATTATAGAATGAAACAATATTAAACATCTTTATGAGATAAATCTCACAATGAAACTTTATCACCATTATATCAGCTGTCAATCTTCATTCTAACTCTGAATTTAGAATCAATTAATTGAATCAATGACGGACTTGAGATTACAAAATGTTGTTAGTGATAATACCGCCCTAAATGAACATATTATTAAATATAATTAAAGATAGTTTGTGTGTTGTAAAACAACAATTTATTATTGAAAACTCTCTTTCAGAAAAAACGGAGTAAAACGGCTCCAAAAGGCTGAAAATTTCGCCGTGTCGGTCTTGCATCTCGAGTCGCTGTACCCATTATGCGTTGCTCGTTCGCGAATTCTCGTTTTCCTCCATTGATGAGTCGCGCGCTCGAGCCGACAAAGTGCCAATAAATCTCCCGATTGCGCGCGCGTATAGAGTCGCGCGAGCTGCCTTATAGTGTGAGTTTACGGTACTTACTTACGAGAACTTGAAAGGAAAATCGCTGCCGTGAAGGCTTGCACGCGTGTATATATAGGTTGGTGTTTGGCGCAAAAGTCACGTGGTTACTGAGATGCGTGAATGATGCAATTACAACGATATAATAATTAAGAAGATCGAATGGTATAGTTTTGAAGCATTGACGCAAGCTGTAGGTATAGTATAAACGTTGTTTCCTCCTTATAGGAGGAAGCTTTGTAATAGTAAAAATTTAAGTTGTGTTGAAAATATGTTAGAAATGTTTTTTAGTTTCATTTGGAGTTGAAATATATATTTTTTTTAAATGTCTGTATGGATGTATATATGTGTGTGTGTGTGTGTGTGTGTGTGTGTGGGTGTGTGTGTGTGTATGAGTGAGAGTGAGTGAGCGAGTGAGTGAGTGAGTATTGGGTGAGTGAGTGAGTGAGTGAGTGAGTGAGTGAGTGAGTGAGTGTCGGGTGAGTGAGTGTGTGAGTGTGTATGTGTGTGTGTGTGTGTGTGTGTGTGTATGTATGTATGTCGAGATCGCAGCTTCTACTGAACTGATTTGAATGCAATAAAGATCATTCTTTTTATTTTTTGATCTCAAATAATTTTTTAATCTCGTAAAGTAAAGTCGAGGTTATTTACTTTGTCGTGTGATCGTCGCCTTAAAGTTTATTTATTTTAATTGAGAAAAAAAGTGGCCGACAACTAAATTAGAAGATCGACAACTGGTGTTTTTACCCAATCTTTAATCGAGAATTTTAATTTATCATACATAAGAAATATTATTCCATACTTAGTACAACATTTGGTTACATTATTTGTAAATTTTATTATATTCTAAAATTATATCTTTTATATTTATCATTATAAGTTAATTTTTATTTTTGTCATTTTATTTTAATGTCTCCTTGCGGTAACTATCATGATGCGTTGTTCTTTTATAGGAATATCCATAATATTTTTTTCGATGTATTCAATCTTGAATGATTTTGGGATTAATGTCTGCTCCATATCGATTTTTTGCGTTTTTAAAATCAATTTTTCGATTTTCAGCGATAACATTTCAAGTGTGACAATATCTATAATTTGAACGAAAACTTTATCGATAGCTGTAGTCATTATTTTGTTATGCATAATAGTGGTATTGTTGGTGCGTTCTTCAGTAAAAAAACTATATACAGAAATTTTTAAAAATAACAAAATAACATATTTTAACCAATTCTTTTTTCCCCGCCTCAGATTCTTGATCTTCTGTAAGAAAAACAGTTGTAATTATTTAACATTTTTTAAAGTAACAAATAATAGAAATTTATAATAAGTTATTATAAAACTTGGGAAAACATTATTAATTTTACAAAATTTATATGTTTCGATTTTAAAAATTAAATCACTTTTTTCAAGTATTTAAAATAGAAAAATACTCAAATGAAATGACCGTATTACTCAAAATATTCAAACATATTTTTATATAAATAAATCATTTTTTTAATTGTTTATGTTTTAAATAATAATTTCACAAAGAAATGGAATATAGATGAATGTTAAAGAAGAATGTTAATTATTGCAATTAAAAGTAAATATAAAGAATCAGTAAATTAAATTTGAGTAGGCCACGTGCCAATGAATTGGCAGTCGTTCTTTTTATTTGGGTGCAAATAAAGTACATCTTTAGAATATTGTTCTTTATTTTTTATAATAAAAACTACTTATCATCGTGAACTGTATAATTTTATTAATAATAAATCTGCCAATACAACTTCTAAGCAGACCAAACGTTTTTTGAAAAAAAAAAAAAAATGTTGTTCACTCATCAAATGACAATGTTAACTCATGTTCAAGAGCCAAGAAATATTGAGACGTATCTGATGAGAGAGCGGCATAATTGCGCAACGTCCGCGGGGCGAAAATAATTTGACAAAAAATAGGCCTACGCGCGATCTTTCGGTGATTAACAACAAGGGGTGTATAATTTACTGCGGAAATTTGTATGCTGGGCATTGAGATCTTAATTTTTGACTGAGTTGTTTGCGAATGATACTGTTGCTGCATGCATAATTCGATATTTTAAGTTAAATGTATAACGTTATCTTGCATTTTATGGGATCTTCGTTTATCAAGCATAACAAGAGGATTGGTTTTATGGAGGCAGATAATCAAATTACGAAGTATAAGAATATTTTGTAATATATTATATATTAATCACACACCAAGATAAAAGATTTAATCTTATTTACGCACATTTCCATACAAATTCGCATCCCGATTCATATTGTATATTTTTAAAAGAAATGCTTCTCATTTTATTTAAACTTCAATGAAAATCATGTCTTGTGAAATTATTTTTCTCCAATTACTTAAGCTAGTTTGCCAAAATATATCGCTATTGGGAGGAAAATAAATTACTTCCGCTATATACTTTTTAAAAATTAGCGTTAATTCTTATTTAATGAAAGCAAGTTTCCTTTTTTTTCTCTTAAAATAGAAGTTTTTAATCATTTCTTTAAAGCCTTCACGTCAATCTTTATAACACGTGGTAACCTTATAATGGATTCAGGTGCTTATCACGTAAATTAAAATAATGCATACATCAACGGGCATCGAATTACACTAACCCCCCCCATCCTTAACGTGGCGAAAAACTAAAATGAAGCGACACAAAAAATGTGCGATGCATTATTAAAGTCCATCCTTTCCGAAACTTTTTTCCGCCGCGCCGTATACACCGCGCACGTGAATAATTACGTGTATTTACTTAGCGGGGCCGCATCTTTACGGCTGGTGCACGCGTAAAAATAAGAAAATTTACCGGCCTCCTCCGGTGCGCGCGCGCGCGCATACTGACCGCGCCGGCGGACTACAATTTTTGAGGCAATAACTTATATACGACCTCTTAAAACAAACCAGTTTCGCGTATGCTTATTTCGACGCGCAAGCGCGCTCAACGGCTTTTCCGCGTGTTACGATGCTACGCTTTTTAATAGATCGCTGTGATTTTTTTTTTTTTTTTTTATGAAAAATAGATTGTTAGCTCTTGGTTCTTGTAAAAGCTTTGAGAACATACGATTCTTGCGTATTTATTCGTTTCCGATTCGATTTAGCGGTTGATTATTGTCATAGGTCTCGTAATTCTTGATTAAAGTGAATTTTTCGTGAGAACGAAATGCTTTATTTTCATATCTTTGATCTGTAGGAATAATAATTTTTCTATCATACTATACAGATTTTAGTAGCGTAAACTTGGGTTTTCAAGTGTTTATTTATAGTCGATTTAAAATTAGCAAAAATTAAGAGAAGAAATTCTTACATGGATGTTTATACTTACTTTCATGCCATTTTAAAATAGCTAGAATAATGTTACATGAAATTGTTTTATTAAGTATTAGATGACTATTTTATTCAATAGATAAATGATAATGTTTAACACTAACATATCAAAGTATAATTCATCAAGTACTTAGAATGTATAAATCGAGTTAAATTTGATAACTATAAATAATCAAATCCACTTTTCACCAAATATGATAAATAGTGTAACCTAATGTTAGCTTATATGCACTTCACACATGCTCAAGACATTAATTTATCGCAAAAGAAAAGATAGCATTGTGTATACATGATCCGCGCGCTAGACATTTACGCAATAGTAAAGACGACAAGTCCCCCGCATTCGTGTCTCGCGCACGTGCGTGTAGTTATCCGCGTCACAAATGCTGCGGCAGCTATATCGCCGATCGGCTGAAAATAGAGCCGTAAGTGTTGTTTTCTGATGAAACGCAGAGTATGGACATTTTCATAGTGCGATCTGGGTCGCGAAAAGAGCGTCTCTAAATAGCTTGCGCGAAAAAATGCGCGAACTCCCTTTCTCAGCTAAACACTCATAGAAGCGATAAAGTGAAGTGGAGGAAGAAGCTTTCTTGTATATGTATCTACGCACTCCAAAGAAACGCGGCGTTGTGCGTGAAGGAGAAAAATCTCTCGAGTCGAGAGACAGGGTAGAGAAGTTTATCTTTTACGAGCTACGCGCGCACGCACACATGTGAATGTGTAATTTCGTGTTTGCACGGCCCAATCTCTCTCCCGGCCTCGTTCCCCGAGCGCACGAAATTTCAAGGGACTTATCGTTGCGTGAGCGTGTGTGTACCGAGGGAGAGAGGAAGAGCGCGCGCGCGTTTTATCTCACTCGCGTCTCCCGAGGTGGGAACGAAATTTTACGGGAGACGACGACGGCTGCCATGGCAGATGGGAATTTTTCGGATTCTGCTTCGAGTCGGCACGAGAGATCTTATCCGGAGGCATATGATTAATTTCTGCTCGCTTACGCGGCTTGAAATTGTAAGTGCAATGTTGAAAGAGAAGTTGATGTTCTTAAGATGCGCAAGGAACGTTTATGTATTGCGCGCGATCAAAGGGTTTTTTTATATATTAATTAACTTTAGAGTAAACGCAAATGTTGCGTTGATAGCTTGACCCTAATGTTTAAAAAAAATAATAGCATTCGCAAAATATTCTATGAATGCATTTTGTTGAAGAATTATATATCCATAAATTATAATATTGAAAATATTTTCAACTTCAATTTAATTAATTTTCGTTGTGTAAGAAATTGCGACGCAGCATTAAAAAACGATCGTTGATACTTGAAAATAAAGTAAAAAGAAGAGCACGAAACACTTGTATGATTATACCAAACGAAATGAATATGTTTTATAAACATTAACCGTAATACAATTTTACAACCCAATTTGTGCAGACGTAAAAAAAGAGCCTTATATCAATTTACAGCTTTACAGCCTACAACTTTGCAACTCGAGCTCTGAAGCTAATCAAATCGCCGTAACCGGGTGCTTAACTCTCTCAAAACACTTTCTTCATCTGCAGCGCGAACGGCCGCTTTTATTTCCGCTCGACGCAAAAAGACGAATGCAACACTCGTGCCGAAACACACAGCCTCTCTTTTTACTGTATAATAAATATATATACAAAACCAGTAAAACTCGCGAATTGCACGCGAGTTTCCCGGTAAGCAAATAAAGCTACAAATTAAGACGGACGCGCACGCGCGCGTGCATTTTTTCCCAGCGCAGCGAGGGGAAAGACGGCGCGGAGCCGACCAATTTATCGTTCAATAAATCGGCAAACTGGTCAGGCATCACTTACCGCGTAATGCCGCGCTCGGTAACAGTGCGCGCGAGTAGCACCGTAACGTTCCGTTTTAAAAATGACGAAATTACAGAGACTCGATGCCGATGTGCACCGGAGGAAGGGTGGGACAGGGAAACAGACGACATGTCTGGACTACTGTAAAATGACTTCGTGGAATTGGTGGTATGAACAGTTTTTAATGAGTAGTCTGAGGGTCGCGTAGTGAACGGAATTTCAAGAGTAAGAGCACAAGACGAAATAAATAATCCCGGATTATATGGCTTATATACATATACCTATGTGAATAAGTCCTTTTGAACTATTGCTAATTCTCAGGTAGCCAGAAGAATGGCTTTCATGTAACTAATGGTCTTAATTTACTACATTTCTTAGTAATGCTCTTGGAATATTTTGACGAAGGAGTTTACAGAAAAAAATCCCGTTTTCCCATTCAATTTTCTGAATATATATAATGATAAAACAATACATTTGAATATGATAAATTATAATATCTTTGTGATTATAAATGTATGATTGACTTTTATATTACGTCATTAAATGCGGATCGATTAATAATTAAAAAATTTATTTTTTTCTTTCTTTTTTGTTACAGTTTGTGCATGCAACCATTTGGGTGCAACAGCTCCTGTCTGTGATATGGTCACTGGCCAGTGTCAATGTAAAGCAAATATCATCGGCAGACAGTGTGATAGATGTTTGGTATGTAACAAACAAAAATTTTCATTTTATGTACTCTACATATATATGTTCACAAAAATATGATTTTTGATACAAGTAGCTATTGTGACTCAGCATCATCATTGCGTAAAATGCTTTTTACCTTTTTTCTTGTGGATGAAATCTTGTGGATGAAATTTTAATAAATATTTTTTTGTATTATTTGTTGTTATTTTACAAGACTCGCAAGAATTCATAATATTGTAGGTTTTTAATCTTGACATATATTATTTTGACAGTACAGCAACAAAACATTTTTGTCGTCTTAGCATTGTTTTATAAGGTTTGGTTTCTTTCTATTTAACCTATTGACAATATTGTGACCCCATTGTTCCCAATATTGTCGCAAAATTTTCAAATATTAAAATCAATAAAGAAAAATATTAAAAAAAAAAATATCTTTTGAGCAAGAAGATGGATATTAACATTCGGATAATGACACCCAAAGCAGTCACCGTATTGTTTGTTTTCGAAAGATTTATAAGGAAGCATTTTCTTCATTCATTGGGACATTGAAGAATATTGAAACAATGTCATCACAATGTTGTGCGCAGGTTAAATAGGAAAAAATAAGCGTTGGTAAACAACATTAACGTTCATCATCTGTATACAATATTGTTAAGTTTTGCTAGTCTTGTAAAATAATATTGTCACAATATCAAATAAAGATCGGGTGCTAAAGCGACACTGATATCTTTTTATTCGCCTATTGACATCCACTTTTAAGTCCTACCTTAGCTTCTTCTTGATCAGTCGATGACAAATTATCGCGTATTGTTCTTACGCATAGTATAATTATAATTAATAATTGCTCGCTTGCAGCCGGATCACTGGGGCCTGGTGACGGGCACGGGATGCGCACCGTGCGGTTGCGACACGGTCGGCTCGAACAACACCACCTGCGACGACGTGAGCGGCCAGTGCTACTGTAAGCCCGGTGTCACCGGTCAGCGTTGCGACGTCTGCTTGGACGGTTACTATGGATTCTCCCAGAACGGCTGTCAACGTGAGTATTATAGAACTTCATTGCCGCTGGTGGACTATTCTTATGGGCGTCGTAAATAATTTATGCATTATTGTAATTCAGTGAAATTATTTATTAAACTGTAAATTCCTATCATTTTCTCCTTAAAAGGGTTCTCCCATTTGTAAAACGATTTTTCTCTAGCTATTTTACAGAGATTTCGTTCAGCGTTGGCCCCGCACTACTTCCAGTCAGAATAGTACAGGGCCAACGCTGTTTTCATTCACTTGCCATAAAATCGCTCGACAATTTTCGAAAAGTCGTTTCACAATTGGAGAAGAATGGACATTTCTACCAGGGTTTCCGACTGAAAGGATAGTAGCTCAATATCATAGAGCCAATCGAAACTGACATTATAGAACATCTTCGTGTTTAATAAATCAAATTTAATTCCCCACTACTAAGCTTCTATTGTAGCTTTATCATTCCCTACGACACCAACTTATCACGAAACAAAACTAATCAGCCCCAGCAAGTCTCACGAGCTCCCTAATCGTTTTCAGCGTGCGAACCGTGCAGTCGTGTGGGCCACATCTGCGACCCGACGAACGGCCGGTGTTCCTGCCCGTCGCTGAGCTTCGGCGAGCGCTGCGACCGCTGCCGACCAGGCGCTTACGACCTGCGCCCTGGCATCGGCTGCCGTGCTTGCAGCTGCAGTGCTAGCGGCTCGCATCGGCAGCAGTGTTCCCAGCTCGATGGCCAGTGCCCATGTCGCGAGGGCTTCGCCGGCAAGAGGTGCGACCGCTGCGCGCCCGGACACTACGACTATCCGCGCTGTCGGCCCTGCAACTGCGACACCCTTGGCTCGTCGAGGCCGGAGTGCGACGACGAGGGGCAGTGTCCCTGCAAGGTGGGTACTGCAGCTGGGAAGTCACACAAGTTTCTATGTATGATCGTTTTATTATTATTTTTTTTTTGTACAGTCTAACGTTGTCGGTCGACGGTGTAACCAATGCCAGGAAGGCACGTTTGGCCTTTCGGCGGACAACCCGCGCGGCTGTACTGAGTGCTTCTGCTTCGGTAGGACTGGTAATTGTCGACAGGCTGGTCTTAGCTGGGGCCAGCGTCGGCTACCCAGACCTAGAGTTCTCTACGTCAACGATACCGTTAACGAAGTCGTTGTAAGTGCCATCTAAGTAGTGAACATTTATTTATATTGTGATATTTGATGCATGGTGAACCTTGTTCTTTAAGATTACCAATTATGGATCCTCGATAGTATTACCATACTTTAATAGCGGATTGAACAAAACGAACACTCTCTACGTCATTCCTGGCACTGATGGAGATGTCACGCTACCGATGAATTTTTATCGCGAATGTCCTGTCTACTGGCAGCTGCCAGAATCATTTTTAGGGGATAGAGTTGTATCTTACGGTGGATTTCTTCGATTTACCACTATAACTGAAGGTGGCTACGTCCTACGTTCGGGTCACCGGTTTCCTTTGGTTCAGTTGCAAGGAAATGGAATAATTTTGGAATATTATCCGCCTAACTCTAATAACGAGAGTTGTTACGTTATAAGGTATAATATTCAATTTGAGATAGATATAGAAACATAGTTGTATTCATTTAAAATAAATTAATTTTATTTTGAATTAATTTTATAGGTTCCACGAAACATTTTGGCAATTGAGGAATAGACCAGACTTTAAAGTTACCAGAGAAATATTAATGATTACTCTGCAAAATGTACAATATATTTTTGTAAAGGCTTCCGATTTCACGGACTTTTCTAGAGCCACGTAAGTGCACTTCAGCAAACCAATTGAAATAGTAATTAGTAACATAACGAACAATTCCACCTTACAATATTTTATATCAATCTGGTTTTAAATACCACAAAATTGCATATTGCAAAATATTAAAGTATTTTTCAAAGAATCATACTTATGAAAAAAGTTAATTTAGAAAACATTTCTTGCAAAATTGAAAATAAACCGTTTACTTACTGAAAGTGATTCTAGTCTCCGGAAAACAAATTTTGCTGAAGCTTTGGTCCCAAAAATTAAGTTCAGTACCCTTAGTTAGTTAGTTTAATTTCTTGAAAATTGCTCTAATTTCATTTTGTTGCAGCTTCTTAAAAATTTGCAATAGAAGAATTTTGAAAAAATCAAGTGCCGGTAGACGATAAACTTTAATTCGCCTTTTCCGCGTATCGGAATCTTGATTTGGCTCAAAGTTATAAATTTATTCTATGACTTAAAAATGCTTCAATTATTATCCACGTTTTTATTTATAACTTTGATGATCTTTATAGTTTTGAGTTAAATCAACATTTTGATACGCGGAAGTAACCGAATTAAAGTTCTTATCGTCTACTTTTTGTATTTTTAAAATTAACTGCAACAGAACGACATTACAACAATTTTCATTACAAAATCGCTTATCTGAAAAATATAGCTCATATATTTTCGGTAAAGCGGTCTATGAGATTAAACTAAGCAGTGTACTATAAGATTCTTTTTTGTGTACCAGAAAATGCCTCCCAAAGTCTCAGCAAAATCCATATCCCGGGGATAAGAATCACCCCTTACTAACGATCATTATACCTACTTCGAACCCCACAGCCTCCTGGAAGCGTCGATAGACGCGGCGGTTCTGGAGGCGATGCACGCACCTCCCCTGGCTCTGGGGGTCGAGCACTGCGACTGCCCAGCTGAATACAACGGCACCTCGTGCCAGGACCCGAGCTGGGGCTACTACAGGTGGCGCGACGTCAACGTCACGACGACTACGAGCTACGTCGAGCTAGTCGGCCGCGCCCGGCTTTGCCAGTGCAACGGGAGATCTGAGTTCTGCGATCGCGAAACCGGACACTGCCTGGTGAGTCGTACTTGCGTATACGCGTGTGTTTAGTCGCTGCGTGACGACCGACCTTGTCCGGGACACACGCGCGCTATTTGTTCCGATGAAATCGTACACGACTGCAGGCGCTCGCAATTTTTTCAATTTCTCGTCGTGATGCTTAATTATATTAAATTTAATTAGAATTATATTTAATTAGATCATTCAAACTATAAAGAGTCATTGATAAAGGAGATTTTGATTAGTATCTTTTTTAATACCAAAAGAAAATAATTATTTAAATTGTTAAAATACATTTTATTTATATCCTAGAGAGGTGCTGTACATTTAATGTGATAAAGTGGAAAAGAAAAGTTGCATCCCATGCTCTACTATAGCAGTCATGCATAATTTCCTCTGGGAATCCTGTCTTTGAAGTTTTTAATATGTAATAAAATTACCTTAAAAATGAACTCATAATGCTTGCGCATTGAGAAGGCGCAAAGTTCGTGCAGTGCGCTACTGCGATTATTACATCACATTAAGTTCATAGGTGATGTTCGCTTGACTGCGCGTGTAATTTAATACGCTTTTACGTTGCCATAAAAGTTTATTTTTTCTTTCTACCTTAGATAGCTAACGTCGCTATTGATACGTTTGATATCGAACAAAGACGATGACGAAACAAAATCAAACACGGCATAATACTATTTAATAAAATTGATTAATCTTCTTTATTTTAGTTATAAGATTTAAATACATTTTCTTTATCATAAATTTGTTTTTCAGAACTGCCGAGAAAATACTGCGGGATCTAACTGTGAAGTTTGCGCAGAAAGTTTCTATGGGGATCCTAATTTCAATGGATGCAGGGAATGCCCATGTCCTCAAACTGATAAGAAGTTTTCCAACACTTGTATTGTACGCTCCGATAACGAAGTCGTGTGCGTCTGTAAACCAGGTCCGTATGCCCACCCATTCTACTTAATTTCCATAAAAATAAAGAGCTACCATCATAAAACGCATTTACTCGTTTAATTCATCAACTCATTTGCTTACAATCCTCGCACTACCAAAGCACCACCACTCAAAGGGACCTACTTTTCGCATTCGAGTGAAAAGTTCCCAGCGCCCAAACCCATCATCGACCTATTCACGGCGACTCGCAACAAAACAAACCCAACCCACGTATCCCATCCGCAAGCGAACAAAACCCCGGTGCGAGTCTGCAGGCCGATATCTTCGGTTCATTGTGCTCATGCGGCCTCTGCGCCTCTGTGTTCGCAGGATACACGGGCGCGCGTTGCGAGCGCTGCGCGTACGGACACTATGGCTACCCGGGCCAGCCGGGCGGCGGCTGTGAGCCTTGTCGCTGCAATGCTGCGGGCAGCGCGAGCGACGAGTGCGATACCGAGACCGGCCAGTGCAACTGCCGGCCAGGATCGACCGGCCGCGACTGCTCCCAGTGCACCAGCGAGCGCCACGTCTTCGTCGGCCTGCACTGCACGTGTGAGTATTGAAGTTGTAAATGAGCCCGCGATCGACTTAATTTAAAAGACTCGATTGGTCGCAGAGTTTATCAGTTATGACTGACCGGCCATGTATACCGTTTCGGTAGAACTATTTGTTTTCATGTTTAATTGACAAAGATGCTATTTACGAAAATTAGTTTTAAGTCTTTAAGGGGGCTAGACACCTTTTTTCTCTGAAATAAGAAGTCACATTTTAATACATAAATGTAAACTAATTATTTCATACTTTTTACATATAAAAGTGGGTATATTTACCTTACCTTAAAACTTTCTCCGATGGGCCTTTTATATGGTCCAGAACCATAGTCATCGATGAAACAAGTTTTTTCACTAACCGTAAGCTTTGAAATTTTCCTGTGGATGGATTAACTCCAGATTTGAACTAAATTACTCCTGAATAGTATAATTCTCATATGAGTGTAGGGATTTTTGATCTAATGAGAAAAAAAAAAAATTGTGCTGTTTTTCAAGAGTTTTTTTTTTAATTTTTTAAAATTTTTTATATTTTTTCATAATTTTTCTGATGTAAAAATTTTTTCCAACATTTAATCCTAAATCCCTACACTCATATGAGAATTATACTATTCAGGAGTAATTTAGTTCAAATCTGGAGTCAATCCATCCACAGGAAAATTTCAAAGCTTACGGTTAGTGAAAAAACTTGTTTCATCGATGACTATGGTTCTGGACCATATAAAAGGCCCATCGGAGAAAGTTTTAAGGTAAGGTAAATATACCCACTTTTATATGTAAAAAGTATGAAATAATTAGTTTACATTTATGTATTAAAATGTGACTTCTTATTTCAGAGAAAAAAGGTGTCTAGCCCCCTTAAGGTCTAGGTGTTAATTGGATGACAAGAAAATAATAATTTGAGTTTTCAATTTAATGACTAAACATTAAAAACTACTACTATTTTTTTAGTTGTATCAAGAAGTTATTCTAAAATTCAAACATCTTAGTGTTTTATACACAAAAAGTGTTTCATTAATAATCGGAATGAATGAATGAATGAAAACTATTTCTTTAACAATGTTTTATTCGTCATTAATTTTTTCAAAAATCCATAAGCAAAATTTATGTAAATGTAAACTTTTTTTACTTCGCCTTCTGTTTTCAATAGCCTGCAATGACAACTGTACTGGTCTTCTTTTGAATGATCTAGAGGATTTAAAATACGAATTAGCTAATGCTACTACACATATTTCTACTGGCTATATTGCTCCTCCTTGGGAGGAATTGGCTTACATAGACGACAATATGACGATTTACTTCGAAGTACTCGAAGATAGAAAACAAGTCGAAGAAAAATTGAAGAATATTCCTTGGGACCACTACAGGCTGCTTGCTAATCGTGCGGAAAATTTATTGAAAAATGTAAGGCTTTGATATTTCGAAAAGAATATTTTCTACAATAATCAATCTTATAATTGAATGGTATTCATATTATTCTATTTGAATTAATTTATTCATAGGTGATCGATCAAGCAAACGATGCGAGAATTATAAAATCGCAAAGCGGTGATATCGAAAACAATTTCTATAGTCTAAAAATGGAATTGGAAGGATTGCAGAATGAATTAAACAGTAACAAAATATGGTTTTTATTACTCAAAATAGAATAATTCCTAGCATTAAACTCATAACAATAATGATTTTTACAGGCACAATTACTGAGCTAACATATTATGAAAACGACGATAAAAAAATTGAACTGAAAAAAGTCCTTAAGGAAGCAAAAAGGATTTTAAATGATATGAAACTACTTGATATACCGAAACAGACGAAAACGTTCGAAATCGTAATCCAGTAAGTTTTGAAAATAATTTTTATTTTCATTTATTAATTTATTGAATTATAATCATTACCGTTTCCTTTTTTATTGCAGCGAGTGCGATGAATATATTCATTGGCTAAACGAACTGCTCTCATCAATGGAACCATTTGCAAAGGCCAAAGAACAAGCTCACACCTATTCAATTAAATTAAAAGATGTAATGAAAAATTTAGAATCGACCATGGAAACGGCATTCACATATGATACTTTATATAACGAAATAAACATGACTTACGATATATTATCATATCAGCGAGAAGAGATAGCTGAAATGCATTCTGTAATAAAAGCTTCATTAGATCAAGGAAATACTCTTGTAGAAGAAGCAAAAGGATGCATCATTGATAGTGAAAATAATTTACAGGTAATTATTGCAAAATCACAGAATTTCTTCGAACTTAAGAAATAGATTGAATTTATAAAAAAAAGATTTCCTATTTTATAAAGTAATATTACAAATAGAAACTTTTATTTTGTAAATAAATCCACTTTTGACTATGTTTAATGTAGGACATTCCGGAAATGAAAGATAAACTACTACAATCTACAAATAATCTTGCTACAAAGGAGGCAATTTTATATCGATTAAATTATGAATATAAGAATAAATATGTAGCTGAAGCTATAGCTCATGCACAGAATCTTTCAGACTACGTAGACCAGTACATAGAGTAAATTGAAGATAATACGTTTATGATATAATTTTTGTACCTCTTGAATAAACGCAAAATGATTTACGAATTTTTTTAAAATCATTTTTTAGATTGTTTTCCGAAACAAGAGCTCAAGCTGCGAATCCTCTCAAAGCAAGTCAAGCATATAAGAATATAGTGGAAGGATTAATGGGAGCAAAGGAGTCAGCATTAGATGCTAATATTATCATTGATGGTGTCAATAGAAAGGTATTCTTTTATTTATTATATTTTAATGAACTACTTTTAATCTAAAATATTTTAAAAATTAATTAAGGTGTATCCTGATAGTCAAGAAGAAGCTTCATTATTAGACGAAGCTTTGGAAGTTGGAAAAAGATCAAGCGAACAGTTGGAAAGAACAGGAAATCATAGTTGGCCCATAACCCAAGCGAGAGAAATACTAGAAAGTCAAAAGGAATCTGTTGCTCATTTGAAAGAATCCTTGAATAGTACTGGTAATAAGGATAATCAAATTAATGTTAAGTTACGGGAACTACAAAGTGATAGCCGAAAATGTAAGTTTCCGTATTATTAATAAACATTTTTATTTTCTACAATTAATCATTTGTATCGGTAAAATTTTCTTTGAAAGAGTAAAAAAAGTTATAAAAATACGAACAATTTCACTCTTATTTTTAGTACAAGATAAAGTAAATGAAATTTTGCAAGAGAATGCGGAAACAGAAAATTCAATATCAGAAACAAGACAACTAATCGACGATTATCATCAAGGTATTGTAGATGTATTGAATCCGAAATTACAAGAATTAAAGCGAGAAGGCGATTCAAGAATTAGTCTTGCTAGTGAAAAACGTAAGTTGTAAAATTAATACTTATCAAATACATAAAGTATTTCAATGAATAACCAAATACAAATAATCCATTTTTTTATAGTTGCCGAAGCTCAAAGTAACATTAAAACAGCTGATGCAAAATTAACTAGCTTTGCAATAGCTTCTGAAAAGCGCCAAAAAGAATTTCAAAAGTGGAATGAAACCATGGCCACGAAACTACAAATCCTAAAAGATAAAATTGCCGAAGTTAGAAATACTGCAGATGGAGTACGTATCTATGTTTATAGAACGTAATGTTTAGACTTTATAAGAATTTATGGTATGAAATATTCCGAACTAAATTATCTGAATGTTTTAGATTCGAATTTCCCTCAAATCTGCCGAAGGTAAGAAATGCGTTCGGTCGTATAGGCGTGCCGATTTACAACCCTCGTCAACTACAACTATAGTTACGACACTCGCTATTCCTAATCACCAAAGAGAAGGGTTACTATTTTACCTTTCTAGTAGCTCAAATGTACGAATTTATATTTTAATTTACATAATTTCTATTTGTACCTCGGCTGATTTTTAATTTTAAATTTTAGGATGATTTCATAGCCCTGGAAATGTATGATCGTAGAATAAGATTCGTATGGAATGTTGGTGGTGGTACTGGTGTTGTGACTCATCCAGAGGTCTTAGAAGCTGGAAGCCCCTACGAAGAAAAACTGTGGTACCGCGTCGAAGCTGAAAGGTAAGAGATACAACTGTGTCTTTGAATTAATAGACAATGAAATATCTACAAAAATGTACTAAACACGATTAATTGATGATTTCAGAATAAGGCATTTGGGTAAACTCAGTGTGAGTAAACAGCTGACGAGGTCTACGCGTTATACAACTGTATACAATAAGACAAGTTCGGAGTTTGGCCGTCTTGATGTATCCAGCATGGACCGCGTGTGGCTTGGCGGTCTGCCAGAGTTGCAGCTTAAACCACCGGAGCTATTAGCTTCAAGCGGCCTACCTGGCTGTGTACATCAGGTGATTTTGGATGGAAGACCAATTGGTCTTTGGAACTTTATGAGTAATGCACCTGATGATGCTTGCCAACCATGTGTCGAAGGGTAATTAATCAATAGAATCTCTGTATTAAATCGTAATAATTACAGTGGTTTGTTAACAAGCGTTATGTTTACTTTGTTTCGCAGAGTTGAAAATATTAGCAATGACGTCGCTTATACTTTTAATGGAGAGGGTTATGCAGTGAGATCGCGTGTTCTATCTGGCCCTTACAATAGATTCGTTTTTGGAGTTTCAATTAGCTTCAAAACGTACGACGAAAATGCCATACTTTTCCTAGCTATCGATCCTGATAACGTAAGTCATTTGATTAATTTACTTTTTATTAAGTTTATAACTAAATAATGTTATATAAAATACTTAAACTTATTGATTAAAGTTTTTGGATAATAAAAATACTTCCTTATATAAAGACTCTTAAAATTTATTTTATTATATTCATAAAGTAATTTTTTTATTTTTATAGCCTAACGGACATATAATGATATTCCTACGCGAGGGTCATGTGGTCCTGCATATAGCTTATGGAGGAAATGTAAACCTTGAGATGTCTTCATCGTTCCGCTACAACACAGGCAACTGGACCAAGGTTGATGCATTTCGCCAGTACCAGAACCGCAAGGGCATTGAGAAATGTAGCTTCAGCATCGACGGTGAGAACGACAAGAAATTCGGTGCCCCGACACCTCAACCGCGTAAGGAGGACATACCTGATCTATCGCGTGCTAAGTACTTTATTGGTGGTGTACCACCGAGCTTCCGCATCGATGGATTTATTCTGCCAACGCACATTTCTTTTCTCGGATGTATGTCAAATATAAACGTGGGTGAAGGCTATGACCCAATGGCCGAACAATATTACGGCGTTGAACCTGGCTGTCGAAGTAAAGTGAGTAATTTTCTCTTTGAATAATTTGTACCTTTTTTAAAATAACATTTTAGTGTACAAATGATTTTGAAAAAAATTTATGATGAAATTTTTATAATAATTTTAACTTACAGCCCATAAATATCGTTGGTTTCTTTGGAGACGGATATTTGGAGCTACCCAGCTCGCAGCTCCGTAAGAAGAACTCTACCGTTGGTTTTTCATTCAGAACATTGCAAAGCAATGCCATGCTTTTGCTATCCACCTTCGAAGGACCTGAAGAGAAACTATTTCCCAAGAGTGCTGAAGAAGCAGAGTCAATTGTTAGTGTGACGTTTACAGAACTGTTATTAAAAAAATTGTACGAAATATAAATTTAATTACAATTCACTTATTTTATATCATTTTTACTTACAGAAAGACAATTATTACTCTGTAAGTCTGATTGATGGACATATTGAAATACGCCTAAACAATGGGAAAGGAGAACTTGTTCTCCAATCTAATGATACATTTAATGATGGGAAATATCATACAATTATTATAATAAAAATTAGAAAAGACATTGAACTTAGGATAGATGACGCGTATCAAACGAGCGGGAAACTTCCGTCGGGTGCAGCCGTCAGGGCGCCAGAATCCGGGGGCTTATATTTTGGCGGGCTTCCTTACTTAATTAATAATACCAGGATGGTAGCCACAAATACTCCTCTTAGAGGTGCTATCAAAGACGTTATCTTCGATGAAAGGTATGTTTTAGTGATTTAAAAATAAATGAAAAATGCAAAATTGTTCACACGAATTGTTTTATTCTCATTACATTTTCATTATAGTGTCATCCTTAAATTTAATGACGCCGTAACTTTTGAGCGTGCTCACATTGGTCGTCAAGGGCCTAGTATGGGCAAAGATCCTCCTACCTATTCGCTATCAGCTTCGTTGTCTAGAGGGTTGTCAACACAACCAGAAGGATGCCAAAAGATTCCGTATTATTCGCTTGAACCAGGTGCACTAAAGTTTGGTGATAAGCCAGCGAGCCATACGCAGCTCTATCTGAATTTCGAGAACTTTTGGGCACAGAAGAAAACTATTGAATTTGATTTTCGAACTTACTACCCTAATGGTCTATTATTCATAACTCCAGTGAGTAAAATATTTTTAGTAGATTATCTGTATGGGAAGAATAAATTTCAAATGAATATCAAAAATTTTTTTCAGGGTATAAAACAAAAAAATTATTTGACAGTATTGATTAGAGATGGTCAATTGCTACTTATAATTAAGAGTAAAAAAAAGAAGGAAATACTCTTTAGACCACCTTTCAATGATGGAAATTGGCACCATGTTACTATTGGTCACAGCGACAGAAAACTGTTGATGATAGTTGATGCGCAAGCTCCTCAATTCGTCAAAGTACCGAAGAAAATCGGTTTGACAAACGTAATGTATATCGGAGGTATACCTGAGAGTGGGACTCCATTACCCGATCAAGTGGTTGTTCAATTAGAGACTTTGAAAGGCTGTATTAGAAGTTTGAAAGTGAACAATAACGTTTTCGATATGGTGGGTTCGACTAGTCGACCATATAACGTTGGACAGTGTTTCCCTAATGTTGAAAGCGGAGCCTATTTCCAAGATGAAGCATACGCAGTTTATAGTGAGTAAAAAATTGATATCATAAGTATCTGATTTCGAGGTTTTTTATAATATTAAATATGTTATTCACAACTATTAAAATACTAACAATAAAACCGATTTTCAGAAAATGACTTCTTACTCGACGGTGTCCTAGAGCTTCAATTAGAATTCCGAACCTCAGAATTGACAGGCGTACTTTTGTCAATATCAGCTCCTGAAGGTTCACCTTCGCTTTCCCTGGAGCTAAACAATGGCAAAGTGATAATGTCTAGCAAAGTCGGTTTCTTTTCATTGTACGTCGAGCAAGAGTTCAGCAATGCCTATACAGTATGCGATAATAGATGGCATAGGATCCAAGCAATATTCAATGATGAACAGCTTGCTTTGAAGGTTGATGAAATGGATCAGAAATACGGCCTCCCGACAAGAGTCGATGCTGGACATTTCATGGGATCTGGAATAACAAGTTCTCTTTACATTGGTGGAATACCAGGTAAATGATTTAAAAAAAGAATTCAAACTCTACATCATTTACTTTCAACATTTTATTAAACATTATATTACTCTGTTTATAGCGACAGCTCCTAAGGGTACTTTAACATCAAGGGATCACTTCAGTGGTTGCATACGTAACGTAATGATTGGTGGAGAACGACGCGATTGGACGGATATGTCAGAACTCCATAATATACACCTGAGTTCGTGTCCTGTGCAATAGAAGGTTATACATTAAAAGAATAAACTAAGTCCTAACGATGAACTGCTTCGTCGACCAGATCCAAAGACTGCGAGTCAAGACTGCGCTCGAAGAATGTAGTTTTCAACGTCACTATTTGCATCGAAATACTAATCATGTTGGAATCGAGGAAAATGTTTCTTTTATGTATTTGAATACAAACCTACTACTTGAATTAACTTCAGTTATTTACTTTTATTCGAAGTAATAAAATTTGAAAAGAAATATTTCTCTTGATAGAATTAAATTAATTGAATGATCTGTTATACAATTGTAAAGACTTATCGAAGCCAAAAGATGCTAATTGATAAAGTTTTGTTAGCTGAGCTTAAATTACAATGATACTTAGTTCATTCACAGCAATAAAATGCAAGTCAATCAAATACATTCATCACATCGTAGTACAGCCGAATAGAATTTAAACTTTAGGTTTATGTATATGTACTTTTGTGTAAGTAGCGAATACACTGCCATATAATATAATGACAATCGAATGTAAGCCAGACATTGTACATCAGTATTTAATATTATTTATTCTTGATAACGTAATTTATGCTGAGACGAAGAGAGAAAATTTAATAGTAATAATGGAGAGACATTATGTTTTATACTTAGTAGTAATATAAATATTAATTAATTGCACGTGTTATAGCTTAAAATAATTATTGTAAAAAGAAATAAAATTTTCCTGAACAGAAATGCTGGAACAATATAATAAATCTTAATAATATAAATTAATAAAACTTATTTATTTTTCCTCTTCCATTTTTTATATAATAGTATATTTCGACATATGGATATGGAATGTGATTAATTAGCTCATGGGACGTTTTTTGAACGAGCGAAGCGAGTGAGAAAAGTCACATCAGCTAAAAATCTTCTTACGCACCAGTTTCGAACCGTATTTTATACCACGAGAGCCGAATAATCATATATATTGAAGTTATGATTTTGAGGTTAGAGTGGTATACATTTTTTTAATACCTTGAGCCGACAATTTTCTGTATGTTTCTGCAAGCATGTTTAGAAATAATTTATAAATACACGTCGAATACAGCACATCTTCTACCAAGAAAAAAATTGAGGATGATCCTTAAGGGGGCTAGATACCTTTTTTCTCTGAAATAAGAAGTCACATTTTAATACATAAATGTAAACTAATTATTTCATACTTTTTACATATAAAAGTGGGTATATTTACCTTATCTTAAAACTTTCTCCGATGGGCCTTTTATATGGTCCAGAACCATAGTCATCGATGAAACAAGTTTTTTCACTATCTGTAAGCTTTGAAATTTTCCTGTGGATGGATTGACTTCAGATTTGAACTAAATTACTCCTGAATAGTATAATTCTCATATGAGTGTAGGGATTTTTGATCTTATGAGAAAAAAAAAATTGTGCTGTTTTTCAAGTTTTTTTTTTAATTTTTTAAAATTTTTTATATTTTTGCATAATTTTTCTGATGTAAATTTTTTTCGACATTTAATCCTAAATCCCTACACTCATATGAGAATTATACTATTCAGGAGTAATTTAGTTCAAATCTGGAGTCAATCCATCCACAGGAAAATTTCAAAGCTTACGGATAGTAAAAAAGTAGGTAAGCTAGGAGAGTTCTGCCCCACTCTTATACATGGGCAGTATATCTATATATAGTATTTCCCCTAGACACCACTGCGCATGCGCGTACCTTCCCGCGTTGGATTCAAATATCTGCGCACACTGATTTCTGTAATTTGAGACGGTCTTGTTGGGATAGTATATCTATAGTTTTCCCCTGGATACCACTGCACGTACCCCCTACCCGTGACACCCTCGTGTGATTCACATTATCTCGTTCTCTCGTGTAAGATATACATGAGCACTGTGTGTGTGTGTGTGTGTGTGTGTATGTGTGTGTGTGTGTGTGTGTGTGTGTGTGTGTGTGTGTGTGTGTGTGTGTGTGTGTGTGTGTGTGCGCGTGTGTGTGTGTGTGTAGTAATATAGAATTTATTTATCAATTGAAGGAAACAGTGATATAGAATATTCATGAAGTTTATTAAACATAATTTTTACAGTTTTTCATATTATATTAGCATTACATTGAATACAAGTGATATATAAGATAACTTCTTTTATTTATAAACCAACATTTACAATCAATCTTCATTAATTTCAATAGTTTTATAGTGCCCCCAAGGTAAAGTATCTGTTTCCCCAGGTATTAAGTATCGCTTATCATCGTAGGGACTTAAAGCTAACTTTTTTTGTCTTACAGTTGGTACTACATGTGCTTTAGATTGTATTATACACTGCTCTCTGTGTTGTGTTGACAAATTTAATAAACAATCAACATAGTCATCAAAAGTAATGGTTCTATCAACAACTCCAGTGTTAACACCTTTAACTTTTTTAACATGATCTTGGCCATTTACACGAATACTATACATTTTACTACGTAACCCAACGAACTCTGTCATAATTTGGCCATTACATTCATCTTTCATTAGGCCTACAACTTTCTTATTGACTTGAGGAATTCCAAAAATGTTATCAACTGGGTAGTCAGAAGTATCAAAATTTGAAATGTCACGTTTTATCACTTTATATATATCTTCATCATTTATTTCATATATTAAACTATCAGTATCGGTATACAACAGTTTGCAGCGATCCTTGAATTGCTTCTTCATGTAGTTGTAGTGAAAATCATATACCAAAGTCTTTGATAAATCCAATACACAAAGACCTACATAAATTGGCTTATTCATGTATACTTCTGTCTTCTCTAATTCTATGAGAACAAGGTTTTCATCAATGATTGTACGGCTATGGAATTCTGGTCGTGCAATAAGAGCTTCTGCTCCATATCGACCTTCCCATTTGGTCAGTAATTTAACATTAACTCTTTTTCTTACATTTTCCATAGTCTTTCCGAAAACAGCATTGTTCATTAATTTGTAGAGATTTTTCTCAAAGTCATTTTTAGCTCCTTGTCTCATTTTACTATTTAGATCGATATATTCTTTTAGCCAGGGTCTTTGATTAAATTTCATTACTCTGTGACTTTTCGTTAGTTTTTTGAACGAGCTTAATCCATTAGTTAGTTTAATCCATTTGCAAGAGCTTGCTTTAAGTTACGATAATGAAGTACATATCGCAATTTTGTTTCAACAGTTGTAAGCAATTTAGCTTGTGAGGAGCCTTGTGGCTTCTTATGATCTGCACAAAATGGTAAATCTTTGTGTACATCATGTAAATTTTCTGGATATTCCAAATCAACTTCAAGTATATAGCCTATTGGAGCATCATCTGGAATATTGAAATTTATATGCTCTATATCTTCAATCCATTGAAAGCCGCCATATGGTAAAGACTGTTGCATAGCCCAACCATAAAGATTGTTTACATCGAAATACATGAGGTGCTTAAAGTTTTTATCTACATCATAGTCACTACCCATGTATTTGTTATTAGCTCGGGCATAACGATTTGAACACTGACTTATTCCACCTCGTATTCCACGCTCAATAAACATAAGTTGATCAATATCAGTGAGCAACTCAAGCTGTATATTTGTATACTTCAACATGGCATCCCAAGTTAGGCCTGGAGTTGTATAATAGTGTGCTGGATCTAAGCTATAGGCTTTAAGACAGCTGTTGCGTAAATTTTCAAACACCTCTGCCAAGAGTAGTACATCGGTTTTTAAGTACAGGTCTGCATATTCACCTAAATTTGTTATATTAAATGCTATCCAAACATTTTTGGCATGTTCATAATCTTCATCAGATATGTGACTGCTATTTAATTTGCTATAAAAGTCATCTTTCGTTGGCAGTCTTGAAACTTTAAGTTTTACTTTAGAGTCTAGATAATCATAAGGAAAGACACCCTTTCTTCTCAACAGTTGAAATTTTTCTTCAGTTAATACTTCATCTTTAGAGAACTCTTGCCGCAAAATTCTAAGTTCCTCGAGGTATGATGATAGTTTATCCAGCGATGATGCCATGAATCGGTAGAAGTCAATCAATCTAAAATTTATGTCACTTCCTTCGATGTGCTTGGTAAATGAGATGAAACGTTCTTTATTTAACGGTAAAAGATTAACCCGACCAGGAAAACCTTGAGCAATAGCCTTGATGAGAAAGTGGGAGCCATAGCCACTTAAATTGTGGAATATAATCGGAATACTGCATGACTCTTGGTAATTGAGGTTACATTTTTCATGCGCTGCTCCTCGATATCTGAAACATATAACAATAATAAATTAAAGTAATATGTTTAAGTAATAAGGATGCATATTTAACCTTACCTGAATCTTATCCTGAATCTCGCTCTTCAAATTCTTCCATATCTCTCAATATGGGCTGTTTAACGTTTGTTGTAAACCATTGTTTTAAATCTGTTGTTTGTGAAATCGATTCAGCTTTCGTATTAAAATATTTCATTTCAATTATTTCTTCATCAGCTTTCGTTATCACATATTTAGCTGACAGCACTGTATATACTTTAAGATTATTTTCTTTCTTCATTGCATTTATAATTCGAATTTTAAACAATGTCTCAGCATCTTTCATAAATCCAGTAGCGTCTAAGTTCTTTAAGTTTGTAATAACACCCGATCTGATTCGTTCATTAAATGCACATTTAAGATTTTGCCATTTTACTTTGTCTAGTAATCTTTTGCGTAAACCCTCTCCTCCTTTTAGTAAACTTTTTAGTTTCAATTGATGAGATTTCAATAATCCAATCGTAGATAAGTATTTTTGTTTCTCTGGAACTGTAGCTTCAACTTTTCGCAATAATTTGCTCAAAAATTTGATATTTTGTGTTGTATATTTTATCAATTTTGGAATCTCGCTTTTATCAATTTTACCACTTTGTAGCAGTTGCACAACTTCTCGCGTACGCTCAACGATTTTTTTACACTCGTAAGCAAACACGTTGATTTTTCTAAGAACAGTTGTCAACTATTCGAAAACGCGTTGTGTGCGCTCTTTTATACTTTTTACTAGTGTTAATTTGCCTCTCTTCGCTGCTTCTCGATTTCTGTTGGGTTTCGAGATCGATTCGAGATTTCGAGATACCTCGCAAAACCGAACGAATATCGATCGCTTAAGGAAATTCAATAATAATGATAATAACCCCTGAAAGAGATTCTCTTTTACACTGAAAGAATTGCAGCAGCTACGTCGTATTTATAGGGTCTGTATGACGCAAAAATTGATTGGAATCTCTGATAATCTCGTTCTAGAACCTTACAGAAATAATCTGTTTACAAGACCCCCTTTTAATTTGACATCCTTTGCATACATTCAAGAGACACAACCTGCAAAATTCTAAGAAGTGCGTTATACCCTTTGATATACCGCAAACACATGCAAATGCTTAAATAAAGAAGAGTTGTTGACAGGAAACGGCTGTAATTTGATACCTCTTCAATATGCCACACTTATTTATCATATAGAATTCTTCGCAATATTTCTTTTAACTTGATACCCATACACTTGTTATCTACAAGTCAAAGCATTGGAACGTTTACCCTTTGATATACCGCAAAAATTCTTTAAGCAAAGACTTGTTGACAATAAAAGGTTGTAATGTAATACCTCTTCGGTATATTGTTATTGTTCCAAAATTCCAGGAACTATTAATAAAATTAATATAAATTTAGTAATATAATAAGAAGTTTGGATGAGGGGATTATAATTTCGAAGAATTAAGTTTATTATGTATTGTATGAATTTCATTGGAAATTAAAGTATTAAGTAGCTAATAAGAAAGTGCGCCTTTTTACAAATGCACAAATTATTAAATTTCATTTATATATCTTAAAATTGTATGCGAAATCTCAGCAATAAACTCATGCTCAAATAAAATAAATCCTATACCTCGCGAACGGCTTGAGAACGGCTCTCACGAGAAGCGATTATAAGGGCTGTCAATTCATTGGTATTGTTGTATAAAACTTTTATTAATAATTTAAACATTTTTAATTCTGTAAGTAAGCCGAAAGAGTGTGAATAAGTAGAGCGCAATTGAAATACTCCCGAGTTCCAAGAATCACGCCGTGCGAATATCGGAACAAAGAGGAGGTGCGATAGATAACGCATTGCATGTATGTGGACATCAATATACGTTCGTTAGAAGTTATTGTGTATCAAGATGATGATATATTCTTTTTCACATACACACACGCACACACACACACACATGGTGTAATATTTTGCCTATTAAAAATTCTTTAATATCCTTTAAAATCCTTTGTTAGAATGTTGAATGCCAATGAATTGACAGCACTTATAATCGCTTCTCGTGAGAGAATCAAAATTCGCTTATTTTTTCGATATCGTCTTCGTTTTCGAATAGTTGACAACTGTTCTTAGAAAAATCAACATGTTTGCTTACGAGTGTAAAAAAATCGTTGAGTGTACGCGAGAAGTTGTGCAACTGCTACAAAGTGGTAAAATTGATAAAAGCGAGATTCCAAAATTGATAAAATATACAACACAAAATATCAAATTTTTGAGCAAATTATTGCGAAAAGTTGAAGCTATAGTTCCAGAGAAACAAAAATACTTATCTACGATTGGATTATTGAAATCTCATCAATTGAAACTAAAAAGTTTACTAAAAGGAGGAGAGGGTTTACGCAAAAGATTACTAGACAGAGTAAAATGGCAAGATCTTAAATGTGCATTTAATGAACGAATCAGATCGGGTGTTATTACAAACTTAAAGAACTTAGACGCTACTGGATTTATGAAAGATGCTGAGACATTGTTTAAAATTCGAATTATAAATGCATTGAAGAAAGAAAATAATCTTAAAGTATATACAGTGCTGGCAGCTGAATATGTGATAACGAAAGCTGATGAAGAAATAATTGAAATGAAATATTTTAATACGAAAGCTGAATCGATTTCGCAAACAACAGATTTAAAACAATGGTTTACAACAAACGTTAAACAGCCCATATTGAGAGATATGGAAGAATTTGAAGAGCGAGATTCAGGATAAGATTCAGGTAAGGTTAAATATGCATCCTTATTACTTAAACATATTGCTTTAATTTATTATTGTTATATGTTTCAGATATCGAGGAGCAGCGCATGAAAAATGTAACCTCAATTACCAAGAGTCATGCAGTATTCCGGTTATATTCCACAATTTAAGTGGCTATGGCTCCCACTTTCTCATCAAGGCTATTGCTCAAGGTTTTCCTGGTCGGGTTAATCTTTTACCGTTAAATAAAGAACGTTTCATCTCATTTACCAAGCACATCGAAGGAAGTGACATAAATTTTAGATTTATTGACTCCTACCGATTCATGGCATCATCGCTCGATAAACTATCATCATACCTCGAGGAACTTAGAATTTTGCGGCAAGAGTTCTCTAAAGATGAAGTATTAACTGAAGAAAAATTTCAACTGTTGAGAAGAAAGGGTGTCTTTCCTTATGATTATCTAGACTCTAAAGAAAAACTTGAAGTTTCAAGACTGCCAACGAAAGATGAATTTTATAGCAAATTAAATAGCAGTCACATATCTGATGAAGATTATGAACATGCCAAAAATGTTTGGATAGCATTTAATATAACAAATTTAGGTGAATATGCAGACTTGTACTTAAAAACCGATGTACTACTCTTGACAGAGGTGTTTGAAAATTTACGCAACAGCTGTCTTAAAGCCTATGGCTTAGATCCAGCACACTATTATACAACTCCAGGCCTAACTTGGGATGCCATGTTGAAGTATACAAATATACAGCTTGAGTTGCTCACTGATATTGATCAACTTATGCTTATTGAGCGTGGAATACGAGGTGGAATAAGTCAGTGTTCAAATCGTTATGCCCGAGCTAATAACAAATACATGGGTAGTGACTATGATGTAGATAAAAACTCTAAGCACCTCATGTATTTCGATGTAAACAATCTTTATGGTTGGGCTATGCAACAGTCTTTACCATATGGCGGTTTTCAATGGATTGAAGATATAGAGCATATAAACTTCAATATTCCAGATGATGCTCCAATAGGCTATATACTTGAAGTTGATATGGAATATCCAGAAAATTTACATGATGTACACAAAGATTTACCATTTTGTGCAGAGCATAAGAAGCCACCAGGCTCCTCATAAGCTAAATTGCTTACAACTGTTGAAACAAAATTGTGATATGTACTTCATTATCGTAACTTAAAGCAAGCTCTTGCAAATGGATTAAAACTAACAAAAATTCACAGAGTAATGAAATTTAATCAAAGACCCTGGCTAAAAGAATATATCGATCTAAATAGTAAAATGAGACAAGGAGCTAAAAATGACTTTGAGAAAAATCTCTACAAATTAATGAACAATGCTGTTTTCGGAAAGACTATGGAAAATGTAAGAAAAAGAGTTAATGTTAAATTACTGACCAAATGGGAAGGTCGATATGGAGCAGAAGCTCTTATTGCACGACCAGAATTCCATAGCCGTACAATCATTGATGAAAACCTTGTTCTCATAGAATTAGAGAAGACAGAAGTATAAATGAATAAGCCAATTTATGTAGGTCTTTGTGTATTAGATTTATCAAAGACTTTGGTATATGATTTTCACTACAACTACATGAAGAAGCAATTCGAGGATCGCTGCAAACTGTTGTATACCGATACTGATAGTTTAATATATGAAATAAATGATGAAGATATATATATAAAGTGATAAAACGTGACATTTCAAATTTTGATACTTCTGACTACCCAGTTGATAACATTTTTGGAATTCCTCAAGTCAATAAGAAAGTTGTAGGCCTAATGAAAGATGAATGTAATGGCCAAATTATGACAGAGTTCGTTGGGTTACGTAGTAAAATGTATAGTAGTCGTGTAAATGGCCAAGATCATGTTAAAAAAGTTAAAGGTGTTAACACTGGAGTTGTTGATAGAACCATTACTTTTGATGACTATGTTGATTGTTTATTAAATTTGTCAACACAACACAGAGAGCAGTGTATAATACGGGGGGAGGTATTTTATCAGAATGGTAAAATGTTAGATGGATATTTTCTCAGAAAGGTAAAAAAACAAATTAGAATATCTTATGATAGAAGGGTAAATTTTCCGAATGTTTAAAAATGTATAATGTATAAAAATTCGAACAAATTTAGCAAGAAGGCCATAATATTTTCATTAAATTATTTTTATATGATATGTCATGTCAATTTTTCGAATGCCATTTCTACCTAACGATTAAATTGTAGAAAATGCAGTGATTCAGAAAAGCTAAAATGTCGACAAATGAGCTGAAAATTGTATAGGAATGAACGTTTGAGATTTTTCGGAATTTTCCTTTTCTAGTAAAAAGTATTTTTATAATTTCATGCAATCTGTTTTCAATTTTTATAGACGCAAATTGTTCTGATATTTTCTTTTCGAAAATAGTTCCTTGTGTGTTCTGAATAACTCCTGTTCGGAATTAACAGTATCGGATTCGAAAAATAATTTAAACGATAGTATATTTCCTGAAAAAATACCCATCTAACATTTTACCATTCTGATAAAATACCTCCCCCCGTATAATACAATCTAAAGCACATGTAGTACCAACTGTAAGACAAAAAAAGTTAGCTTTAAGTCCCTACGATGATAAGCGATACTTAATACCTGGGGAAACAGATACTTTACCTTGGGGGCACTATAAAACTATTGAAATTAATGAAGATTGATTGTAAATGTTGGTTTATAAATAAAAGAAGTTATCTTATATATCACTTGTATTCAATCTAATGCTAATATAATATGAAAAACTGTAAAAATTATGTTTAATAAACTTCATGAATATTCTATATCACTGTTTCCTTCAATTGATAAATAAATTCTATATTACTACACACACACACACACACACACACACACACACACACACACACACACACACACACACACACACACACACACACACACACACACACACACACACACACACACACACACACACACACACACACACACAGTGCTCATGTATATCTTACACGAGAGAACGAGATAATGTGAATCACACGATGGTGTCGCGGGTAGGGGGTACGTGCAGTAGTATCTGGGGGAAAACTATATATATAGATATACTATCCCAACAAGACCGTCTCAAATAATTCAATGTAGTATGCTATTCTTTATGCGAATACTTTATGAGGTAATATTATATATATAGATATAGTACCTGCATACATAAATAGTGCAAAAATTCATGGGAATTATTATGTATATAGTACCTTGCGTACACCAATGGGGGTTAGCCTAGGGAAATTTCGAGGACTAAAATGTTCTAGGGAAATTTGTGGTTGGTCTAGGGGATACACACACACACACACACACACACACACACACACACACACACACACATAGTGCTCATGTATATCTTACACGAGAGAACGAGATAATGTGAATCACACGAGGGTGTCGCGGGTAGGGGGTACGTGCAGTGGTATCTAGGGGAAAACTATAGATATACTATCCCAACAAGACCGTCTCAAATTACAGAAATCAGTGTGCGCAGATATTTGAATCCAACGCGGGAAGGTACGCGCATGCGCAGTGGTGTCTAGGGGAAATACTATATATAGATATACTGACCATGTATAAGAGTGGGGCAGAACTCTCCTAGCTTACCTACTTAAAAAAACTTGTTTCATCGATGACTATGGTTCTGGACCATATAAAAGGCCCATCGGAAAAAGTTTTAAGGTAAGGTAAATATACCCACTTTTATATGTAAAAAGTATGAAATAATTAGTTTACATTTATGTATTAAAATGTGACTTCTTATTTCAGAGAAAAAAGGTGTCTAGCCCCCTTAAGTGATATTGACGTGACACGAAGCCAAAATGTAAAAAAGCGTTTTCACTATGTTTCATCATGTGCAGTTAATTCAGCAAATTTATTACAAAAAGCTTTTTCATTATTTTTTCCATTTTTCATTTTTCTTTTTTTTTTTTATTTTAAAGCAATCATGACAAAAAAATCTGTAAATATACATTAAAATACAATCTATTTACAATCTAATATAGTGAACGTCCATAAATATATGAGTTAAACATATTTTAAAATCTACTATTCAATTGATGTGAGAACAGGTGTGTAACAATAATATTATGAAAAAAAACTTATATTTATTTATTAACATTATACGTTATGTCAAAATTAGAATTCTAAATTACAAATATTGTATACATCGTGATACATTTATTCCTTGCCAATACAACTTATTTCTTCATCTCTGAAAGTATTGTATCTCTTATTATTATCTATGAATGTTATGAATATATATTAGTAAAATATAGTATATAGTATTAAATCAAAATTACTCCTGTAAAGAATGAAAATACTTGATACTGGATTTAGACCAAACATACTCATCATAATCATCGAAATCTTCTGGTAACATAATCGTATGAACACCAGGCTTTTTGCTTTCATAGCCGCATTTTTTATATTTTTCGTCTGTAGCGTATCCATCATGTTTAAGGAGGTTCGGGGGTTTTGATTGACGTCAACTTAAAGAATTTTTTACAATGATTTTTACACATGCCATGATACAAGCAACGATATACATTGAAGGTAAAGGTGTTAAGATGACGAAAAAAATTTTTTTAACTACATTTAATAATTATTAAAACTAGTTACCGTCAACTAGAAGAAAATTCAATAAAATATGACAATCATTTTGACTTTTTATCCAATTTAGATTTCAAAACGGTCATGTTGTTCCTTGTTCAATTTTAGGGGTAGTTAACTACCACAGGAAAAATTGGAAAATTATTTAAGCCTGCAAAGTTACAATCAATTGTTTATGAGAGACTTTCACATATTTATAAATAATTGATTGTAACTTTGCAGGTTTAGATAATTTTCCAATTTTTCATGTGGTAACTACCCGTGAAACTGAACAAGAAACAATATGACCGTTTTGAAATCTAAATTGAATAAAAAATCAAATAGTCTAGGCGCTGACAATACATTTCGTGGCCAAATTTTGTCCCGCCTGAACCAAAGTTTTCTAGGCGTTGTAATCAATTAATCCTATTTTAAATAAGAACGATTAAGCACAATAGCTTTTTCAAGAAAATTTATTAACGACGATGTGGTTTGATACACGTCTCAAAAACGAATGACATTTTGTTTCTTCTTTTTTCTTGGCTGATTTTTCTCGCATACCCCCTTTTGTTTTTATAAAACAATTTTCCTAAGCAACATAATAACATTCGAAATACAAGTGCCTCTCACCCCCCATCCGTGCAGAAACCTTTTGGATTCTACACCCCGGTCTCCCCCTCCTCGTATCGAACTAATCGATAGCTAAGGGGGTAGCGTACATCGTCGATTTAGTTAATCGTGATGCACACTTTACGCAGCGTACTAATTATGCCACGTTGAGACACCTATATTTTATTTAATAAAATCAATACCCCTCCTTTAAAACTTAAAAGGATTACGCGAAAAAAGCCAGCCAATTACAAAAGGCGTATATGTCGGGAACAGGCGTAATTTGGCTTGCTGAATCAGAATTTCAAGGGTTCCCGGCCGAAAAAGTGGGAGAAAAAAAGTTTCTAAATAAAAAAACAAACGTTTTGAAAAAAGTTTCAGCTCGCTGCGATATTTTTCTTCGGAGATATGGCCTTTTAAACAATTAAATTGTTTATAAATTTTTTTCTCCCACTTTTTCGGCCGGGAACTCTTGAAATTCTGATTCAGCAGGCCAAATTACGCCTAGAAAACTTTGGTTCAGGCGGGGACAAAATTTTCCACGAAATGTATTGTCGGCGCCTAGACTAAAAATGATTGTCATATTTTGTTCAATTTTCTACTAGGTGACGGTAGCTAGTTTTAATAATAATTAAATGTAGTTAAAAAAATGTTTTCCGTCATCTTAACATCTTTACCTTCAATGTATATCATTGCTTGTATCATGGTATATGTAAAAATCATTGTAAAAATTCTTTAAGTAGACGTCAATCAAAACCCCTGAACCTCCTTAAGATCCAATCTTGAGTTAATAAGAAAATGTTTTTAATTTATATTTTAAAATTCTAAATATATGCAAATTTTTTACTTTCTTCATAAAGTACCATAGTTACAAGTGTCCCAAAAATCATTATATTATTATTTATACCAAAAAAATTGCCATCATCGTTTACAATAGCACCATTCATTAAGGGATTACATACACCTTTTCGAAAAGCCATTCCTGTTAAAAAAACCCATTGTTGAAATTCATTTCTGTCAATAAACTTTCGCTTTTGAGAGAATGTTAGAGTCATTGTAATTTTCCACATTGTATTTGTTGTTATTATAATCAGATTTTCAATTATTTTTTTTGTCTAATTACATTGTAGTTCTAATAATAAAAGCGAGTAAGTGATTAATGCAATTGATAAAGATAATCAAATGTTAGTATGTGTGTAATTAAATATTTACTCTAACATTCCATTATACAATAATCAGTGCAAATGTATACCAAAACACTCATAATAATCTTTGGATATCCCATACAATCTGCGAAGAATTCTAGTATTCTTTGTATGGTTTCAACTATTATTAATTCATTAATATCCATAGTCAAGATATCGAAACAATAACCGGGAAATAAAATATTTTTTTATTATTTTTTTTTTCACAATTTTTCAATGCATTTCGTTAATTTTCTGGGGTAAGTTAATTAGAAAGATGTTTCTAATTTGAATCATGAGATAGTAAAATACATAATAAATAGTTGATTATAAAAATATTGATACGCGTTACATTCAACTCTTATGTCACTAATCAACCATTTATTGAAATTTTTTCATCCATGATTTGATTCCGTAAAAGATTTCATAAGATAGTAAAAATAAATCTGAAGAAATATTTATTTTATTATATTCTTTGACCTAATCAAGTCTCGTATAAAAAAGATATAAATTGTATAAATTTATTCTCAGAATTCAACCAAAATGCATAGATTTTGCAAAAAATAAAAAATCTCTTAAAAAGTTCTCTATATTCCTATGTTATAAATTAAATAATTATTTTTTGAAATCTTCACCAGTCATGAGTTTTAGTGAGAAGAATCGAAAATTCAAACCCAGTCATGGTAACATTGCATAATTTTTTTGGAAATATTTTTCTATTTCTCCAAAATTATTCAACGCTAAATCCATGTTAATTGTGTTTTCTAAACCATCAAAATCAAAACTATCAGTTGTAGTTCAGTGCATGTTGTTCCTATAAATGTAATGAAATATTTTAAATTTATCAGTTTGAAGCGTTACTTTTACATGTATTTGAATATGATGTTCATTACTTCAACTATAACTAGAGTGTTGATTTTAAAATTAATATTTAGTTCATTGATTCTTCATTTCATCTGCAAAATAATTCAAATATATAAAATTGAGTTAATTTCCAAAAAATCTTTTAACTTAATGTAATTTGTTACGGTATCCAAAAACTCCAGTCATTTGTTTTATCTTTGATACAATAAATCTTTTTGTCCTGTTTCTATAGAAATTGTCTTCCATTTTAACAACATATTGTGTTAATGCCTCTTTCGAAAACACCTGTCTATAAATGATAATGTGTAAGTATATTAGAAATTTATAATTCACTAAACAATTTTTCTCACATAATATTTAGCATTACAACCACTCGTGTCAGATTACTCTGCAAGGCATTAATGTGGCATCCAATGCAGCATTTTCACAAATGATATCATTGCCATCCAGAAACTCCTTTATTAAAAAGTAAATCTAGTGAATCCCTCGAAATCTTTTCGAGATTTAAGATCAAATACGGTTCTTACTTTATAATCAAGACCATTAGAATTTAAAGTCCAAATAGATACATTTTTGATGACTTCACTATCTCTTGGATGTGTAATTTATAAAGAATACCTTTAATCTGGATTTCGAAAGGGTGCGTTCAATTTTCTTGTGCTGATGAAACATTCACAATTATTATTATTATTATTATTATTATTATTATTATTATTATTATTATTATGATTATTATTTGTTATTATTAAATGTTATTTGAAATGTAATAAATAATAATAAATTTTAGAATATTAAATTATATATTAAAAATAAATAAGAAAAAAATGACTTACGTATTCACGAGCTAGTATGAATAATAATAATAGTAATGCTATTGAAAAGATATTTACTGCGAAAAACATAACTGAACTTGATTATAGTCTTGAACAAATGTTTTTAAAAAATTTCAAAATTGCAACAAATATGCCTTCTTACAATATTTAACTTCATAGACACGATAAACTTTATGTGATTGATATGAAAAATATTAAAAGATAATTTACTGAAAAAGTATTATGAAAATACTTTATAAATGTTCTAAACAATTAAAATTATGTATATTTAAGCGACAGAGCTGAAATTATATTTTAAACTTATAAATTTACGCAATGTTACCTTGCAAATTTTACTTTTGGTAATCCATGCGTTTGATTAACAACCCTAGCGGAAATAATAAATGTTAAAAACTGTAAATAACTGTTATGAATAATAAATATCTGTATAAAACTGTTAAAAAATGTCGGAATTGGGAATGTAAATAACAATAATTTACAGTTTTTCACAGTTATTTACAGTTTATAACAGAAATGTATTGTTACTTACAGTTATTTACAGTTTTTTACAGTTCCTTCGCTATCTCAAGTAGCATACTGTTGTATTTACAGTTATTTACAATTATTGAGTTTTCTGTAGTTTTCAATAGTTTTCTATAGTTGTCTACAATTTGTCACAGTATTTTTACAGTTATTAACAGTTTTTCCCAAAAAATGACACTTTTGGATTATAATTACTATTTTTAATGTAAATGACTGTATTCTTGATAATTATTATATTCACTCATGTTAATACTTAATAATCGAGGTTGTATGTCGAGTTTGTATGAGTCAACGAAAAGCACAAAGTATACTCATATGACGTTGATTTCCGTCCTGTTCAAAGCCAAAATAGATAAGAATTACTCAGACGATCATATCCAAGTGATGCTAATTAACTATATGTAATAATTTTGCATTATCTATTTTGGGCCTGAAGAGGACGGGAATCGCTCTCGAAACGTTGACATACTATCTCGATAACTTTTAATAACAGTTATTTACTTTTCGATTTTCTGAAAAAATATTCAATTTTATTATTGGAAAATGTGAATAAGTATAAATAACTATTGAATACTGTCAGTAACTGTAAAAAATTGTAACGAGCTGTTAAAAATTGTAAATGACTGTTCTTTTCATTGCCAATTGCGACATTTCATTTTTTTACATTTATTATTTCGACTAGGTAAGATAAACGATTTGATGATAGTCGTCAAGAAAGATTAATCTTTTGCTACGAACTATTGTTGATACGTTTACAATTATTTATTATTTATTATTATAAATATTAGCATCCAATTTAAAAATTTAATTATGCAATAAAAATGTAATTTATAATTTCCTTTACCATATGCTGAAAAATACTGTTGGCAGATGATAAAGTAGGAATGTCACATTCGATTTTTCCGAATATGCATATAGATGTCACTTATCAACTAAAATTCCAGTTTTTATGTGAATTTTTGGCTTATTAAAAAGTTAACCATATTTAAATATAATAACTAATAAATAACACGACGTTAGCTTTATTTGTCGACAATATTAGACTAATCAGAGTGCGAATTAAAATCTAACAATGCTTTTAGCCTTTAATTTGATATTCAACACCATGGATAAATGGACATCGATTACTAAATTAACAATGTATTTATTTCTGACACGAGTAACTTAAAATAAAAATTTATTTAGTAATTTTGTAGTGTATGAGATGTATGTAGTTTATTTGACCCAGTATATGACTTATACTTTTTCCCATACTCGCTTTCGATGCAGTTTTCTTTAAATACTACGCAATCTCTAAACAGTACTTTATAACCGAATTTCTGCTTTTAGAGCAGATAACCGAAGGCTTAATTCTGCTGCGTTAGTTTCAACGTCACCGGTGATCGAACATCCTCTCGAACTTTTTGATAGGAACAAAAATGATCTAACTAATCGACGAAGTTGCATTGATATATAGCGCGGTCATCCATTCAAGTACTAATCGTACTTATGTTGTATGTATTCAGTGATCGACCGATCAGGCGCTGCAGTTGCGCAGAATATTTTATGAATGTTTAATGATGGTTGACATAGGAGGTAAGTAGTTAAAATATTTGACAACATGTATCGGAGACTAAAATTTTCTCGTTTCTAGCGAGACATATGACGGAATTCGACCACTGTGATCAGCTAAAGAATAAGTACCATTTTATCAAACATATTTCGGGTGTAATACTGTAATCCACAGATTGACAAAGTTAAATTAGGAAATAGAAATAAGAACAACAATTACAATCTTTCTTTCTACAGTTAGGTCACTATTTTTTTAATAACTTTAGCACAATCTTGGAACCTTTAGGAAAAAATTTACGCGTCGCCGAATTCATGTAGTATTTTGACGACTTAAGGGGATGTGAGTACCGACGTTATTTTTCAAACAAGCATAACTCACGCAAATATCAATAGAATTATCCAGAAAAAAATCTGCATAGAGTGTTTGAGTGTACGGAGCGCTTGCAGACGTCTTTTTCCAAAAAATGATGAGAATTTATTTAATTAAATAAAAACCGTACTGTCGGTAAGTAGGAATCTACAATTGACCTACTTTTCAAACGAGCATAACTCACGCAAATATCAATAGAATTATCCAGAAAAAAATCTGCATATAGTGTTTGCGTGTACGAAGCGCTTGACAGCCGTCTTTTTCCAAATAAATGTTTGAATGTTGATTTAAAAAAATATTGAAATTAGGGTTGCACATCCCCTTAATATAATTCTAAATGAAATAATGTCTTTTCGATTGGTATCCAATACGGGCTATGTATTACAAACAGAGCATAATATTATGTTGAGTATTGACTAAAACCAATATTATATTTATCGCTAATTTCCCATACGAAAAAAAGTACTCAATGTGTACGAAATTACTTCCAATTGGGTGTCAACACGCAATACTTATGTGTTTTTTTTCGTATAAGGGTTATGTTTAGATAAATTCTAGTTTTACTATCATTATTAAGTATATCCAATAAATACTCCATAAAATGTAATTTCATTGATTTTCTATTTTTCGCTATAAAAACGCTAAGAAGAAATAAGAAATTCTACAAAATATTAGGGTTGCCAGAATTCAGCAACGCTTTTTGATAAAGAGTTAAATATTATTGTTACCACTAACTAAAATTATTTGGTCCTTTATTGAAGATCTGTCTATCAAGGACCGTTTACTTTTTTTTTATCCAAAGTTTCATCCTTATGAGATTATAAGTTATAGTTGGGTTTTCTATGGAGATTGGTGCTGTGGAACTTCTTCTTAGTTTTCGTTTAATGTACATATATAGGGACTAGATCATATAAACTAGTTAAAGAGTCTTTATATAGTTATAATAAAGTAACTCGGGGGAAAGCGGCTGCACATACATTTCTGCGGCCTCTATTTATGGGAAAGCTTCATTAGACATGAGTAGCTAAAGAATGTGAAAAATATGGCTTATAAATTATTTCAAAATTTTCCGAAACATTTTCAATTTGTTACAAGAGAATTAATTATACTCATGCGGTAAATAATCACCTTCCACACTAGTGTCATAATGTACTATTATACATTTTGGCCGATTTTGCCCTGAAAACAAAATTAAAAAAAAACTTTTTCGGATTAAATTGGCTAAATTAACTAAACATGACGAAGCATAGTCAAAACGCTCTTTTTACAATTTGGCTTACTGTAAAGTCAATATCACTCCTAGGGCGTTCTCAATTTTTGATTTTGTAAAAGATGTACCATATTTTGGTGTATCTTTAATAATTTTGTCTAAACATGCTTGCAGAAACATGCACAAAATTTCACGCTTCAGGTGACCGAATTACTATTCGAGCGAGAGGCTATTCAGTCTAAGAAATGAGAAACCAGCTAATCCGTTCGAAATCACAGTGAAATCACTGAAATAACATGGAATCATCTAAAATTTGAAAATTTATTTGTTTGATTGTGTAATTATACATGAATTTATTTAAAATCATTTGAATTTGCATCATTCAATCGAGATCTTAATAAATCAAAACCAAAACAAATATCGTCAGTGTAAAAGTAGAAAATTTATTCTTGCCACCTAAGAAGAGCAATTAAATGCTAGGAATAAATTTTCTACTTTTTTACAGTATAAGTTTTAAGTTTTACTCTTTTGCGAAAAAATAAAATCAGTTAATTATTTAAGATATAATGATTCTAATGGCAGCTCCAATATATATAATATTACAGTTAATTATTGTTTAAGGGTGGCAAGGTTAAACTGCTTTTAGGAAAGAGGTAATTCGTTTAATTATACTCTTTTCGGGTGGCGAGGTATAAATCTTCTACTTTTACAAAGTAAAAATCGTAAGGTTTACTCTTTTGGAAAAGAGTAAAATGTATTTTTCACACTTTCCAGTTCTCAAAATCATGTTTTCTTTATAAAAGAGTAAAGTTTGCATTTTATTCTTCACAAAAACTAATAATGATATTTTACCATTTTATAGAAAAGTGAACTTCCAATTTTCTAAATTTTTGTGTAAATTTTTACTCTTTTAGGTTAAGAGTGTATGAACCCTGAACTTAGAGTTTAAGATTCATGGTCGATTTCATCTTGATTTCAGAATCATTGGAAATTATTCGAATTCTTTGAAATCATTACCACGATTAAAAAGATTACAACATTTTGTTTTTAAATAATAATTCAACTTTCCAATCACTGAAATCATTGAATGAAATCATCTGAAATCTGCAATCACCTGTACCATAAGTTTCTATGTGAATAGTGAATAGCCCCTCGACTTCGAGTTTAGTTGAAAAAGGACAAAATAGTTACTTACACTTGATACTAACTGATGCATAACATTTTTATAAATACTCAAAATGAGAAAGCAATTTGAATTGTTCTTTAAGATGCGATAGAATCTGTGAAATAAATTTTGCAACGAATTCTGTAACTTAGTCACGAAGGAAACGACATTGTTATTTCAAACTTTCCGAAGCTCTCGAATCAAAAAACTGCCCAAAGCCCCGCACGCTTCGGCCTCGCGTAATCGGCGAACAAATTGCTCCCTCCAACCACCTCCCACGCATATATATAACACAGTGCGTGCTACCCCGTAGGTCTGCCCACGCGGGCGCTTGGATACGCAGACAGAGCACCTGACCCAACCGCATACACACCCTCTGCCTGTATAGCCCGCTCGTTCCTTCTCCGATTCTCGGAATGCGAGAAACACCGGCTACGTATAATCGGGAGGTACATACACGGGGCAGCACCTATACCATACTTACACCATCAGCGCGCGCGTGTCGGCGTCACCCTGGCAACCGATCGCGTATACACACATAGAGGGGCCTATAAACATGCGGAGTACTGCTGCTGCTGCTGCTGCTGCTGCTGCCGCCGCCGATAAATAAAACACGCGGTGGCGGCGGGGATACTTGGACTTGGCGACGTGCGTCACACAAAACTTACTTCGTCGACTTTACGTTAGAAAGAAGATGCCGCCGCCGTCAGGAGCGCACAGCTGGGCTGCCGCTGGGCCCGCAGCGCCGCTGTAGCTGCTTTGAGGTTCTGGTCAAGGAGGTCTTAATGCGTACGAGATAGCGAGGAGGATGTCCGGGAAAAGGGTGACCGAGAAGCTCTCGGAGATCGACGAGCACGTCACGAAGCATTACGATATCGTACGCCGGTTAGGAAAAGGGGTAAGTTGAAAACACGATGTGCGAAAGTTGCGTGCACGAAGTTCTTACTGGGAGATGACGTATACTTTTGACCGGTGGACCAAAAATAGTTGAACAAAATGCCGGGAATTGAAATACGTGGTAAACAGTGTACATACTTCAAAAGCTTGGTTTTTGTAGTATGCTTTTATTATAGGTAAAAATTAAAGATCGGTTGTATAAATGAAAAGTTGGAGAGTAATATTTTATAATATTATCGTAAAAATAAGTTAATTAACTTATTTACATTTGTGTGTAAATCGATCTGACAAATTATGTGTACCAGGTATACTTTTTAACATAAATTTTTTGATCGATACCTCTTTACTCATCAGTGTCACACTGTAGTATATGATGAGCATGTTCCTAGAGCCGTGAGTAGTATTTCACATTATAGTCAATACATGAAAGTAGGTATGAAACTTTTTATCCTAGTATTCATATAACAATTTTTTGAGTAATTTTTTGTTTAAGCAAGGTGAAAAAATTTATTGAATTTTTTTATCGTCGTATATAAGTATTAGGTTCAAAAACTTATTGAGTTTTTTTTTTTATCGTCGTATAGTATTGCATTTTGGTGCACGTGCTTATTTGGTTAACAATGTTATGTTTATTTGTGGTCCATTCATTTTTCGAATAGAAGATTAATATTTACTTGTTTCTCCGTATTTATTTTTCAATTCTATTTGAATACCAAAATACTCTGATTGTATTTTGCATTTATTACACCTATTGTATGGATTCATAACTGCGTTTTATAAAGCGTGATTATTGGATCAATATTACACATATTTCCAATTGTATTTACAAAAAGAATAGTTCAAATTCATGCCGTACTATTATTTTTTCTATGCATTTCATACATAACGTACAAACATTTAACGATAAAATTTTTGTGATAAAATCAAGGATTAAAACATATATTTACGAAGTTTTTATATTATAAAATAATGTCGGTTATACATAAAGTGTCCGCAATAGTAACATATAGAAGATTTATTATTTTCCAAGCAATAATCATGGGTAAATAGAAGATGTATAATGATTATGAATTATCAACTTTCTAGTAATACACTAGGACTATATCTCTTTGTGTTTTCAAGCACACTGAACTGATTTCATATACAAGTTATGATGCGACGTTGTATGTAAAGACTGATTTCAAGAGATAGCATACGACAATTGATTAAACAACATGCTATTTTCGTATCTCCTACACCCTACGATGAAGCTTATACAAAAAGAGTTGACGGCCTTTGGGAAACGACTTTTGTGTAGGCTTTGAAAGTTGATTTCTGGTACCTTAAATTGAAACGTCACGCGCAACTCGTTCTAACGAGCTCTTTTTTGCGAACTATATGAGATACCCAACCTCAGTAAACTTAACTATCGAGTAAGTAATCGAGGCGACATCATGTTTTTATAGAAAGCTAAGTGTATTTTAGATTGAGAATTTTGTTTACCCAAGAAAAAGGGTAGAACGAGTTTTGGGTAGAGAACTTCATTTTTAGGCATAAAAAATTTACTCTCAAAATGTAGACATAAAAAACAATATTTCCACTTTTCTAAAGAATCCATTTTGGTAAGTAATTATTGACGGCTTTTAACAAAGAACTTAATTTTTTACTTCAAATAACTTTGTATTTAAAATTTCGCAATATTGATAATATTATTTTGTTTTTTTAGAGTATATGAATATATAATTTTTCATTGTGGTTTTATTTTAATTAGTTTAAATGATAAAATAATCAGTTAAATTTTCAAAGCATGAAAAAATTAATCTTTTTATAATCTGATTTAATTATTTAGTTTTAAATATAGTTAAGAATAAAAATTCAATTCCAAAAATTCAAATCTAGCGGTAGTAGCGAATTTTCATGCCTATTTCTTACAGATTAATCAAAATCAATTTTTAAATGCTTCAAAATATCCGTCCATCGTTTTTTTACAAAAGTAGATAATGTTCACTATAAGTGGTTTAAAATACCGATAAATCGATATTTCATTTAAATAATAATTTCAGATTGATAATACTTTTCGAGACATAAAATTAAAAAAAAAGTAATATGCAATATATTATCTTATCAGAGAAGATATATTTAGTAATGTTAAATTTTATTATATTATCACTTTCTATTCGGTACAAAATTGAGCGGAAAATCTTTCATTATTTCCAATCACTGCACCGGAGGCAGCCCGCGGTGGCTTTAATTACCATCGAAACAAGCAAGCGGAGAAATTAGAATGCATGGTAGTATAGACAACACAGTTCCCTTTATTTCCGTTAAAAGCGTCGCCTTCTACAGTTCAATCGAAAGCTCCGACCGCAGCAGCAACCGGAGCCGGTGAAGCGGTAGTGCTCGCTGAAACAATCGATATACGTATCAAAGCACATGCCTCTATTCCAGCTTTGATATTAAAAAGACAAAAGCCAAACCCAATGAACACCATAAGGTAGTACCGAATTTATATTTGCCTCCTCAATGCCGTCTATACGTTGGTAAAATCGTTTAGAAGGAAAATAGATTCTCAATTTTATAAATTAATACCGATGGGGAATTTATAACGCTAATTAGTGAATTTATAAATACATCACAATAAAAAAGTCTATAATTACGGACGTTTAGATAGAGAACATTTTTAAAGTCTAGCTAGTACAGAGTAAGAATTATCTTTATTAATCAAAATTCTGATGTAGAATAACGTTGATATATGATAACATTTTAATTAAAATGTATGATTTAATATGATATATGCTCTGTAAAGTTAAAATCATAATTAATACAAAACAATTTATCTGCTATATTTATACTTTATGAAATCATATAAATGATAAAATAATCAATCCGTACAAATTGTCGTATTATTGTTTTTTAGTATAAAATATTCAATACCAATTACCGGTTAATCTATTAATAAAAAAGTTCATGGCGATGAAAATTGAAATAAAGGTTAAGCATTATCAGCTTTTTTTTACCACTGGTCTGATATTGTCAAAGAATTGCTTGATATTATTTGTTAGTTTTCAAATTTAAATGACATCAAATGATTAATAAATGTAACACAATCATACGCAAAATCAACTACATTCTTATTTAATATTATATTAAAAAGAAAATTTTTTGTCTACATTAACAATTTTGACATTTGATACATAAAATCTATGTATTACATTCCTCTTTTTCAGGCTTACGGAATAGTATGGAAAGCGATTGATAAACGAACCAAGGAAATCGCAGCCGTGAAGAAAATTTTCGACGCATTTAGAAATCAGACTGATGCTCAACGTACATTTCGTGAAATCGTATTCCTGCTCTCGTTTTCTAAACATGAAAACATCATCCAGTTGATTGGTTTGCACAAGGCAAATAATGATCGCGATATTTATCTGGTTTTCGAATATATGGGTAAGGAGATATGTTTATCTAATATAAAAGTGTTCCAACTATACCTTGACATTATTTTATACTACATATAAATGACTATTGAATTGTCGAAATTACCTATTATTCTTAACATAACATTTGATTAAACTATTTGATTTTTATTGAACTAATAATTGCCCTTTATTTGATATGTTTTTATTTATTATTATTATTTTATTAACTCTATTAATTGTTTCGTTTTCTCAGTTCGGCACCTAGTTCATAAAATATATTAAAATTATTTGGTTAACCTTTTCTCAATTTTCAACATTCTTTTATAGAAACAGACCTTCACAATGTCATAAAACGAGGGGCAATATTAAAAGACATTCATAAAGTTTATATAATGTATCAACTCTTAAAAGCTATCAAGTACATTCATTCAGGGAACGTGATTCACAGAGATTTAAAGGTACAATTTATTATTTTTTATCATATATCTTTTATCATATTATTTTTTTATACTTCTATACTTAATTCAAAGATATACTAATAATTTAGTACTTAATATTTTGTCATATATAACAAAAACAATATTTTAAGTATAATAATAAATTAATGTTCAATACTAGATTAGCTGTAAATTACAAGAAATTAATACATATTATCGACTTATTTTCATTATAATATATTTCAAAGTACAATGTGACATCTAACAGATGCTCACATAATAATTAAAAAGATTAATAATAATTTAATGAGGAGTTCCTGGTTAGAATTCAGGGTTGACGAGTATTGGCAAGCTTCATTTTCTTATGTCCCATAAGACAAAGAGAAAATCATTGATAACTGTCCTCTAAATAAATTGATTGCCTTCTCTGTTTGTCTCTCAGCCCTCTAACATCCTGCTAAATGCCCAGTGCCATTGCAAGATTGCCGATTTCGGATTGGCGCGCTCGGTTAGCCAGCTGACTGAAGGCGACGGCGAGGCTGGAAGCGATCCCGCCTTGACGGATTACGTCGCCACGCGATGGTACAGAGCGCCGGAAATATTGATTGCCTCGAAAAGGTGAGCTCTCGGAAAGAAAAAGGACAGAGAGAATGAGGGATGAGTGTTAGGAGAAGGGGAAGAAGGACACGGGGAGATCGCGTGCGCACGCGCGCGATGCGCTCACGGGAAAAATAGCTGGTGACACGAACCGCTCATGACCTTTGATCCCTCGATAACTTCGGTGATGTGGTATGATTTAGTGCAAGTTTGCGATCCGTCGTGGAATCGATCTCGAATGAATAGGCGTTCGAGTGTCTGTGAACAAACTTGCCATCTTTTTTTTAAACTTCTAGCGACACATTTAATAAGTTTTGCCTCTGTATTTCATTATTATATCTAATTGGTTAACTTGTTTGATGATTTATGAAATGTCATATTGGCTATCAATTCAATATCTTCTACAATTAGCTTTGATATCTGTAATTAATAATGAGGTAACTTTATTGCATCGCTGTAACATTTTTATGGTAAAATGCCGCCTGATTTGATATTGAAATATATTTTTATATATTATGAAGATGGCTGCGCAACTTACATGAAATATTAGATCAATAATCTGCATGACTTCACAAACTTCTTATAAAATAAAAATCCAATTAGTGTAACTTAATCAGATCCTTAACAAAACTAGACAAATTAAAAATTGTCTGTATAAGTGACGTAGCGATTTTATCGAGGGGCTACTCGCAATGGCAATTACTTCAGCCTTTTCACATATCATTGAAATCATTATGAATCGTTAATAACGTTATTTGCAGAGAACAAAACATCCTTACTGATATCTGTAAACAATAGTCTGGATGCTGTATAAAGATTGCTTGCAAAAGGTCAAAATACCAATGTACACGTGTTAGTTACCTTTTTACACGTAAAAATAAAAGAAAAAGTAACTTATTAAACTTGAAAATGGATTTATTAGACATTAAATTTTAAGCTCTTCAGGAGGATTTTTCGTTAAGGAGCGTATTTAATGGGTGCTTCCTACGGACCCCAATATTTTTAGCCCTCAATATTAATATTATTGCTTGCAAAGTAATTTAAAGTTTTAATTATAGATGAACTTACACAATTCAATTCAAATTTAATGAATTTAAAACTGTATGTTACGCATTTTGCTTAAATTTTCGAGATTAATAGTTAAATAACTTTGCCAAATCTTCGTTCACCCATATATTTTTTCATTGATTCCCTTTCCTGATGGTTTCGAAAAAACACGCACACACACACACACACACACACACACACACACACGCATACGCACATATTTTTTCTTACTACCTAAAACTAACTAGCAGTATGAAATTTATGTAAACAAAGATTGCAATAATTATTATTTGTCACATATTTCAATTTTATCCAAAAATATTAGCTCGCGTTTTCTACTTTTATTCTATGTATTTGATATTTGAATAACTTGAATTCTAAGAAAATGTAATAAAATAGAAAGCTCATTTAATAATTCTAATAAAGTAGAAAGCTCGCTTTTTCTACTTTAACGTTGCAATTGCGGTATTACTTCATTCTCAGAAAAGCAAATAAAAACTCGATTTTTCTAAAAAAAGATAAATTACTAAAGAATTATTCTACAAAAATGAATTAACAACAAATTAATAACAAATTTAAATGTATTACGCATATTATTTATTCACAATAAAACTTTAAAGTATTAATTGGTAATAAAGCTTTAAAATATTAATTTAGTCTCTAATTTAAAAACGTAACAATTTTATATATAAAATCAATTTAAATTGATTTCATTGTAACTCTTAAAATCACGTGAAATTGTCATGAAATCGATTCACTTGTGCTATCATTCACACACCGTTCTCTTGAGTGAGTAGGCCTCGGTGCTTTAATCTGTGAATTTTCGAAAGAAAGGTATAGTAAATATTATTAAAAATAGCTACTTGTATTTTTAGTAACAGTTATAAAAAAATTTTTCTGCCCTCCGGCCGGAAAGCACCAACTTCCCGGCCGCTGCGCGAAACGAAGTTGCCGCTTTTCAGCGCCGTCGAGCAGAAAAATAGTATACATACCTTGGCCAATAAAAAAGAAAGCCTCAGATCACATGTAATTGTCGGCCGAGGCTTCGCCTCGGCCGACAATTACATGTGATCTGAGACATTTCTTATTTTACTGGCCTACGTATCTAATATACTATTTTTGTACAATAATAGCATCTATAAAAGTTTGATTCTTTGTACGGACTTAAGGGGACAAGCCATGGTTGAACCTGAAAAAAAAGCTATTGTATTAATTCTTTAATAACAAAGCCAATATATAATTTTAAGAGTTTAAACTTTTTTTTATTATTAAGTTATACAATTACCTATAATTTAAGACTACATCATCCAAGTGTTTAAGATTTTGGTCTTGCAGTCCATTAGATTAAGAAACCCTTCTGAATTAGAAACTGGCATGTCATTGCCGCAGGAAATTTTTTTAACAAAGCAAGGCAGGGGTCTGGTTACTTAGGAGTACCTTTGTAGTTATACCAGTTATAGAAAATGTGAGCTACTTTTTTTTAAAAAAATTTTTAAAATTGTTTTTTAATGAAAAATCTAATTTTTTTATGTTTTTTTTATTAAAATTTCAATATTTTTTGTAATTTTATTTTATAATTTTTTTTCTAAAGCCTTTTTCAAAAAAGTACCTCACATTTTCTATAACCAACACAATTTTAAAGATACTCCTAAATTTCCAAACCTCTAGCTTGCTTTATTTAAAAGAAATCCTGCGGCAAAGTCCCTGTAAATACAAAAAACAAGTTATTCAGAAATTCAATTCAAAGTTTTGGTTTTCTATAACTTTATATAAGTTTCAAAACTACTTACCAAAAATTTTTTTTTCATTCTGTATGATATACTTTAGTGGAAAAATGAAACAGATGCAAATTAGATGAAAGTAGTCCTGGCTAAATCATTTTAACTGTTGAATAAACCTATAAAAAAGAATTTCATTAATTCAACAATATTTTTAAATTTTTTAGATTAATACATAAATGTTGTACTTATTTTTTTTTCGTACTAGGCTGAAAACATTGTTAGTCATAAATGTTATTGACAGTAAAAATAACCTCAAAATAAATTAATCCTTTTATGAGAGCCAATAACACACCTGTAAAAAGAAAAAAATTAATAAATATTATATTAGCTATTATCGCATAACAATAACTTTTTACCTACTCTAGTAAGAACCTGGTGCATATGACTCTTCAGGTAAATTCAATTGCAGTCTCCTTCGTTTTCTCCTATTTTTTAAAGTGTTTTCTTCGGCATTCCTCTCAGCATGAAATAATCTGATGTCATTGCTTTTCTGTGCCCACTCAATTGCAGCTACTCCAGGTTTCACATCAAAGGCTTCCATAATATTCAGAAAACCAACTCTTCCATCGTTGAAGCAAGTGACAGCAATACAAGCACCTGCTGTGAGCACATGTACACCACTGAAGGAGGTCTTGGTTACAGTCTTCCAAACTGAATTATTAAAACTCTCATTACTATTTTGGGTGTAACCGCCTAAACATCTGTGAAGCAGCTCCTGTTCAGAGAGATCTTTGTAAATTGGTTTCAACTGCTCCATAATCACTGCAGGAATACTGTCTTTATGATGAAAATCTTTTAGTTTTTTTTGAGCCTTCGCTTTTTGCCACTTGCACCAACTGCTCTGTCCTGGTGGGCATAAATGATGTTGAGGATTCTGGTCTGTGGAATTCTTGTGGTAGTACGTAGCCCATATAGCATTCAGCATTTTTTCTACAGAGTCCGTGTTGTTTCTGATGGCATTACCATAATATGTGGTGAGCTGATCAATTACTTTTGCTGTTAATCGTTCTTGGCCTCCAATGGTTTTTCCATCGTCTAATAACTTTTTTCCAAAATTTTTCTTTAAATTCCTGAGTCTGGTTCCCATTCGTTTCTGGACGTGTCCCACACACTCCTTCTTCTCAACTTTAACTTCATCTCCATACGGTTTGGCCTGGCACAAAGCACTGTACACTTTCGAATCTCCATCTCCAATGTAATGATGGTATTTTACATTATACTTTTCTTGAGATCTTCTAAACATTTACACAACTCCATCGACTTCCATCTTTCCAGCACTTCCTTCATGGTTTGCTGCACATTTATCTTGATGATCACTGAACCAGTCTTCATATTCTTCTGTGCCTTTTCTATTTTCCCACTTTAAACATGCTTTACAAAAACTGTTCTTGATAAATATGTCAAGAACTTGTTGAGAACGCAAGCCAATCAAACTTGAAATTCCTTGAAGACTGCGTCTGTTGGTTTCATAAGCATTGCTTTGAGCTCCAACTTGCTTGCTCGTGCTTATAATTCTTCTCTCTGAACAATTTTTGCACATAATGTTAAATTTGGAGCCAAGTCTTCGAATATCTTCTTCTATAATTTTAACTTGTCCTTTACATATTGCACATACAAGAAATTTCTCCAGCTGTAAGAACAGAATGTTTATATCTATTATTCTGTTTCTTGTTTGTGACGCTTCTACAGATATATCTTTTATTTTCCCTGAAGTTGTACTTCTTTTCCTTTTGTTCGTGATTTTTTGTTGAACATTCTCTGAATTTTTGTTAAATCCTTTATGTTTTTTTTTTCTTCCAAATTTTCTCTTCTTTCCTGGAGCTCCTGATGTTCTATTTCTCTTGTCAGAATCCATAGTGGCTAATATCTAATCCTCTATAATGTTAGTTATTAAAAAACACAAATAAAAGTCACTCACTGAACTCACTAAATTAAAAATATTAACAATACTTTGCACAGTGCAGTTAACCTAAAATCGCTGTCTTCTAAACTCTCAGTTAAAAGAGTTCTACACAGCACTTTATTTACAAAAAAATTTTTTGCAATACTGAATAAATTGCATTGAAAAATGCAGATTCAATTATATTCAAAACACTTTTAGTTTTAATCTCAACGACTATGGCGCTGACAGAACGTAAACAGATGAGATTTTAAACCATCTATATGTATTGTACGTATTATACTTTTGTATAAGTAGAGTAAAAGTAAAATACACGAGGTTTATACCTCGAGTTAAGTTTGCCTACTATGTCAATGTACATTTACGTTCTAAATTCAGTATTGTATGCTGTGAAGCATAAAATAATATAAGATTAACAATAGTATATCTAAAATGGATAATTTAAGAAAAATCACTAAATATGCAAAAAAGTGACTTCACGGTTTTAGCTGTATTTTCTAAACGAAATCGAATTTGGAAATGCGGTTGGAAGCATAGTATTCAGCGGAAAATTTGCTATCAAAATAGTACATAAAAAAAAAAATCGATTTTTCGACCCCCTAACCATGGCTTGTCCCCTTAAGTAATCATGTCTTTTGAAAACTCAAAAATCTTTAATCAAAGAAGGCACAACATTCTGTCACGCGTCGTATTTCCTCAATTATTCCCACTCTCTCAGCCACAGTCTACATAATAGACTCGGAGCATGTAGATTGCTTATTTCGCAGGTACACGAAGGGAATAGATATGTGGTCGCTGGGCTGCATCTTCGGCGAGATGCTGCTTGGAAAACCGCTGTTCCCCGGCTCCTCGACGATCAATCAGGTTGAGAGGATCATGGCTACGCTGCCGCCACCGACAGAGGAAGGTGAGGGTGCAAAAGCTTTCACACACGCGTTCTCTCCCCTCTTGTTACTTATTTATCTTCGCACGCTCTTTCTCGGTTTCGTGCGAGATTTATTTGTAGCTCGACGAGTATTAGGATGCCCAGAGCTGTATTCTTTTTTTTTGCTCACTGTCAGAAAAAAACAGGGTCAGCAGTAATTTTCATTAGCAGTTATTTTTAATTCAATTCACGCGCCAAGCTACCTGCGTGCCAAGATATTAATTTATCCACGTTTTTACTTGTGTTACCATTTAAGGGAAACTACAATTTGTGTTACCGTTTAAGGGAAGACTGAGGTGGAAAGATACAATTTTTTCCTATTCATTGTATGAAAAAATATATTATATATATATATGGGTTACATATTGTAACATTTCACTTAAAATAAGTATTTTTACAAATTTTTAGTCCTAAATATTAAATATATACAAAGTTATATCTCTGAAAGTAGTGAAAAATACTTGATTTTTGGAATGGAGTGTGCGCATCAGAAGTTTACGCTCAGCCTTGTCTCTTCTAGAGCATTTGCTGACAACCGAAACAAACAAAAATTGGTTGGGAAAATAAGAAATGTGTCTAATATATATTTATTTGGGAGCTATAACCTATTATCAAAATGTTATTGTAGTAATTTTACTATTTTTAATTAAATTATAGAAAAAGATTTTTTTTTAGTAAAATTATGATATTTTAACAAAAAGTATTGCTTATATTTAAAAATAGTACCTGCTTTATTAGATCAATTAGCAAAAATTGAGCGCCTCTTTTGGAATATTGAAACAATTAATTTCGAGAAAACAAGCTTTAAACTTTTAATACAGTTTTAATCCAAAAGAATCTTCTAAATTGTGATAAAAAAACATATTAAAAACGCATTGTTTCTCCATTTTTTTATATGATTTTATATCATTTAGAAAAAAAATGAGATTTTTCGAAATTTTTTACGTTTTTCCACCTCAGTCTTTACTTAAGACACATTATAACTGTCCGCGTACTATAAATACATGTGATTGTATAAGTTCTGAACTCATTAATTCTCATCTCCCCAAAGCTAATTATTTTAAGTAATAGTGCTATTGTATTGAATTATACAACAAAACAGTATTTTCATCAATGAAGTATCATTTCCTGTAGTAATAATATAATATTCGCATTGTTTATGAATGCGATTATTAACATATATTCATATTGAATTTTGAATCCTTTTTGAAGAAAAAGCTAAAACATTTATCTCGATTTATCGGACTAACTAGTGTATTATATCCATCAATAATCTCAATGAATAAATTTATTAATTGTTTTAATTTAAGGCTAATATGATAGCGCACGCATGCATTGTTTTTTTTCGTATTTGCGCTCCAGTTCGTACAAATGGAAAATGATGCTAATGTTCACGCATTCCAAAGCTTGCGTTGCTCTCTTTTTATAAAAACCGAGTTTGTGCACGCGCGGCGGACAGCAATTAAACTTTTTCACAGTTTTGTGAAGTACAATTTTCAGCTGTGTTTAATGAGATCGGATTTGTAATTAAGCGAAACTACTTTATATCGGTTGAAAAATACAAAAATGTATAATAAGTTTTTGGTAAGTGAAGTGGTGTAGTCGTAACAGTAAGTTTTGGGAAACAGTGATTCTAATAGAATTTATTTATTTGAATTTAAAAAAGCTTGAAATTTTAGGAAAGAATAACGTGATATAGCGTAAAAAATAAACTAAAACTGAAACTTTTTGTAATTAAAATATCATGATAGTATATGTAATATTATCAAGGTAATATTAAAAACAGTCACAAATTAAAGTTCTATAATTTATACAGAATAAAATATATTAAATAAAACAAATTTGTTTATCTATCTATATTAGTATACCCAAAGAATAATTCCACGTTACTTAATTTTGGAAGTTCCGTGAAAAAATATAATTGAGTCGCGGTTCTATAAATATACATTCCATAAAATTCTTTATTATAAAAGGGAGATAGCCATTATTATCGAACCGAAAGTTCCATATTGAAATTAAGAAATAAAAAAGAATTCGTTCTCATTGGCGAAAATATCCTATATAATTTATCGAAGCTAAGTTCGCCGTGACATCTGCACGAGTAGCGCGCTTTAATGTTAGCACAATAATTAATGAAAACGACCTAAATTCATTAACTTTCAGTACATTCGGAGTTAAGGGGTAAAGTTAAACATTATTTTTAACATGTTTTTTTATTTTATTTTTAGAATTTACTGTCACATGTTTATGTATGCTGCTACAAATAACGCAGAAAATTAAATTTCTATTGTGTCAAATAAATGAAAATTTATTTTTAAATGGTGATAGTTAATAAAAGCTTCAATTTCATTCAAAGATCTTATTTTCAGTCGAGTAATTTATCAAATTATATTTTTAAATTTTAGACTTGACCTCGGTGAGCGCTGGTTATGGCACGAGCTTACTGGAGAAAACGCCACCGACTCCTCACAAATCGTTGGAAGAACTTTTACCCGACGCGTCTGACGAAGCGCTAGATCTCATTAACAACTTAATCGTGTTTAATCCAAGTTATCGTCTAACCGCTGTTGAAGCCTTAGAACATCAATACGTTGCAGGGTATATTTCAGAAATGTCTTAAAATAACTCTTTTAAATAATTTTATTTCATTAAAAATACCAACACTTTGATTTTTTAAATATTGGCCTTAATATATATACTTTATAAGTATTATTAAATATTATACTGGTTTCAATCCTCGTATCTTTCGAGTACATAAGCACTGCTGTAAATATTGACATGTGCCTTGCTAACAAGCTCATCGTATGTGCTTGTTGGTAATTAGCATCCAAATGAAAACACTAGTAAAACGACAGAAAACGTTGCATAAATTTTAACAAAAATCAACTAAAGAATTTCTGGATAAATTAATTTGAACTTTGAGTTTTTCTTGTATTTTTCGTTTTTTTTTTTTAAACATAATTTTGCGTATACTTAAAGTTTTATTCTTCCTTACTTTCTTTCATATGCAAACAGCTATTTCTATTTAAATAATAGTGATTGACAATACTTTAGTGTACTAAGTAAATAAATAATAAATATTTCTCAAGCATTAAAATATTTAATATACAACTTCAAAATCAATAATAATCTTTCGTATTTTATCCAGTTTTCATGCGAAGGGAAATGAGCCCGAAAAAGGTTCAAGTGTTATACCTTTTTTACGAGATGACGTCCAACTTTCGGTCGATGAGTACAGGAGTAAGCTTTACTCTATGATGGATGAAAAACATCGGAAACAGAAAAACATGTAAGTCCCATATACTAAACTATTTGAAAAAAAAATGCAACGTTGTTTTGCCTCGATTTCATTGTCCGCCGAAAACAAATTTACAACTCGTGCCACAAGAAAGAAAAAAAAAATAGCTATATATTTTTTATACTTTCTCTGCGGCCGTAGGTTAAAGAAGAAATTTTCTGACACGTCGAAGTCCAGGGTTCGCCGGCTCTCCGAGCATCTAAGGAAGGAACCGTGCAGCGCAGGCCAAGGTGACGCCGCTGCTAGGAAAAGTTTTCATTTGTCCTGCGATGATCTCCGGAAGGAAAAAAGTAAGAGCGACACTTACAAAGCCCTATTTCTCGAAGGTAAGAGATCATGTCACAATGCGGATGGTTATTGGATTTTGGCGAGATTTCATTTCTGTGTGATCAGTTGGTGGGAATGAATTTAATTATGAAATATGCAACTTTTACGAGACTACAAAATAGAATTTTAACACAAGTCAACAATGATTGTGTAATTGTTTTATATGAATTGTCATTAATTGATATTATAATTGTAATTATTGTTTTGAAAAAATTTGATGCATCATAGTTAAATATTTTTTTAATGAATTCAAGTTTATGTCAATTTTGCATGTAAATATTTTGTTTTACTTTCTTTAGGATAATGTTTACATTACAATTTTATGTAGGTCTTACGATGGTATAACACCATTTTTTAACAGAGTCAACGTAGTTTTTCTTTCTTTTTCTTTTTAATTAGTCGACATTTTTTTTGAGAAACTTAAACACAAGACAAACGACTGAGATATAATGTAAATATAAATTAGGACCTATACTTCAATAAATAAACCAAACATTAACCCTTTCGTACCGAGACCCCTTTCCCGGGGAAAAAGTGACTTTTTTTTGTATACTATATTTGTGGAGGCTTTAACCAAGATCAATCGACAGTTTTTTTTCTCCAAAAGTGTCGATAAGTACTATTTTCCAAGTGGGTCCTGGAGGACCCATACAACCCATACCCGCCCATAAAATTATTTTATTGAACTCGGATAGTAATAAATTCTTAGTACGTTGTCTCATTAACAAGATCCATCACTCAAAATAAAAAAAAATAACCATTAACCATTTTTTTATTCTAAAATAAATCATTCAAGATCCGAATTTTCGTCAAATCCCAATTTTCATTGCCGAGCCCTTTTTTAATGTACTAAACGAAACGGAAGAAAACAAAAAAATTTAATTTTAATGGCCAGAGGGGCTTCCCCTTGAATAAGAGAACACGACTAAATAAGTAGATTTAAAAAATTAGTTAATTTCAGATTTCTACAGCATGTTGAACAAAGTGGGTCCTACAGGGCCCATACGGTACGAAGGGTTAAATCTGAATTTAAATTCATATATTTAAGGTTAAAGTATTTTTAAAGCCTTGTAGTTTTGAACGACCCATTGTTATTATTATTTAGAAAGAAATTAACGTTTTTATTATTTAGAAAAATTTAGATAACTGCAAATAATTTTTAAATATTAAATTATTTTTTAAATCCCTGTTGTGAGGTAAAAGATTTTATATAAAATAAACAATGTAGGACACTGTGTGTCAAAAAAGCATTTTACAGTTTTAATAAATTCTTTTTTTTTCTAGAAGAAACTCGACAGGGCTTTAGCAGTAAGAAAATTATTTCTAATGGAAAAGAGAGCAAGGGAACGCAGGTCGTAAATATGACGACGAGTGACAAGATTTCCCGACGAGATGGTATGAATATTTTCACGTTCTCTTTTTATTTAAGGTCAAAAGTCATTGCATGCATTTCATTGTAATGAGAATAATTCTCATACTACTAAAATTGTAAAATGTAAATACTGAGAAACAGAATTTCGTCAAAATTGTGAATACGTACAGTTTAAATTTTCATTTAATACTTTTAATTAAGCAAGCTCATGCGTCAAAGTAAGAACTGGATAATTAAATAAAAATTAATAGAAGCTTTTTATTAATATTCAATACGCCCACTCAAAAATTTTTAGATACGATCGCCGATCAAAATAGCGTGAAAATGCCTTTCTTAAATCACAGGGAGTGATATAATTTCTCCCTCGAAAAACTGAATTTTGAGACAGAAAACTAAGATCAGAATTAAAAAAATTTTTGAAACCTATAATAAAGTAACAGCTAATTGTTTAACTGAATTTTACGAATTCACATTGGATTCGTTCAAAACTTGATAAACAATTGCTTGTGACTTTCTAGGTTTTAATTCGTCACATGATAGCTTGTCATGAAATTTTACAATCATTAAAATGAGCCTTTTCAATTTAAAATCGGAGCAAAAAAAAAGATTCAAATGATTTGTGGAATCAATTTTTCAATTGTTGATATCTATTTTGAAAGTACTAAAATTTTGTTCAAAAAAATTTTTTCCGTTACTTGAAACTCTTCCCTTGACAATTCATATTGAAATATTATGAATTTAAAATTTAGTTTACATTTTAACATCCGCAAATTTATCTAATATTTTTTATTTAAACTTGGATTGTATTTATTTTAGTTTATTCCTCCAATACAAAAATTTGGAGGTTAGAAATTTAACTGTAATCAGAACAGTATTGATAGTCTTTCATTATTAACTACAGATAAAATTGTAATACTTTTTTATTATACAAAACCAAATTTTAAGTCATTAATACTATTTATGATATATATTTTTAATTTAAATATTTCATAATTCCAAACTTTGTTGGTTTATTTGGACCAATCAGCTAAGACCTTAAGCGAAAAGTTAACATCACTGTCGATCAATCACGGGCTTCTTTTAAGCTGACTTGACCAATCGCAAAGGTTTTATTTCGGCTTCACATTTCCGTCATCATTCTTTTAAGAGAGGGTCGTTTTTCACCATGTAATATGTACAATTCATTAAAAAAATGTTATACTTTAGACCTACATAAACCTTAGAACCACCTTAAGGGGGCTAGACACCTTTTTTCTCTGAAATAAGAAGTCACATTTTAATACATAAATGTAAACTAATTATTTCATACTTTTTACATATAAAAGTGAGTATATTTACCTTACCTTAAAACTTTCTCTGATGGGCCTTTTATATGGTCCAAAATCATAGTCATCGATGAAACAAGTTTTTTCACTAACCGTAAGCTTTGAAATTTTTCTGTGGATGGATTGACTCCAGATTTCAACTAAATTACTCCTGAATAGTATAATTCTCATATGAGTGTAGGGATTTAGGATTAAATGTCGGAAAAAATGTTTACATCAGAAAAATTATGAAAAAATATAAAAAATTTTAAAAAATAAAAAAAAAAACTCTTGAAAAACAGCACAATTTTTTTTTTCTCATTAGATCAAAAATCCCTACACTCATATGAGAATTATACTATTCAGGAGTAATTTAGTTCAAATCTGGAGTCAATCCATCCTCAGGAAAATTTCAAAGCTTACGGTTAGTGAAAAAACTTGTTTCATCGATGACTATGGTTCTGGACCATATAAAAGGCCCATCGGAGAAAGTTTTAAGGTAAGGTAAATATACCCACTTTTATATGTAAAAAGTATGAAATAATTAGTTTACATTTATGTATTAAAATGTGACTTATTTCAGAGAAAAAAGGTGTCTAGCCCCCTTAATCACAATCATGAAGATGTACAGGTTATGCGCGCAGACAACAAAATTGCGCTAGACGTACTGCATGCTAGGAAATATTTTTTATTTTTTAATTATATTTATAAATAAGTAATTTTATGTATTTATATTATACCATTGTCTAGGGAATCGTACACGAACCTCTTTAAAGTAGCCTAATTACTCTGAGCAATATTTTATGAACATATATTATTTCTTTGATGAATAAATAATTTTGAGTAATTAAAGTTTTTATGAACATTATGTCAAGTTAAATTAAGAATCTATTAATAAAATTATTAATTGAATAAAATAATTTATACTGTATCGTTCCAGGAAAATATGCTTCGACTCCATCGATCAAACCATCAAGTAAAAATGTTGCTGTGCAGTACGCGTACAATTTAATAAGCAGTAACTTCCGAAGCTTCGCTCCGAGCCAAGCCAAGAGCTGTTTGTACTTGAACCGACAGCAGCAACAGATGTCAAGATCTCAACGTTCGATACAATCGGATCAGGTAATTCATGTAAGTTTGAGCTTTGTGTGTCTTTTTCTGTTTTTGCTTTGTAGTTTATAGAAAGGTTATTAGATTGCTAAATTTAATATTACAACTTTACAAAAAATGTTAGAATGCATGTACAATGTTACACAATTTTTTTTTTATACTTTTACAGTTTTAAAAATTTATAATTTAGAGTTTCTTTCTAGTAGAACAAATAAATGTGTCATAGTGTTAAAATACACAAATGTATAAATTTAATTGTAATAAGTTGTATATTGAATATTTTATTCTATCTTTGCAGGCTACTTATCGTGAGGAACTTATTTAGGTACCGTAATAGTTACTTAAATGATTGTTGCATATTTATAATTTTGATAGTTTGTTAACAATTTTTGCATTTTGGAAAAAATTTTCTTTTAAATTTCAATGATAAAGAACCCCAATAACGACTTGGGTTTTACAATAAGTAATGAAATATAATAAACTGACAGACATAAAGAAAAAATACTTGCTTTTTCGCCTATTTAATTATATCACCGGTTTAATTTATTTTGTAACCTTTTCAATTTATTACACGCTATACAATTTTTATAATAATATAATATTTTTATCAAATGAATGTTATGTATTCCTTTTTAACTCCAGATTCTTCCTTTCGAATTCCTTGCTTTTCTTTATTCATGATACGACGGTATGCTGGTCACATAACTTTTTCAATTCGCTGCTGGCGCTGCATACCTAGCTCCTCGTAACTTTTTTGCACCAGCTCGTATTTTGCTAGTTTCTTTGCTCTTAAAAACCTTAGAGGCCTACATGTTCTCGGCAACTTCTGGTTCACTTTCAGACCAATCGTGGAATATCCTGATACTGTGTATGCGGACAGTATGTACTTTTTCACAGCTGTCACGGGATCGAATACAAAATTATGTTGACTAGAAGATTAATCTTAATAAAGATTGAAAATTTTTAATTTTATACTAAAATACTTTATTTACTTAACTCCTATTTTATCAAGCTTTATATTTATCGTAATTTATTATACACACGTTTACTTTGAATTTTCAAATACTCCTATTACTGCTGAGTATATATGCGCATTAAATTCCTCTAACGCTCATACAATATGTATACGGTTATAAATGTATGTACCATAAGGAACTTACAACATTTCCGAAGTGCAGACAATAAATGAAAATGGCAAACGTTTGGTATCTTTAAGGTGGCTCCAGCGGTCTAGTATACCTAAAGTTATGAACATTTTTTACAAAAATTCATTTACACATTCCAATCTGAAAACTGATATGACAAGAAGCAGGGTTTTTAACATAACGGAAAATATTTTTGTCAAAAAATTTCCAATTTTGTAAAAGTATATTTTGTTCATTAAAAAAAGTCAATAAGAAATACAAATCTTTTTTGTTTTTCATTCAGTTTTAATTTGCAAGGTCCCATTTTCTTCCTTGTTAAATTTCAGGGGGAGTGAAAGATATAAAATTGAAACATTTTCAAAACCTGCAAAGTTATATGCAATTGTTTATAAAATTCAGTGACAAATCTACAAACAATTGCATATAACTTTGCAGGTTTTGAAAATGTTTCAATTTTATATCGTTCACTCCCTCTGAAATTTAACAAGGAAGAAAATGAGACCTTGCAAATTAAAATTGAATGAAAAACAAAAAAGATTTGTATTTCTTATTGAATTTTTTTTTAATGAACAAAATACTTTTGCAAAATTGGAAATTTTCTAACAAAAATATTTTCCGTTATATTAAGAACTCTGCTTCCTGTCATATCAGTTTTCAGATTGGAATGTGTAAATGAATTTTTGTAAAAAATGTTCATAGCTTTAGGTCTACTAGACCGCTGGAGCCACCTTAAATCATTGCTATAGACTATGCGAAACTCATCACCGGCTAGCTAAGCCACTCATCGCCCCCACATGATCATTCGCTATTGACCTTTGCCTTTTCCCCCTTCTATAACCATTGAATCTACGGACGTTTCTATCTTATTTATGAGAATAATTATGGGAGTTTTTCTTTTGCAGCGCGATCGTACTAATCCTCAGACAGGCCAGCAGCAGCAACCTAAGCTGCGACGGGCCTGTGGTAACTTGGCCAGCCGCGGTTCCACGACTATGCAGATCCAGCAGCCTTATCGGCCGGCCACGAGTGCGTACGGCCAGCCACAGCCAAGACGGCGGGATAGCTCTCCGACTGCGCATGCCAACAAGTACCTTACGAGGTTACCACAGGTTAGTGGCTTCTGATTGGAGGATCATCTGAAGTAGCTACCTACCGAGGGGCTACTCACATGAGAAAATGGTATGCGAGTGATAGCAAAAATGAATCGATTTCGGGACGATTTCAAGAGATTTCAAGAATCACAGTGAAATCAATACATTGATTCTATATACCATTTTTACATTTTTAAATCAGAGATTGAATTTATATCATATCGTATTCTAAAGTTTTATAGTAAATAAATAAAATGCACAATAGTTTTAGAATTTTATTAGTTTTTTCCATGAATTTTTAGAATTTTTTTGTAAAGCATTATTCTGAGTAAAAATGTTTTTATTATTTACTTTAGGTAGCTATATGAATGTTACATTCTGGTATAGAATACAAAAAAAACTGTGGCTTCGAGGCATAACCACATAAGTCCATTTTTTTGAAAATTTGGAGAACCTTAGATTTCGTATCTTCAAATAGGTTCTTTTTATTTAAAAATGTCAGAAGTTGCTAAAATATTGCCCCCTAAAACTAGGATACACCCAAAACGGAACAATAAGTCCATTTTCAGATTTTGTGCGCGGCATAACATAAGTCCAACATTTGATGGTTTATTGTAGTTGTGGTTTATTTTATTTATTCTAATTGAATATAAAAAATGATTATATAAAATATGTACAATAATTACATAAAATTTCTAATTTTACAAACCTACGTGAGAATTTTGAAAATTCTAGTACTTACCTCTTCTTTTACGAAAAAACAGCTTTTTTAATTTATCGCGAATTCAAGTACAATTGAACCACCCGCGTGTAAAGAGTTTTGTAGCCAATATATTGCCCATGGTGTGGCAATATATAAACCATATCCCGCATAATTTTAGGTAAAAATGTTGACTAACAACATTACTTTAAGTGAATTGAAGTACATAAAACAGTAATTTTTAAAGCTGTTAGAGTCTATAAAAAAACTAAATTCAAATTATTTTTAGTTTCACCCTGGTGGAAATCCAAAACATTTTCTAACTATTAACTGCACATTTATATTAGAAACTTGCTATAAAATGGGAATTTCCCTTTTCCAGTTTCTAGCTCCCGGTGAAACGCTTTTCTCCCTATTATTTGAACATTTAATAGATTGAAAAATAGAATGAGTTTTGTGAAGACAAACACAAGCTTGTTCTTGAGCATTTTAAAGGTATTAAAACTGATCAGTTTTTTTAGTCCGGAAATGGCTAGTAGAAGGCCTATTGTTATGACAAGGAGTGAGAGAGACAGAATCTAATGGCAATAAATACATTCTACGTAATATCTTCAAAAGGACTACTGTAAATGGTTTTTCTGTCTGCTCATATTGTTTATATTTTAGTAAGCTATCAGTTACAGCTGAATACCGTCCAATTTAACATCAATTCTTTAAGTAAACTTAAAACGAAAATTTGGAGGTTATGTCCAATCTATTAAATGTGCGAATAATGGGAGAAAAAGCGTTTCACCGGGGCCTATTAACTAGTCATTTTTTCTACCTATTTATTGAGATTGTTGGCCATTTCAGATAGACAAATTTCCACCAGGGCACCAATAATCGTAAAAAACTAGACTTTTCTTGGTCATTTCTATCCATCGATGAAACGATTCATATTCACCATTTAATAGAATAAGTTTTTTCACAAATTTACATTAGCTTATTTATGAGTATTTAAAAGATATCAAAGTTAGCCAGTTTTTTTAGTTAAAAAATGGCTAGTAAGAGGTTTGCTATTATGACGAGGAGTGAGAGAGACAGAATCAAACGGGAAAATCATTGTTTTTGTTTTTATCCCCTGAAACACTACTACAAACGAAATCAATACCAATAATTCGTATTTACGTTTTGGTTAGCTATCTTTTTTTAATATTTGTTTTAAATTCATGATCAGATTATAGAGAAAATTTAGTAAAAACATTGTAAGGTTACCTTATTTCCATTAAATAGAGAATATGATCGAAAAAATCGCTTCATCACAACCCAGAAATTAGCTATTTTACTAGCTATTTATTAATTTCCTGGCTATTTTCGATAGAGACAATTTCTACCAGGAACACCGGATAAAAGTAGAAAATTTGAGCTTTCCTTTGCTTGTCCGGAAATTCGGCAATATTAATTATTACCAACAAAGTAAAAACAAATTTCGAGTACACAAGATAAAAGTAGAAAAGCAAACTTCTATTGGCTGTTCTCAGCACAGTAGTATGAATTACCAACAAGGTCACAGAGGGTAAAAGTAGAAAAATCGAGCTTTCATTCGCTTCTCTCGGATTTCAATAATATCAATTTTGAATAAAGTTATTATGAATTTTCAGAATTTATCGGTACATTTCTGTAACGTAAATGAAAATTGGAAATCGATATTATTAATTCTGTGTATATGTATGTGGTCGCCTCGGCTCGGGGCGTACGAAGGTTACAACTCGGCTCGGCGCGTAAAAAGCTTTGAAAAATGTGTTAAATATAATATTGAGAAAAAATAATTGATAAAATTTACTTTTCTAGAAAATAGGATCTCGGGCACCCATTTCAATGTATATCATCGCGCGGTCGTCCTACGGCTCTTCTATAACTTGCCTTCGGAGCGCTCCCGCGCTCCTTGATACATTGGGAAATAATTATATTATACATGAAAGCTCGAATTCCTCCTATCTCTACAGCGGTTTTCAACTCAAACGTCAAAGAAAAAACGAAGCGGCAGAGTTGTAACCTTCTTACGCGCCGAACCGAGCTGTAAACTTTTATCTCCCAGGCGACGATGTGATATGCTATATATACATCATATCACATATACCGAATATAATACATATCATATCTTCTATAAAGGATCTATCTAGACTGAATGATTTACATTTTAAGATCCTAAAACATACCTCAAAGTTTGAATACTATTTTTACTAATTTAATACTTTCGTTTTTTTATGTCACTTTGAAGTAACGAAAATAACTTAAGGCTCAATTTATTACACTAATATATAAAAAGACGAAAGTATGAATTTTGCGATGAAAATGTGATGAGATAAAATGATAGAGAAGGAAATTGTAGTTTATGTAAGATAATAGGAGAAAAGTAAAGGAATACAACATTTTTTCGTAATTTTGCAAAAATAAGGAAAAACTCAAGTGGTGTCGCTATATTGTGTTTATGGTATCAGTTTTATTGTATAAAATTGATGGTAATATAAATAAATCCAATCATTACCTTTTATTATCAATACCAAATACATATATTGTAACCTAATGTAAATGATAACAAAAATTTTAAATTAGTGTGCATTTTATTTGTTCATTATAACAGCTTGAAATTTGATGTCCAATAAGTCTATTTTGTAATTCAAAAAGTTACTTTTTCTTCTCGTGTACAAAAAAGAGGCTAACACGTGCAAACTGATATTTTGCTCTTTTGCAAGCAATCTCTACAGATCAACTAGAATATCGTTTATGGGAATAAATTTAGGATTCGAAGGTTACAGGTAATAGTAAAGAAAGTTTTGTTTTCTGCAAATAACATGATTAGCGATTCGTATCGATTCGAATCGATTTCATCCCACCCTGCCCAAGTTTACTGCCAGCAGTCCCTCGCTACATACTTGACTTTGAAAATTATTTTATTCTTATTGGGAGAGTGTGCTACCTATGGGTTTTGGATTTTCGTCTACCTACAAAATGCCCAAAAAAAATTTTTTTCAATAGAATTTTCAAGTGTATACAATTGTTTAATAAAAATTAATAGATTTCCACAAATTATTCATCAAACTTTTCATGTTTTTTTTTCACAAATAAACCATATAGTTTCCGGCTTACAGAATTAGCTAAAACTTCGCATAAAGGTTCTTTAACCGAAAAACAGTATTCGCGCCTCATTGTTTGTGCCAAAGTCTCCTACATATATAATTTTATATTTCGTAGAAATAGAAATTCTTTAGAATTTCAGATTTACATAATGCATTGCTGGAGCTATAATAACGTATACAGAATTTAAAAATAATTTTTTTAAGTTGATTCTATTAAGACTCTGGAGTCAATTAAGTATCCACAAATACAAACTAAAATTGTCTTATTAGACTTGTGTTATTAATATTTATAAAATTTAGTTTCAAAGTGTGAGATAATTAAACAGTTTATTACATAAAAAATAATTTAATTTTACACAGAATTGTTTGATGTACACCCAGTGGACAGTGATTCGCGTGGAACGTGCCTCCTCAGTTTTAAAGAATATCCCATTGGACAATTCCAATGTAAGGTTAATGGTTACACCCGAATTGGCTAATGGGATTGTAGGATTTTGAAACTGAGGGGGCACGTTCCACGCGAATCAATGTCCATCAGGTGTACAAGCATATGATTCACGTCATTAGTCATAGACGTGTTCAAAACGGAAAGTATAACGTTTACTGACGTACTAATACGTCAACCTAACCTATTTTAGTACTTTACATGGATTTTCATATTATTAATTGATTATCTCGAAAATTACCGCCGCTCCATAAATTTTTTATGATATCATTACAAAGCTTAAAGCTTGAACTTTAACCATCTCTTTACTGAACTTCCTTTGCAGTCGACTTCGGTATTAATTTTGGAAGTTTCTACGCAAAGCACATGATCTACTATAATTTACATGTAAAAGTATACATTTTTAAGAATTTTTTACTCAAAAATTCGCTCTGCAACCTGTATTTAAAAAAATACCAACAAATTTTTCAACATCTCTAAAATAACATATATTTTTTTGTAAATGTCCGCGGTAAATGACATTTTAATACAACCACCTTAATAACAAACGGCGACGCAACGTTTATGCACATATTGTTGAATTAGGTGTTCTCTGAGTTTCGAATGCATTTTTGTATAATTATCAGTTTACTTTGAAGCAAAAAATTTCAGTACTTACGTGTTAATGTCTTTTTGCCAGCTTTTGCGACATGCTCATTACCTGTCATTTATCACGTTTTAGGATATTCGAAAACATTTGGTGCCACCTGAAGCAGGTGATGGTCAGCAGAACCAGGCAATCCGCGATTATCTATGCCAGCAGCGTCTATCCCAGCCTCCAAGTCGCTATAAGTCAGCTGATGGCAATTTACTGAGAAATTATCAGTCAAGCAACAATAATAATATCAATAACAATAAAACAAAAAATGTTGGTTGTTATACCCAGAAACACGGTATCATTTCAGCGTCATTATATCAAGACTTACGGAACGGAGCCGTCGGCTGGTAGGTAGGCACACATCGCCCAAAGAACATTGTACTTTTAGGTAATACTTTTATTCGTGAGCAGTGTTTGTAATTAATATGAAAATGTCACAACGTTGAGTTAAAAGTGTGTTTGTGGTTACAGTGAGAACAAAATTGTGTACAAAATTGTAGATGATGAATTTCAAATCCATGAACTCCGTCGAATCAATTTTCATATAAATCACAAATTTTAAAGTGTGTTGTATCTCAAATATAAGAGAATAAGAATTTAATAATAAAAAATGGTTGTATACCGTACTTTTCCGGAAATTATTTAACGTCATCATTGATAACTATTTTATGAGTAAATATGATTGAATGAGGGATATGTCGAATATTTAGCGAAAAATAATTATGATGCTTTTAATGATATTATATTAAATTAATTTTCCTTCGTTTATATTTATGAAAAAATATACTAATTGGGCATATGAAATTGAACTAAACACATTTTTCGGGACGGCGTAGAATTCCATAATGTAAATTATATAAGTAAATTTTTGCTCTTTAGGTAAAATGTATGTAATTTATTGAATGTATTTAAATTAACTTCAAACTACTGCTAATTCATAAACGCATTTGTAATTGAACATAATTATACCTGCTGTCTAGCTACTACACTGCAAAACTAAAATGTTAATTTTTTACGATAACGTTTAATTTTATTTATTTTAAATGGGGAAATTGAAATTAAATAGAATCTTATTTAAATTTACGAACATATTAAAAGCGAATAAGTTTGACAGAACCCAAATGACACATTTAGTATTAGATTCAATAGTAATAAAATGTTTAGACTTGAATTTAAATACAAACCCATGCATGTAATATTTGCATTTTTTTATACTTTAATAAATATATATATGTGTGTGTATGTATGTGATTGGGCAGTCACTTTTTAGTGCCATCATCTTTTTTATAAAAACTCTGGTTTTTTGATATTTTATATTCAATTTTTTTCATTCCTAATCATAACTAGTGTAGTTAATTGTAGTTATTGTATAAATAATACAAATTTTTATTAAAAATAATGAGTTGATGCAATAGAATATTTTTTAAAGCTACTGTTTGAAAACTACAATCAATTTATGTACATCTCAGCCTAAGAAAATTATAAACTGTTCCTTATGTAGCTTTCATACGAGAATTTTAGCCGAGGTATCACTATATGACGTCTACGTTATGTTCCTGCAACTGTTTGTTTAAATAACACATCAAAATGATAGTATAGCATTGAATAGTATACAATACTATAATTTTAAAGTATGTATATTTGTTGTACGCTGTGGATATTAAAATGTTGATTACCTTATTATTTTTATACTTCAAATTTTTACGTATATGTAGAATAGAGCTAATTCTTCACAGCTAAATTTGATTCACAATTAATGATTCACAAAAAATAAATTCTTACCTTCGGCAAATTTAAACGAACGAAAATACGCTCAAAAATATCATCATAATGATGTGTTAATAATAAATAAATGAATACAAATTTCAGGCAAATATTTACGTAATATTTAATTGAATTGATATACAATTGTAAAAAATCAAAATATATCATTCTATTCCGATTATCCGTACTGATTGATGAAGAAAACTAAAAATATATTTAGTCTCTTTATATAAGGTGCATTAAGCAAATTCAAAGAAATCCAACACAATTTTGAATGTAAAAATAGTCATATCGAGACGTCACTAGAAGAATGGAATGCGATGTATATAATTTTTTATTTGGTTATTAAAAGAATGGGAAAAAATCATGACGTAGAAACTAATTGAGTTAAAATTTAATAATTTATAAATATAATTATATTTAATAATTATTTATTGCGTCAATTTACCGCAATAAAAAATGTGTAGTAACTAAAATGTTGTGAATATATTAAGATAAATTATTAAGTCTTAGTGGAATATGCTAAGAAAAATACATATTATGTAGTGTTTTAATTGTTTGACTTTTGATTTAATGCAAGTGTCTAAATAGAAATTGAAAATATAAAATTTTCCAAAATCAGTTTTTCAAAATATTTACTATTCATGACTTTATACTAATCTATATAAAAATATTATTTTTTTCTTTTGTATTTACAATTCACTTTTTAATATTAGATTTTCTTACAAAGGGGGAAAATGGAACTTTCGCAGGCACGTGATATGACGACCGAGGCGAAGCCGAGGCCGTCATATCACGTGCATGCAGAAATTCCATTTAACCCCCGTGTAAGAAATAGTATTTTTCTCTATTCCAGGGTGAAAGTATGTTAATTAATCAGTCTAGAAAAGTCGACAATCATCGTCTTTCCTGGTGACATCAACTCTGCGCAGCCATGTTTTTACTTTCGCCCTATGCTTTGATAGCTTTAGCGACTTCACGCCGTTCTTGTAGTTTGCAGGTTACATTTTTCAATTTCATTTTACCTGTCACAATTGATTTTTCCCGATGTGCGCGTTTATGCATGTTCGATGCCCGCCCAACATTTGCAGCACGAGCGTAGCGAGTGCTGCTGGTTGGGGCGGGTATCGAAAATACATGAACAAGCAGATTGTTACATACTCATGTGAGTCAAGAGAAAGAGGGATAGAGAGATAGATAGATAAATAGATAAATCTTTATTCTGCCTTTTCGGCAAAAATTAGAAAATACATTAAAAGGTATAAAATTATAAATTTCAGTCAATTACAATAGAATACAATAACAATTTAGTTCATTATGTCGTAAAATGCATAAGAGATATAAAAGAATTATCAAAAACATAACAATGCAAAAAAAAAACTAAAAAGATAATCTTTGAAATAATAAATAAGAGAACACGTGGTAAATAAGATATGTATAAAAATACTTATACGAATATCATAATGTTCCGTCAATAGGCTAAAATAGAGAGATAAAGAGAGATAGGGAGAGAGAGAGAGAGAGGATATTTCCAAATAAATAAACATGAATTTATAGTAGACCATCCTTCTTGAGAGCACCAGGCTCCCGATGCGAGACAGTTCCGCGCCGAAGTCCCACACTTTCGCGACTTCCGCGTGACAAAGTCACAATCCGCTGTATCGTATATGGGGTTAGGCTATTCGAAACATTGCTCACAGAGCTTTCGGTCGCGCGTGAAACAAGTGACGCACGCAGTGGGCAAAAGTGCTTCTTCTTCTAGTATAAACAAACGGCGAAAACGCCCGAGGAATAGAGAAATAGTAGGTACATTACGATACGGGTGTGGAAGGTGATTATTTACCGCAGGAGACATTTTTCGCACGAGCGAAGCGAGTGCGAAAAGTCGAATGCGGTAAAAATCACCTTACGCACCAGTGTCGTACCGTATTTTACACCACGAGAGCCGAATAATCATATTAAAGTTATGATTTTGAGGTTAGAGTGGTGTAAATAAGTTTATACCACTCTAACCTCAAAATCACAACTTTGATATGATTTTTCGGCGCTCGTGGTATAAAATACCGTTCGAAACTAGTGCGTAAGTCGATTATTTAGCTGGTGTGACTTTTTGCACGAGCGACGCTCACACCAGCTAAATAATCGACTTCCCCACCCGTGTCGAAATGTACTATTTTTTATTAAATGTCAATATAGTCTTAAAGTATGAAATACTTGACATATTTTTGAAATTTGTATGGAGTGCGTGTATATAATGTGTTGCGTTCTAAAAAGACTTTTACAGAAGTACAAAGCAATCAAAGTTCTTTATGTCAAGACATAATCTCCTACTATTATAATGTGTCAATAACACCTCATACATTTTAATTGGATTTGTTTACAGTACGATAGAAAGATCAAAGAGTAGTCATTTACACTTTCATCAATACATCAAAAGTTAAAGCTGCTCAGTCAATCCAAGAAAGCAGACGAACAAGTAAGGAAGAAATAAAGCTATACTTTTCCGATACCTATTCTGCCGTCCCAAGCAAGAACATTATTAACTACATTTTTTGTTGAAAATATGATTTTTATTCGAATCAATTCGTTATAAAAATTTTTCATGGAAACAGTTTAACGGGCAATGTTTATAAGCGCCGTTCCGCGCTGCTCTGTTCTGCTCTGCTCCGTATCTGCTCCGCCTTTAATTTAACCGCGTTTAACACTCCTTTGTCTCCAATAGGCAGTATAGGCAATACAATACCATAGAATTAGCCAGTCAGACAAGCGCGGTCATTCAAGTTGGAGTCAAACGAGACGAAGCAGGATGGAACAGAACAGAGCAGAGCGGAGCAGACCGGAACAGCGCTTATGTACAGCGCTCGTGTACATTGCCCCTAATATCGCAAAAAATTGAGTATTTGATACTATTTCAATCGAAAATACTTTTTCTCAATTTTTTTCTGGTGAGAGTAAACTGCAGTTAACAATATTCTTGCTTGGAACGGCAGTATTCAATGCTAATTAATTCGTGGATAGAAAATGCTTTACACTTCTGGGGCCATCAGCATATTTCTACTTTTGCCGAAACCATCAGCAATGAATTAATATCAAGCGGTGAAATCCAATGAACCCATTGTTCTCAAATGGACATTTTATTACTAATTGACTTTTCTTTTACTAATTAGGAGAGGGTCAGGTTTTCGGATTCAGGATTCAGCTCAAACTTTCGAATATGGTTTAGGACGTAGAAATATAAAGCATATCGCAATATTAGATCTTAACGCTGAAAAAACTCAAGTTCTGGACATTTTTATCTTTATTTTGAAAAAAAAACTCGAAAAAGCCTCTTTATGAAACAATAACCATTTAGGGGAGATCGGAGCTACGTAGTTGGCCGACTTTTTACATTTTATTTTTTTTTTTATCAAAAACTATAAATTTAATCATCAAAACTTTTTCAATATTTTAAAGTACTCCATCTAGAGAATATTTATGATTTTTTTTTCAAACTTGTATAATGATCTCAAAAAAGCTAGAATGAATTATTATTCGACTCTCAGAATTCAAGAAAAAGTTTGTAACAATTAATATTTAATTAAAAACTTTGTGGTCGGTACGGCAGAGAAATCTGTCGGTATAAGGCATCCCCTTAATTACTGAAATATTATGAGTCAAAGAGCGAAAAAGTATGATTTCCCATAAGAGCCCGTGTTAAACTGCAAACAATGAAAATATTAATTTCTCGCTTGAGAACTAGTGTAGCGTAATACACTAATCTAGCTAATTTATGAAAACTAATCTAGCTATGTTCAATGTTTCATCAAATTCTTTATAGCGTTATTTCCATTTACCCTAGAACATACTTAATTAAGTCGTATTGATTAATGTCGTATTATTTTAAAATTAATGTTTATTTTTTTAGCTGTAAATCAATTAATAAAATTATTATTGAAGCATTTTTTCTCATTCTCTTTGTGATTTTCAACATGGCAGATCCAATATCGTTGCCGTGTATGGACATCGGATTCGTATGTAGAAACCCCAAAAACCGTTGTATACAATAAATATTCTCAGCATGATGCGTTATCTTGCGAAAAAAATTTTTATAATAAACCAGCAGTCCTGTAAGGGAGTCATAAACCCTTTGAGGCCTTTGAGGCCAAAATCACCTGAAAAAATTTGTTAAAATATAATTAATTATATATACTAATAATATATCATAAGTACACGGAAAAAAATTTCTTGCTATGACTAGTCCATAGCTGCGGCGTTCAGTAGTATCTCTGCTAATTTGTCGCATTCAGTGCACCAATCCCGGCGAGAGCGGGGTTAGGTACCGCTACACTAACCGAGTTCCATAGCTATTGCGTCAGATTGGTTTAGTGAGTACACCAAAGGCGTGAAGTCACTGCTCTAAAGAGAAGTGTACTTATATATGCGAGATATTCTATAGTCACTCGTAGCGCTGCGGTATAGTCACTCTAGGAAATTTTTTTCCGTGTAGGCAAAATTTGTAATTAAATGATTCAAGCTATAATGTGTAGACCTATTTTGCTCAGAGATATTGCATTGCCAAGATTTTGGCCTTCTGGTAACTTTTTGATGCCACTCTTCGATGGATTTTTATAGGACGAGGCTTAAATTACTTGAAAATCATGCATTTATGGGCCAAATAGTTGGAAATTGAAAAATTTTTTTGATTAACCAATTTTAAAATGATAAAAATTACAATAACTCTTATAATTAAGTAATTAAAAGTGGTTTTTCAATTTAGAAAATTACTTTATCAAAAAATTTTTATTTTTGCAACTTCTTGGCCCATAACTGCATGAATTTCAAGTAACGTTACCTTCGTCCGATGAAAATCCATCGAGCAGTGCCTTCAGAAAATTACCACAAAGCCAAAATCTTGGCAATGCAATATCTCTGAATAAAATAGGTCTACAGATTAAACATATCTTCGGCCATTTTATCAGAAATTGTGCCTATTTATGATATACTATTACAACAATATATAACTAATTATATTTTAACATACTAGGAATTTGAGGCGCGCTACGCGCGCCAGATGCTCGTACTTTGACCGATCAGCGAACTCTCTGAAGTTGGCTCTATATGTCTCAATCAATAATATTTTTTGCTCAGCAATATGGCTGCCCCGTAAAAGCATATGGCTGCCTCCTCATACCCATCTCCCTTTTAATATAGGATTTTTTCAGATGATTTTGGCCTTAAAGACCTATAGGCTTATGACCCCCTTAAAGGGCTGCTGGTTTGTCATCAAAATTTTTTACGTAAGATAACGCATGCTGAGCATATTCGCCTTATTAAGACCAGCGTCAGCGCCCCTCGCGGCCAAAATTCGAACTGCTTATTGAAGGATAAACACAGCTGATTAGCATGAGCGGTATACGAATCAAAGATTATTTAATTAAAAGATAAAATAAGTAGTGATCCGATGAACGTCTTAAAATCATTTATTGATTTGTCTGATATTATCAGATATATTGGCAATGGAACAAGGCCTTATGTGAAAGACGAAAGAGTTTATAAGGCTAATCATATAATATTTTGTGGGTTAGCCAAAGAAAGTAATGATTGCTCAGCAGAGATAATAGCACTGTGCCTAAAAACGTTAGGTTTACAAGAATCTCCTCATGAAATAAGAGTAAAGATTTCTTCAAATGTATGTGCTGATGAAAATATCATTCATTGTGTGTGCTCTTGTAAAGCTGGTATTTTGGAAAAATGCAAATACTCTGTTGCAGTTTTAATTCACCTTCACAAGTCAGTTCAAAATTATTGTTTTGTTTATTTTCTTAATGATGAGTAAATATTTAAAGCATTTACTTATAAAATGTGTTAATCCTTTTAAGAACTCCATCATGTATTATTCAAGATGCATCTTGCACGGATTTAAAACAACAGTGGGGTAAGCTAAAACAGACAGCTTCAAAAATAAATGAAGCTGTAGAATTGAAACATTTTTGCCACTTGAAGAAAACAGATTCCAAATTCCTCAAAGTGAAATGTTCTTGTAAACCCGACGTTTTTAGGCACAGTGCTATTATCTCTGCTGCACAATCATTACTTTCTTTGGCTAACCCATAAAATATTATATGATTAGCCTTATAAACTCTTTCACCTTCCACATAAGGCCTTGTTCCATTGCCAATATATCTGATAATATCAGACAAATCAATAAATGATTTTAAGACCTTCATCGGATCACTACTTGTTTTATTTTTTAATTAAATAATCTTTGGTTCGTATACCGCTCATGTTAATCAGCTGTGTTTATCCTTCAATAAGCAGTTCGAATTTTGGCCGCGAGGGGCGCTGACGTTGGTCTTAACAAGGCGAATATTTATACAACGGTTTTTGGGGTTGCTACATTCGAATCCGATGTCGAAATTGCAAAATTCAAGATGACCTATCGAATACGATGATAAGATTGGCCTTGCAAATGGAATTTCGGGTATCGGTTATTGCAGCGGTTTAAAAATTTTTATTCAGTGGTTTTCCAGGTCAGCGATCATGAATTCGATGTCAAAATTGTTTTAAGGTTTTCTATTTAATTAGGTGGTAATTTTGACACCGGATTTGTTATCGCCGATCTGGAAAACCCTTGAGTATTGATTTTGAAGCCGTACCAAGAATTTTTATCGAAATCACATTTGCAAAGCCAATATGGCCGCCATATTGGGTTGACTATCTTGGATTTTCCAATTTTTACATCGGATTCGTATTTTGGAAGCCCAAAACCAGTGTATGAAAATTCTCAGCTTGTTGCGTTATTATATGGGAAAAAGTTTTGAAAATAATTAGAGTTACCATGTTGAAAATCGTAAAACGCCCGGAGGCTCCAGAAACTAGATGGAAAAATTAAAACTTAAGGTGGCTCCGGCGTTTTTTGTACTTATATTCACAAATTTGTTACGATGCTTACTTCACATATTATAATTTGATAAACAATATAATAAGAGAAAAGGGTTTTTGAAGTAAGAAAACCAATTTTTTTCAAAGAAATTTCAATATTGTTAAAGAAGATATCGCTAATTGAAAGAAAATCAACAAAATACAAATTTTTTTCATTTTTCATCCGATTTTAATTTCAAAGGACTCATTTTGTTCCTTGCACAATTTCATCTGCGGTGTTACCGATATGAAAATTAACAAATTTTCAAAACCTGCAAAGTTATATTAAATTGCTTGTAGATTTATTTTGTCCATGAATTTTATAAACAATTGGATATCACTTTGCAGGTTTAATAATTTTTCAATTATCATATCGGTAACATTACATGAAATGGCACAAGGAACAAAATGAGTCCTTTAAAATTAAAGTCGGAGGAAAAATGAAAAAAATTTATGTGTTTTACAGTGTGGATATCAGTTAAGAATGGCATGTTTGCATAAATTTTTTAAAGGTATAGAATCGAATATCGTTTTAGGACCTATTGAATGTAAACAAGTTCTTTTAGAAGTGAAAAGATTTTTATTAAGCATCACAGGTTCTGCCAAACATCTTAGATATATAGAAAAAAATAGCAAGAAATACACTAACGGGATCGTTTTTCTGAAAAATGCGGATGCAAATCACGGTGCTGAATTTGTTAAATTAAATAAAATTTACAAAATAAATGATGACATATTTTTTGGCTTATTCGTTGAGATAAATTACTTTGATGTAGTTACTCCACGCATATAATATTGAACGCTCTGCTAACAAGATAGCACAAGGACTGGTGCCGTGCCAGAACCAGATCTGTGCTGCTTCGACTTCGCTTACAGCGTTCCCATACGGTATCAATATGGGCACCAATTTGGAAGGTATTATTCTCCTCTCAATCGCTGGGGTTTCTTCAGGCTCACTTTTTTCCATGCATAGATAATTAGTGTCACTTAGATATATTATCATCACAAAACTATTTTTTTTTTCTTTTCTCTTTTTCTTTTTCCTCGGCATCGTCAGCAGTGCTGGTCCTAATCTAGTTATCTTACTCATATTAATTTCACTTTTTAATTTTTTTATGTGTTCGTACTTTGGTCATAATTTTGTTATTTTTATTTGGACTATGACGGCATCGAGGGAAAGAAAAACAGAAAAGAAAAAGGTAGTTTTTTGACGATGATATCTGGGTGATACTAATTCATCATCTAATAGTTCTGTTGTATCCATTTTGGTCCTGAAGAAGACGGAAATTATCGACGAAACGAAAAAGTTGGTCGTATAAGTATACTTTGTTTTTTATTAATTCATACAAAGTCGACACCTCGGTTATTGAGTATTAATATGAGTGAAGATAATAATGAACAAGAAATGATGTATTTTATATTTATGCAAAATCGAGTTTGCAGAAAGAATGCAATTTCATATTTAAATATATAATAATAATTTCATGTAATTTTATTCTTCTCTTTGAGAAAGCATTCTGCTAAAGCAGTTAAAAGCGGTTTTGATTGATTATAAGATAAATATTGGTTCTCCACAATAAATGCATGTTTAATAAATAAACCAAAAATATTAATTTGCATTCAAGGCATTTTTACGACATAATCAAACATTCTTCATTCAAATTTAAATATATTTTTACAATAATTTATTTTACAAAAAATATTCACGAGGCTTAGAAAGAGGTGAAATAATTGATTTACATAATTTATAAAAAAAAAACATTTTCCTCTTTATTAGAATTGTGAAATCTTTAATAATTTGAAAGAATATACACTAATTGATAAAATTTCTCACAAGATTACATTTTCAATAAAAAGCATTTTTGGCGGCATATAAATTTTCTGTAAAGATATGTTAATGAGTATTTAATAATACGTTGGATTCTGAAGAGCATTTTATTTGAGAAATAACAAGAAATATAATTTACATATATTTCTTTGAAGTTATTCAGTGATACTAACAATATTTCACAAACACTGAATAAATAAAGATTATCATTGGTTTACTTATTTTATATTTACACGAATTTTTTAATACATTTTTTTAAATAGGCAAAATTATTCATAAAATATAAATTTATCAATCATATATAAATATACGCATTCCTTACATCTAAATTATTAAAAATTAGTTCATTTACATTTTACAGTATATAAAAAGTAAAGATATCCAAAGATTTGAATTAAAACGTTTTCCCAGAAATAATTCTATAAATCACAATTTGCATTCTTCATATATCATGTAATCATAAGCACTATTTGATTAATTAACGTAGTTTTGCAAGGCAACTTGTCGCCCTTTGCACATCTTTTATATTTACAATAGATCCGCGAATTGATTGAAGATATTACAATAAAAATTAAACTTCTTACTTCGTCTCTATATTTTGAACGACGCATCTCTTGTGAAACCTTTCACCTCCCGCAAATACCGAAGTCAGCACTGATTGTTTTTTTAGAGAGTAACACACGGACACCTTTTTATCGTTTGTAGATTCTCAAGACGTTATTCTCTTCCTCTTTGCCGACATCTCATAGTTGAGAACAACCCACGCTGCCGTTACCTGCAAAATAAATACTATAAGCATCACAAAAGGATTTAAGTGAATAATAAGAGTCGGACGAGGAAGAGAGAAAAGTGGAGCTGGAGTTCGATTCGTTATCAATTATACGTCGGATTCTTTGCTTAAAACCGCGCGCGAAAAACGAGTATTGATATTCTTATGAGTTTAATCAATAATGGAATGGAATCTCGAATAGCTATAATGGTTTTTGGGGAAAACCTTCGAGACTTGAATCATCTGCGTCTATGTATTATATAATATACGACAAGAATATCTATTCAATAAAAAAGACTTTACTTTTCAATACGAGGGTAAATATCTTACCAATTACTGTGTATTTTGAGCACAAGCATCTTTGAATATTAGAAATTAATAGCTTAATGCTTTTGGTGATTTAACTTTTTTTCTAAACTTTTTTCGACTTTTTAGAAATGTAATAATAACTATGAAAAATCATTAAATATTATTATAATAATACGTTTAAAGCTGATAGTACTGCAGGCTTGTGCGCATTACTATAACGTCAATCACGGTGAATGTATTATTTCCGTAATGAATTTACAATAATATTATTGCTTCCTCATAGAGGCAGCTTTGGACCATTAAAAAATATTGTCGGGAAAAAAACGTTAAAAAGATTGTTTTGAGTCGTGTAAAACTAAAATGCGCGCGCGCGTGCGTATGTGTGTAGTGCGTGTGCGTGCGTATGCGTGTGTGTGCGTTCGTGTGCATGCGTGCGTGCGTGTGTGTGTGTTCGCGCGTTCGTAAATCAACACATTTTTTCGGTGTTCGCGTTACAATTCGATATTTTCAAAACAATCGATTTGTCCATTGAAACATCACGTGGACCTCCAATCGATAAAGACGAAGTTGACCACTCACCTTTAATGTATTTATCCCTCTGGAAAATAGGAACAAATTATATTGCTAATCAGTCCTGGAAGAGAGCCTACAGGCCCCCACCTTCTCCAACTTAGGTAAATCTGGCTCCATCACTGGAGATTATAGTGCCGCTCTGCTTGCCGTCGGCACTGCAACCGCCACCGTCGTTGCCACCAGAACGCTGGGTCGCGCGTCCATGCGATGAGCTTGAGCTGCTGCGTGAGCTGTGGCTGTGGCTGTGCCGGCGTAATTTGACTACCAACGCGTCGCATTCGTCGGCCTCGCACTCTTTAGCCGGAGAAATGGCCTGAAAATAAGTACTGCTATTATTATGAATGAAAGAGGACGAAACAAAACGGTCACAATATACGAATGTGGAAAGTAACAAATGTCTAAAAAGAACTAGAATGACAAAATTTTGTAAGTTCTGAAGTTGACAAGTTATTTATTTTTGCTTTCTCAAAGATAAAGTTTTGTGATAGCAAACAAAATTTTCGAGATAACATGATGCTAATAATATTTTTCACGGCATTTGGAACCGAAATTAATACTTTTCGATACTATGTGCGTGCGTGAGTACTGACAGATCTCAGGATACATTATGCCAATTTTGCCAATTTTACAAAAATATTTGTTTCCTTTTTTAAATTCTATTTTCTTTTATTTTATAACGAATATTTCGTTTTTCGATTTTTGATTTTTCAGTTTTTACTAAAGTATCATTAATGCAATTCAAGCAGTATGCAAGTCTCTACAATTTATAGAACAATGGCGTCGTTGTCTATAGTCAGTCCTTAGTTATATTGATGAAAACATGATTTTTTGTAAATACGTTATATCTCAAAAATAGTAGATTTCAGAATCTTTTAAACCGATTTAGACTGGATGACTGTTATTCCATAACAATTTTTTGATTTTTGATATTATATTTTATCATTTTTTTGTAAGACTGAAGTCTATATCTGAAAGATCAGCACATGTTTAATAGACAAAACCAAATTACTAAATTAAATAATTGTTTTTACACTCCGGAAAGGTATATTATGGTATGAAAGTGAATCAAGTATATTCTAATGAAAATATTAGTTAATTTTGGTAATTATAAAATATATTCAAGAATAATTCTATAAGAAAAAGAATAAAGAATATAGGGCAACTTGTAATTCAATGAAGTAGCTATTCGTTGTTTAATATATTCATAAAATCAAGAATTTATGTATAAAATTGAATCTATTAACAATGTTATTTAATTTTTCAGGTTCTATCAAATATATTTATAAATATTTAATGAGTTATAAAAAATAATAATGTAAACCACTAAAGAGTGTTATTGAAGTAGAATAAAAAGATAGTAATTCAAATCAATAACAACACTGCAGTTGGAGAGCATCGTATTAATTTTGTACATGCTATTAATGGGTCGCACTATACTAATACTGTTTTATCGGCGGAACATGCAAAAGTAATTCATATCATAAAAGAATAGCGATTTACGCCTTGAACAAATTCAGTTGCCAAGCGTAATCCTGTAAAGCATTGTACAAAGTTTCGAGGCCAAAAAACGACGACACCTTTGTCTATTCTCCGTTACAAAAATAAACGAAGGTGTCATCGTTTTTTTGTCTCGAAACTTTATAGAACGATGTATCAGAGGATTACGCAGGGCAACTGAATTTGTTTAAGATGCAAATCGTTATTCTTTTATTTATACTAATCATTTTGGAATGTTCCGTCAGTGTTAGTGGTAAAGTAGGAGTATGACACCCTCTTAATAAGACATTTCAGGTAATAACTATGTTTTTATTGGGAGATACAGTTTCATGGTCATTTTAGAATAAATGTCAAACCTATTTCAATGCTATTTACTACAAAGAGTCAAATCTATTTACTATAAAGAGCCATGTCATTATTAATTTCTTAGTGGTGATTTAAGAGATCGAACTCTATAGGTACTTCCATCAATTTTAGCATACGTTGACATTTATTTTAATTTTTAATTAAAAATCTAGGTCAATTCACATTCTGATATGGATTTAGATAATTTTGTACTATTTTAACCCAAGCTTTATGAATTTTTTTATGTTGATCCAGGTGATCGAACAATTTGATTTCCTAATTCTAATGTTTAAATTGCAGATTAGCCATCCAAAAGGAATATAGGCCAAACGGAGATAAGCTAAAAGGGCTAAAATTGCTAAAATTTATATCTTTCACTCTCTATAGATTAAAAATGCAAATTTTCACAGACAATCTGTCCGAGAACTGCATATATATATATAATTTTAAATAATGACCAGAAAAGGACTATTTTGAAACTAATTCTCAGAGTTTTTTTTCGACCAATTTAAACGTGCCAGATAAATAGTAGCAACAGCAAGCCACGCGCGAAGACAAGGTGGCGCAATTAGTCGGAGACGATCCGATAACATACTATACTCATGTATACACCTGCATAGAGCGCCTTCACAGAGGATGGATTACACAGTGGCAAGCGCCATGCCGCCTAATCATAGGATTCGCTGACCCTTCATGGAAGCAAACTACACACTGCCAAGTAGTCCAGTCAGAGGAGCAAATGATATGGATTTGGTTTGATTGTAGAGTATTTTCAAATGAGTCATAAACATTATACGGAATAAGAATATTGAGTCGTGACAAACAAAAAATCTTGGGGAGGTGTTGGAATTGTTAAAAATTTGAGACGTATTTTTGTTTGTATTTTCAACTCTAACTAAAAAATGTTAAAAAAAATCTCCTCTAACGAAAAAATGTTATAGAACATTTTTTTGTTTATTATGAAATTTTCTTATAAGATATATGCATTTTAAATTGAATATTTTTACTTTTACAGTACCGATTGCACTAAAATAACATTTCTAATGCACGATTCAAAATTTCTTGCAGAACCCTGATTTTGAAATTATTTTTTCAAGGTATCTTTGTACCTTCCATCCCACGAATTTTCAGGCTTTTTAGTAACCTTTTATGTTATTTTATTTGATTTAAAGTTATTTTCCTTATAGCGCTAGCTATTTTGAAAAAATTAAATTGCACGATATGTCCACCTTTTACTAAAAGCTGAACTTTTTAGAAAAACAAATTTTTATAAAATTTCACATAGTAATAGGGGATACAAATACCTATCGAATTGTGTATGACAAATTCTTCTTTTTTTCTATTCCAAGAGAAAAGCATGTTCGATGATTTTTTTTTTGCTTACGATGGTAGTGATAAATAATTTTCACTTATTGATGTCTTCCTTTTTAGACCAAGTAAAAATTAAAGTTTTGTTAAAAACATATTATAAATGTTTTGAGTCATTTGGAGTCGAAATACAGTTTTCTTAATGTCTGTATAAATGGAGAAAATTTTTTTGTAAAAATTATCGTCACTGTTTGGTAAACATGAAATCAATAAAGCGGTTAACAGTCCGGTAAAAATTATTGGAATTTCACTGTACCCAACTCTTACAATAATTTTTCCTTACTGATCAGGTGTTTCAGGTTTACCAAACTATCACGGTATTTTTAAATTTTCAAAAATTCTCTCCGTGTTTGAATGTGTATGTGAGTGTGTATGTAATTGTGTGTCCGCGGGCGCGAGTGTGTGTTAATTATATATATATATATATATATATACATATACTAGCGTTAATCGGCGTGCTACGCACGCCACACTTCGGCTTTTTCTTCCTGCTTTTCGACTTTGAGATGGATTCGATTATCCGAGATTTCGAGATCGCTCGAAGAAAAAACATATTATCTCGAACGCTCAAATTTTATAAGGGATTTACTTCTATACTTATTTATTATTAACCCATTAACGTCCACGGGGACATTTTTTTCACCACTTCTTCAGAGTTTTCTAGATGGGATAAATTTGGGGCTAAAAAATTTTTGAACACATGAAATTCATAGATTTTTCATCGATCTTTCCAATGGTGACATCCAAAATTAGAAAAAAAAATTTTGTTACTCAAAAATGAAGTTTAAGTGTAAAAAACACAGAAATTTTTTTTTTTATTGGATTTTTTATTAACTGTCTGTTATGCAATCATCTTGAAACCAATTTAGATGGTGGAGGGATTGTCTGAACTTCAAAAAACTGTCCTTGAAAAGTTAATTTTGTCTCCTGAATGATCCAAAATGGCGCCCGAAACTAGAATTTTCGCTCATTATGTTTAGGATGCTTTAACTAAAAAACTATAAGCTTTTCGAAAAAAATGTTAATTACAAAAAGTACTTAGAATTCATCAAATAATACAATAGAATTTTTGCAGAATTTTTAGAGACAATTTTGAAAATTTTTATACTCGAATTTTTCATAAATTTAAAAAAATTCAAGAAAAATTCTGAAAAAATTCTAATGCATTCTTCGATGAATTCTAAGCACTTTTTACGGAATGCAATTTTTTCTGAAAGTGGATAGTTTTTGAGGAAAATAATCTTTAAAAAAAGAAAATAAAACGAAAATTATCTTATCATTTTTTCGATTTAAGGCTTAGTTTGTTTATAATAAGCTTATAAATATTTGAAAATTAGTATTTTACACCTGCAATATCTGAAACTCAGCTAACTGCTTCTACTTGCGTTTTCTGAAAACAATTTGAAAAATGCACACTTTTTTATATTTTATCGATTATCAACGAAGTGCACTAGTTTTTCATACTTAAAAATATTAGCATTTATTATTTATAATAATCTAAATAATCCTTTTCTTCATAAACGTTATAATCTTGTTTCTCAACTTTTGACTCAAAATTGATTGACTAAAATATAAACATAAAATACTAATTTTCAAATATTTATGAGCTTATTATAAATAAACTAAGCCTTAAATCGAAAAAATGATAAGATCATTTTCATTTTATTTTCTTCTTTTAAAGATTATTTTCCTCAAAAACTATCCACTTTCAGAAAAAATTGCATTCAATAAAAAGTGCTTAGAATTCATCAAAAAATGCATTAGAATTTTTTCAGAATTTTTCTTGAACTTTTTTAAATTTATGAAAAATTCGAGTATAAAAATTTTCAAAATTGTCTCCAAAAATTCTGCAAAAATTCTATTGTATTACTTGATGAATTCTAAGCACTTTTTGTAATTAACATTTTTTTCGAAAAGCTTATAGTTTTTTAGTTAAAGCGTCCTAAACATAATGAGCGAAAATTCTAGTTTCGGGCGCCATTTTGGATCATTCCATGTATATTACGCACCAAGGGAGGAAAAAACTTGGTGCGTAATATACTATTTTCTCATACCCTGTCGGAAAGTGTTGTCTTCCCATCCTGCTCTCACGGCCGAAAGTGCCACATTCCCTCACGCCTACAAACTGCGACGCGCATGCGCGTTTCTCCAATTTTCGGCCCGGCTGGCGCCGCCTGCGTGTTGCAGCCCTTGTTTCGCTCGTGCCGCAAATCACCTGCAGGCGGCGCTAGTCGGCAGAAAATTAGAAACGCGCATAAGCCTCGCAGTTTTAGGCGTGAGGTTATGTGGCACTTAAGACCCTGAGATCAGGGTGAGAAGACAATAATATACTTTCCTCCAGGGAATACATGAGAAAAAATAGTATACGCAACACGGGAGGGAAATAGGATATCTCAACCCGCATGTTTACCGCCCTCGCCTTCGGCTCGGGCGTTAATATCACACGTGGGTTGAAATGTCCTACTTCCCTCCCTTGGTGCGTAATGTACTAACTACTTGATTTATAAGCGTTTTTCTCATGTGTTCCCAAAAACTCGAAACACTTAATTCTATATTCGAGAAATATTCAGCGAAACTTTAGTATTTAAAACTACTAATAAATTTTAATTAAAATTATTACTAATAAATGACCAGTTTTTACATAAAATGGGATTGTTAAAACTTGATACAGGTAGAAAATACGTTTTCGATACCATCGGTTTAATCCATTCTTCATTAAAATACAATCTACAAATTTCTCGATAGTATAATAGATAATAGGATATATGTATACATATATTCCTAGAAAATGGAACAAAAAAAAATATAAAGGAGTTTTTGCATACGAAATAACGAACATGAATTACAAATTACTTTAGTCATTTCGGGATCGATACATGCTATTAAACGGTATGAGAAAAGTTAATATTTTCACTGGATTTTTTTATTGAAGGGAAAAAATAAGATTTATGTTCATTAGTCCAGTATTTTTTTATGAATACATTGAAAACAGTATTACTTTTTAAAATACACATAAAAATCAACATTTTAAGACCTGAAAGACTCTTCTATCTTGATTTGGAAGTTTGTAATACCCACTCCATTTTAATACTATTTTTTGCAGACTTTTTCTGGAACAGGTTCACCAAATGAGCTGAAGTTTTTAGAAGATCTTCCCAATATGTTTTTTCAGTAATTAAGGTGGTCCGAACGCCAAAATTGACGTTAAATATAAATATTTTTTTAACTATTTTTTCGAATATTGTAATGTCAGTGATGATGCTATTAGAAAGAAGTGTACTTCAAGTAAAGAAAAAAGTTTTTACAACCAAATTGAATTATTGTTAAACAAAAGATCGCTATAAAAAAAAATCACAAAGCACTGGAATCTTTTTTATTTTTTTATCTGACGTGAATTTTGAAGGGCTCATTTTGTTCCATTTACAATTTCAGGGAAATGTACCAATATGAAAATTCAAAAATTATCAATACCTGCAAAGATACATCAGATTGTTCAAAATTCTCTCAAGGGCACATAAATAGAATTTTTCTGGAAAAATTACCGTGAAATTCACGGGAAAAATTACCGTAAGCATTGTAAATGCGGAGCATCCGTATGTTTCGAAACTTTATATGGTGCGACAGAAAAATTTTGTTGTGACAAAAATATTTTTCATCGTGAATTTCTTTTTACTATCCAGTAAAAGAAAATTGAACAACAGCAATAGTAATTTTCCATGAAAAATATATGAATGTCTAAAACAAATTTTACTCCATGTGTAGATCTTATAGAATCTAAAATAAACATTATTCCATGTTAATTGTGATGTACTTAAACACAACACGTACAGTCATACAATAAAATAGACCTCAAAATTGAGTTTAGAAGATCGAAAAACCCCCTATTTACGCTCAAATATTTAGTACAGTCAACTCCAAGATTTCAAAATTTGTTAAGTTCTTGGCCGAGTTTGCCCTTACGCACACGGCCAAATTGGCATATTTTTACGTGCTCAGACGAATTGGCACTTTCTTACGTGCTCAGCAGACTTGGCATCTTTTTACGCGCTCGCCCGAGTTGGCATCTTTTTAGCCGCTCAGTCAAATTGTCACTTTCTTACTCCCTCAGCCGAGTTTGCATCTTTTTACAGGATCGCCCGAGTTGGTATCCTTTTACGTGCCCAGCCGTGTTGGCGCTTTCTTACGCGCTCAACCGAGTTGGTATCTTTTTCCGATCTCTCCCGAGTTGGCATCTTGTTAGGCGCTCAGCCAAATTGTCACTTTCTTATGCCCTCAGCCGAGTTTGCATCTTTTTACACGATCGCCCGAGTTGGTATCCTTTTACGTGCCCAGCCGTGTTGCGCTTTCTTACTCGCTCAGCCGAGTTGGAACTTACTTACGTGCTCAGCCGAGTTGGCATTTCTTACGCGCTTAGCCGAGTTGGCATCTTTTTACATGGTCGCCAGCGTTGGCATCTTTTTACGTGCTCAGCCGTGTTGGCACTTTCTTACGCGCTCAACCGAATTGGTATCTTTTTACGCGCTCGCCCGAGTTGGCATCTTTTTAGCCGTTCAGCCAAATTGTCACTTTCTTACTCCCTCAGCCGAGTTTGCATCTTTTTACATGATCGCCCGAGTTGGTATCCTTTTACGTGCCCAGCCGTGTTGGCGCTTTCTTACGCGCTCAACCGAGTTGGTATCTTTTTCCGCTCTCTCCCGAGTTGGCATCTTTTTAGCCGCTCAGCCAAATTGTCACTTTCTTACTCCCTCAGCCGAGTTTGCATCTTTTTACACGATCGCCCGAGTTGGTATTCTTTTACGTGCCCAGCCGTGTTGCGCTTTCTTACTCCCTCAGCCGAGTTGGCACTTACTTACGTGCTCAGCCGAGTTGGCATTTTCTTACGCGCTCAGCTAAAGGCATCTTGTTATACGGTCGCCCGAGTTGGCAATATTTTACGCGCTCAGCCGAGTTCGCATTTTCTTACGCCCTCAGCCGAGTTGGCATCTTTTTACATGGTCGCCCGCGTTGGCATCCTATTACGCGCTCAGCTGAGTTTGTACTTTCTTACTGGTCTCAGCCTAGTTGGCACCTTTACGCGCTCAGTCGAGTTGGCACTTTCTTACGCCCTCAGCCGAGTTGGCATCTTTTTACATGGTTGCCCGACTTGGCATCCTTTTACGCGCTCAGCCGTGTTGGCGCGTTTTTACGCGCTCAGCCGAGTTGGCACCTTTTACGCGCTCGCCCGAGTAGGGATCTTTTTACACGCTCAGCCGAGTTGGCATCTTTTTGCGCGATCAGCCGAGTTGACACTTTCTTACCGGTCACATCCGAGTTGGCATCTTTTTACACGCTCAGTTGAGTTGGCACTTTTTACGCGCTCACTCGAGTTGGTCACTTCTTACGTGCTCGCCCGAGTTGGCACCTTTTTACACGCTCAGCCGAGTTGGAATCTTTTTACGAGATCAGCCGAGTTGGCACTTTCTTACCGGTCTCAGCCGAGGTGGCATCTTTTTACATGCACAGCCGCGTTGGCACTTTTTTACTCGCTCAGCTGAGTTAGCCACTTCTTACGGGCTCGCCTGAGTTGGCATGTTTTCACACGCTCAGCCAATTATCATCTTTTTATGCGCTCAGCCGACTTAGCACTTTCTTACCTGTCTCAGATAGTTGGCAACTTCTTACGCGCTCAATCGAGTTAGAATGTTGTTCATCTCAGCCGATAATATGTACATTGTCGTTGTAGACAAACCTGTAGTGTTTTCAACTCGGCGTAGAAATTTCATATCTACTTATTCTACCTATAGAAGGGTATATACCTTAGATACACAAATCTGGTTTAAAGTCCCTGTTTAAGGTCGTTCCGATTTTATCTTTAGATAAAATCTGAATTTTTTCAGAATTTTTCAGAATACTTTTTCAAAAAATGACAAAATCCAAAAAACAAAAAATGGACCAAAAAAATTCTGAAAAAATTCTCACGTATACTTTGGCTAATTCTAAGCATTTTTTGTTCCATAACTTCTTTTCGTAAAGTTTTGTTCCTTTTAGAGTAAAATTCACGAAATTTTTTATTGCATTGCTGTACAGAAACCAAAGCAAATAAAAGCTTTCTTAACCATGATTTCAGAAAATTTAGACATTCGAATCACGATTCCTGGTGATTATATGATTATTCAAAAGCAGTAACAACAAAATAATCGACTTTGAAAAAAAAGACGAAGAAAAATTATCCATTATTTAAAAAAAATCCAAATAAGAAAATAGTAATTGAAGTTTTTATGCAAAATTACTGCCAGATTCTGAAAGAACATCCTCCAAAACCCCCTATATGCAATTTCTGACGAAAATTACCCCTATTTTCATTTCGAATCGTACACTTGAACTTGCGTATACAAATTTATCGTTTTGCGCATTAATGGGTTAACCATTCAGTGGTATTCTGGTAGTAGGTGCAGACCACGCACTCGGGACCGTTAATTGAGGGTGTAGCTGGAAAAAGGGCACATAACTCATTTAAACTGTACAGAAGTTTCTTTTCCAGCGATAACCTCAATTTCACAATCGCCGTTAGTTCGCAGTCACGTGGTACCCGGCCCAATTCAGAGGCCAAGGTGTAAATGTGACCTGATCGTTTGTTGATCTGAGCTTTTTATATGTAAAAAAGGTGTAATAACTCATTTTTTCAAATACATCAAATATCAAGGTGCGCGGAAGCACGCCGAAAGCAAGAGGAGTCTGAGGAAGCCTGAGGAACGAGCAACCAGTGCACTTATATTTAATATATCTTGGTACGCTAAGTTTTAAAATATTTTACTAAGTAAAAATAACTTCTAAGTTTCACTTTCTGAAATTTTCGATTCTTTTAAATATCTACAGAACTGAAAACTTAAATTGAAAAGGAAAAGAAAAACATTTGCGGCCCAAGGTATAATCTGTAGACTTATTTTAATCAGAGATGTAGCATTTTCATAATATTTAGACTGGTTCGCAGTTTTTTGAGAAAAGCATTCGATGGATTTAGATGAACCAAAGCTTAAATTTCTTAAAATTACTGTAGTTATGTCCCAAAGAGTTGAAAACATAAAATTATTTTAGTAAATGTTTTTTTAATAAAAAAAAACACTTATTTTTTTTGTGATTTTTAGCATTTATTAATGATGTACTCAAATATTTGTTATATTTTGAACTCTTCGGACCATAACTACACAAATTTAAAATGATTAAGGCTTTGGTTCATGTAAATCCATAGAATGATTTTCTCAAAAGCTACGCATCAGTCAAAATATTGAAAATGCTATATCTCTGAGTAAAATAGGTCTATAGATTATATCTTGGACCATTTTATCAGAAATATTATTTATTTATGAGATATATACCCTGGTAGAAATATTAACCAGAAGCTAGCTATTTTTCAGTTAACTTTATAGCTAAAAATGAACATTACTTGTATTTCAGAATTATGTACCAATCCGAGATAAATTATGGCATTTATACTTCATAAAATATGTATTTTAAGTGAAGAACTTTTAGATGAATTATTTTATTTTTGCTAAAAATGCTTTCATTTAATTAACACGTTAGCTATAAAATATGGATAATTTTCTACCAGAGTATTGTATAATAATGTTTAATCCACTTTTTTTTCATCTGATTTTGACATTAGAGCTACTATGTGTAAAACCGCCTTAAATAAATAATTTGGATAATAAGACTCGGGTGGTGATACTATCAACTTATTTATTCACTAAAATAAATAACGACGTTTCGGCCCGTACAGAACGATGTACGTTACAAGGCCCTCATCAGGTTCCAATTTAGTTATTTCTACAAAAACAACTTTTGGCAACACGCTAGATGGTAAATTGAAACCTCATGAGGGCCTTGTAACGTACATCGTTCTGTACGGGCCGAAATATCGTTATTTATTTTAGTGAATAAATAAGTTGATAGTATCACCACCCGAGTCTTACCAAATTAATCTATGGCTATCACTAGAGTCATTTAATCATCAAATAAATAATAATTTACCATTTTGTAAGCGTACAGGTTATGTAAAATAATTATCAAAGTTTCTTCAATTACCACAGACGTCTTACTCTAGTAATAACTTAAAGTAAGAAATTGAAGAAAATCTTTTCATATTATCAGGGACAAACAAGGTCCACTCGTTGCTTTAATTCAAGCACAGGAAGATCGATGTGCCATGAAAATCTTAAATTTCAGCTAAGCCCCGCCTTCTCTTTGTGACATTTTTCGAGGTCTCTTGCCGTTCTCGAGTTATGAGCGAAAAACTATTTTTGGGTGTGGATTTTTGCAAAATTAGGCATGAACCCGGTGTTTTCGAAACTCCACTTTTGACCATCGTTTTTAGACGGTGTATTTTACAAAATATAAAAAATGCAGCCATCTCCTCAGAAAATTAGATTTCAGACCTTCTTTACTGGTCTGTACTATTAATACTACTAATATTTTTGTTAGACGACTATTAAGAAGAGATAAGGATCTATCTGGCCTCATCAGGATAGCATCTGGGCTCCGTTACGCTTTGCTAGGGGCCCTTTCGGTAAACCTACGCAGGCCTTTACGATTACTTTGGATAAGTCCTACTCATTGTCTGTTGGGCGACAGCATAGATTTAAGTGCCAACTGGGGTCTTCTTGTAATACTGAATTCAAATGATGCGCAGTGGCCCTTGTTCGGCCCTAATATGTGTTCGTCAGAGTCAAGTGTTCGGATTTTATAGGTTATACAAATGATTTTCTTCAATTTTTTACTTTTATGTTATTAATGTGGTAATTATTTGAAGCCATAAATAACAAAACAGGGAAAAATACGGCATATGTCTAGCGGAGCCTGAGGTGTAACACCTTATACGCCTTCTTAGGGACTACGCTACAAGGTACCTTTACAGGATCTTCTAATTTTGCTAAGGCAAACTGTCAAGGATCTTACATTATCCCTAAGTTATTTTTTATTCAAGCAAGTATTCACATTTTCTCAACAATTACTTGTACAAGCTACCTTTATAGCTCACCTTTTGGCGATTGTCTTGATTCAGGTTCCTGAGCATGTAACAGCGCCGGTGCGGACTGTGCCGGCTGTAGAAGCTGTCATAACCGCTGCTCGAGGCAGTACTCGTGCAGGTCCTTTGCAGCGCCAATACTGCTGCTTGCGGCGCCTGCTGAGTGCTGGCCGTGCTGATAGTCGTTTGGCCCGTCGTACCCGCGACCACAGCCGTCGGATTGCCGACGATCTGGGGTCGTGTTGAATTGGGCGTGAAGATTCCTAGGGCCGAGTGGTTGTTGTTGCCTGGGCCAGCCCCGCTGCTGCCAAGATGCACCCTCGGCTGGTGGTGGTGATGGTGACAGTGACCGCCGCGCACAGCCCCGCTGTTGTTGCAGCCTGCGCATACGCCGGCAGCCGAGCCTAAGATCTGGAACCACAAGATATCGACTCCAAACAGCACCGCCGCACGTCTTTATCTCTTCGCGAGCGCTGCGTTTTTGCTTAAGGACGTTCACCTATGACAGTGGTGCTCATATTCACAAATATTGCAAAAATTATGATAAAAAAATATTATTTGTGATGGAAATCGTTCAATGGCCTGTATTCACTATCCAAAAAATAATAAAAATATGACTCTAAAAAAAAAAAAAACTTGAAGTAAAGATTTGGAATACATTCTATTTACACGACACGACTATATAGATATAACATTGCCATATTGCTACAAATTGTATGTTATTACTTTTTGAGTGTAAGTATTAGATAGTTTTCAGAAAAATCATAGAAACAATATGCTTTGCACTTGATTGAAATGTGTCTTTATTACGCTCGCAGCATAGGGTTTCTATGTGTTAAAATCCCAAAGTTTGGGATTAAACATCTCGATTTTTAATACCGCAACCTGTATCAGGCTTCTAAAATCAATAAAACATATCAAAATTAGTTTGTGTGCAATGTTTCAAGAAAAATTAGAGAAAATCGATTTGCCGGAGAACGTCCTTATTATTTTATGTTTTGGAAAGATTATGCAACCAAGCATATAAGCGACTTTTATTATTCTAATGACTTTCTACTTTTTTATAAATTAAAAATAAATTAAAAAAATATAGTACGATTCGATTATTAGAGCTGGAATCCGGACAATATCGTTATTATATTTTTGACAAAATTTAAACAAAATCGAAAACTCAACTTTTTGAACTTCTATTGTCAAATCCGTTTGTTAGATGTTGCCAATATTATTAAGATTCTCAGCTTTTTTTTATTGTTATTCTGTGCTACCAAAGTATGTGCTAACCAGGTATTAAGATAAGAGGTTGAATACGTAAAAAATTCATTTTAATTTCAAAATAAAAATTTAATAAGTATTTATTGTGTGATAGGGTTTGAAAAAGACGAATTTTGCATGACCGTAGGTATAGAAAGGACTTATCTCGGAGGGTAGTGTGAAATGACTTATTTCAAAAATAATTTTTGAAAACACTTATTTCAACGGCTCAAATAATCAATAATACAGACGATAGTAGTGTTAGACCCTGCTTTATGCAGATTTTAAAATATTAAATGTCGGTAGTCTCATCAACATTTTTTTTAACATTTCTTGACCAACTATTATTGCAAGATGAGTCTGTTTCGCTGTTGATTTCAAAAACCGAAACAAATTTGTGGAACCGTTTGTCAATCTTGGGCGCATCTCCGAAAAAAATTAATTTAAATATCTTTAAAATATCCAAATAATTAATAAAACATTAGATAATTAAAAAATTCGGGAAATGATATATTTGACATTTTGAGCAATAAAATAATAATAGATTGTGTACCAAGGGCAGAAAGTGTACTTTTCCAGACCGAGTGTGGATCAGGCTTAATTTCTTCGATTCTATGCAGTTTTAGAGCAGCGGGCGGGAATGAGTTATTCTCAACCGCTAGTTACAAAAGAAGCACTTTCTGCCCGCTTTTTGGATTTGCTACAAAATAGTACATTGTGGTCCAAGGGTGTAAAGTGGGCTTTTTTAGACCTAGTGTGGAGTTTATCTTTGCCTCATCTCATTATCTAAACTTATCCATAAGATGTTATTATCTCAGAATTCGTCTCTTTCAATATTTCAGAATTATTTTCTCAGAAACAATGCATTCTAAGTCAAATGTACCGAGGACCTTTTTCTTAAGATACTCTAAATAATAGTGCACTAATATTATTTCGACCAAAATATTCAATTTTTTGTAATTTCTTATTAATATATAGGGTTCAAGCTAACCTATCTTTCCAAACTTAACACGTCTGCTATTTGTATGACTGATTTATGTACAGAATGTACATATACGTACATAACGGGATATAATTTCTCTAATCAGATATCAAAGCAAAACAAACATCACAGCGAGGTGTTTTGGAACATGTATTCTGAACTGAATCAATACTAAAAGCATCAGCCAAAATTAAATGCCATCATTTTCTTTAGGATATTGAACAATATACAAAATTATATAAAAATCTTTGAATTAATAACAAAACTGCTTGTTCTATTCAGTTAAAATAATATTTTTTATTCGATATTAACTAAATTTAAACGTACACTAGACGTTTCTCAAATTCTCCTATTATTTATATATAAATACTTACGTATGAAAATCTTATTTTTTGATTCAAGAACAGTTAAATTATTGAAAAACATTAAACCTCTGTCTTTGAGAATATAAAACCGTAAAATTTTATTCAATCCTAAAAAATTATTTCATTTAATCATTATTTTTATCACATAGAAGATTTTGAATCAGATATTCAAAAACAAAATCGGAAACTGAATCAAGGCTATGTCATTTACAGCATTGCTTCTTTCGATCAGTCATTGTAACGAATCATGTTAAAGTATGCTAGCCCATTTTATTTTCGACGGAAAATGGTAGAGCCGATAAGGTGCCGAAGCTTTTGCAATTCTCATAAAACTTTTTCCTTAACCGCGAAATACAAATTCTCCCCCCCCCCCCTCTCTCACCATCTCACCCGCGCGCTCTCTCGCTCTCTTTTTTTCACTTTTTCTTTCTTTACCTCTCTCTTTCTCTGCCTGGATTTACTATAAGATTTGAGTGAAAATCCTCACGTAAATCGCGAACCACAGAATTCATATCAGTGGCGGGTGCGGCGTGAATTCCCAGGTAAAACAACCCTCCATTCTGCAAATCCATTTATCGATCGAGTTCCAAAGTGGCTACCCCGGTGATCCGTTACGAACGAGGCATGATATTTCATTCTGAATTCACTTTGCTATATCATATACTCTACGGGTGAGATATTGTACTATTTAGTTAAAAAAAATAATGTATGTATAGCTATTATAAATTCGGAAATTCACATAAACAGCGTAAACCAAATTGTCAGTCTATTTTTACTATATAAATTATTCATATGTATAAAAACACATTTTAACATTCTTATACATCTAAATAATTTATATTACCATATGTATGAATAATTTATATTATCAATATATTACTTAAGTAATATATTCAAGCGTTACATTTATGATTCTTAATACTGGCACAGCAATTTTAACTCATTTCCAGGAAAATTCTTCTTTTCGTGAAAATGTTTTATCCGATTTATCACTTCAAAGTTCGAAGCCAATTTTTCATACTTTTAAGTTTAATATTATTAACTTTTGATAGTTTTTGTAAATCATAATATCAGAATAGTTTTTAAAATTTTATCTTGATGTGATTCATGATCAACGACTAAAGGGATTAAAAAGCCTGGAAGATATTGATAAACAGGTATGTCACCATTTTATCTAAAATTTTAAAATCAAAGTTGAAGTTCCAAAGATAGTAATACTATTAAGAATATACATCACTACTGGTAGTGTCATCGAGTTTCTTTTAACGAAGATGCAAACTGTCAGTTTGCATATTCCGTCAGAATAGCCCAACGGTCTTAGTGTTTTGTGTGCCGCGCGATAACGTTTGGGCTGCGCAGAGCCCAATTTCAAACAATAATAAATTGACCCCGAAAGCTCATCCGTTACATAGGGGAAACGCTGGAAAGACACACCTAAGGAAAAACGTTAATAAACAATAAAAAAAAAAACCGCTGCCAATTCATTGGCACGTAACTTCCTCCAAATTAATGTATCGTTCCTATATCTATAGTATATATTTTAAATATAAAATATGTTTATTCATTATACTTTTTTTTTCAATGAATTAATAATTCATTAATATTTAAAAAATTGAATATTTTTTTCTTATTATTGAAATTATTTGTTATTTGACACTTATTTTATTTAAAAAAAGTAATATTTTAAAATATAAAATTAAAAAATTGCCATCTACCCTGAGATCAATATACTCACATTTTCAAAATCATATGTAATAACTCCATTTTTTACATTATAAATATATTATTATTCAATAATTGTGTATCTTTATTATAAATAATTGTGTACATATTATAAAAATTGAAATTATACTTCTAATTTTGATTTTTTAATTGTCCGTTATAATTTTCGTCATCCTCTTCTTTTATTTTCAATAAAATATCGTTGATTGTTGACTTTATCATTTCTTACACCATTTTAATAAAAAAAGTAAATAAAATATTATGTAAACACAAATATCAGTGGCAGCTAACAAAAACATTTACATAATTTTGTGAAGGCAAAATGAGTGTATATATAATTATATGCCCGTGAACCATAAACGTTTAAACTTTAAAATATTTATCTCAAAATTGAGTGAATATATTCACCTCTTAAATCGCGATTATTCGAAAAATTAGTTCAAACAAGTTTAAACTTTAAAATTTGTATCTCAAAATTGAGTGAGGGTAATTCTTAATATATTCACTTCTTAAATCGCGCACGCACGCACTCACGTACTAACGCACGCACGCACACACGCACACACACCCATAGATATTTTCTAAAATCATGTGATTTGAACTTCTATCACCTCTATTCATGTTTCTAGATCGATTTAATGAAACTTAAAATTTTACTATTACAACGTAAATGAAGGTAGTTTTTGTCGGCTCGAAAAATCAACCGGGCAAGATAAAACACCTTTTACATTTTTTCTAAAGTCATAAAAATAACGTAATCAAAGCCTTTAAATGGTATGCAGCAATAGTGATAATAACAATCCCTCTTATTGTTTACCACTGTCGCCTTTACAAGTAACTCTTGACTACAACAGCCACGATCAGCTTTCCTCGTATTTGCACAGTGCCATCTTGCCCAGCACTAATACGTTTTAACATTTGTTAAAAATAATTATGTATTACAATTATTGAAAAAGGTGTACATCTATATTGTGCGCGTGGAGAATGTATAGTATGTGTGAGCGCGCTACTGTGTCGAGAGCGCGCGGGTGTGAGTCCAAGCACACACATGTAAGTCTCCCCTCTCTAGTGTGTGCGTGAGTACACTGTAAAAAAAGTTTGGTAGATTTCTCACCAGATATATGTACAAAATCCCGCAGCTCAGCGATGTACGAATGCAGAGTACACAGCATTTTCCTCTGCTGAGCAGTGGCCTCTGTTATTACCGCTGCTGAGCAGTGCAAAAGTCCCAAGAAAATAGGGAATTCGGTCTAGTAGAGAATGGTAAAAGTACCACGGAGTGGTAAAATTCCGTATTTATAATTGACGGAATTTTACCACTCCGGGGTACTTTTACCACTCCGTGGTACTTTTACCATTCTCTACTAGACTGAATTCCCTCTTTTCTTGGGACTTTTGCACTGCTCAGCAGCGGTAATAACAGAGGCCACTGCTTAGCAGAGGAAAATTCTGTGTATTCTATAACCGTACATCGCTGAGCTGCGGGATTTTGTACATATCTGGTGAGAAATCTACCAAACTTTTTTTACAGTGTAAGAAGGTATGTCGAGCGGCAGTGTGCGACGCGCTGCCCTCTCTCTCTCTCTCTCTCTCTCTCTCTACTGCTGTACGCCTGACGAAAAGCATCGTGCGCGAGGCGCTAGGAAGCGCCCGTATATCATGTAATTTTATCTGAATAAACCAGTCATTGTCTTTATTTCATACAATAAAATAGTCTCTCCTACTTATTCAATATCACATCTCAACAACAATGAATAACGCAATTATAACGATGACTTCTTCAAATATAAATAAAATGTAATACCTCTACAAAGTTTGAAGGAATTCGCGCATCTAAGTAAAAATCAAAATAAACACGTTTACTTACGTTGATGAAATCATAAGAATCGACTCTCAAAAGGAATTTTACCTACTTATGTTGTCAAGCAGATCAGCGCGGGCGCTCAAATCATACTGGCATATAGCGAACAATGTTCTTATCTATTAATACCCACTATTATTTTAGCGCCATATATTATAATATCCAAGAAAATTTGGTGTTTCGTCTTGCCCGGGTCTCCCCTACTACAATGTTCGAAGATCATCATTAGTATATTATATTTTATTTACGTTTTATAAATAAAAATTACATCAACTGGTCACATTATTAAAATGTTTGCTTCCTTATGAAATTGCACAAAGAAAAAAATGAGCCCTTCCAATTTTAAATCGGATCAAAAATAAAAAAGATTTATATTATTAGTTAAATTTTTTTTTTAATTGGCGATATCTATTTTTTATCTATAATGTTCAAATTTCATTGAAAAAATTTTTTTTGATACTTTAAAAACCATATATCGATTTTTACATTATAACATGTGACCAAACGAGTGTAAACAAATTTTATTAATTTGGCCAATTCTCGCTGTGAAACCACCTTAAAAAGTCAATATAGAAAAGTGCTAACAAATAAAGTCATAAGTATAACTGTTCCCTCGGAATTTACCGCGGTTCGCAAAGTCTCTTAAACAAAATATAATACGTCTACAAAGTTTGAAGTAAGTCGCGCATCTAAAAACTAAAATAAATACGTTTACTTACGTTGATGAAATCGTAATATTCGACGCTCAAAAGGAATTTCACCTATGTTGTCAACCAGATCAGCGCGGGCGCCCAAATCATACCCAAATCATTGTTGGCATATAGCCAACAATGTTGTTATCTATTAATGCTCACTATTATTTTAGCGCTATATATTATAAATTATAATATCCAAGAAAATTGGGTGTTTCGTCTTGCCCGGGTGTGCCGTCTTGCCCGGGTCTCCCCTACACTGACAGAAAAAATCTGGTAAAAATTCTTATGTTGTCGTGTAAAAATTACCATGTTGGAATCGTAACTCGACCATATGTCGGATTTTTAGCAGAAATTGCAATACACGTACGAAAAATTCCAAGTCTAACATGGGAATTTTTTTTATAACTGATTTTAAAGAGCGAAAAAAATTATTACATCTTTTTTTTTTTAGGAGTGGGGGAGCGAGTATCAGACACATAATTATTATATTTAGACAATACAGAAGTTATTTTTGAATTAAACATGATTAAAGAAAATATATTAAATAAATTAAAAATTTTTGACGGCATCGAGACTCGAACCTGGAACCTGGAACCCTTGGCACGGTAGTCGGGAGCGCTAACCACTTACCTAAAAGACACATGTCCTACAAAATTTTGGAACTTGTATATCCCCAAACGTAAGTTATGCGCGCTAATTTTATAACAAATTATGCTTTAACTCGAATAATATTATTCTCTATTTTAACGTAATTTATTACAAATGTTATATATTAAGAATATTGTTTAACATTTTATAACTATTACCAATACCTTAAATTAAACAAGCTCATTTATTTATTAATGAATTTGTATTTTCGATATAATGGTTTTTCACAACCTTCCTTAAAAATATTACAAATAAACAATGATTTTAAAAATTGTCTTATCATAAAAAATAAAAAAAAAAAAAAAAAACAAGTATGTTGGATTAGAACGCACATTCAGTTGTTGCGTTTAGCGTTTGTGTTTTGTCTCGATGTTGCCAAGGTGGATTGAGTTTGTTGACATGTATCTGTCTGAATCTTTCCTATTTTGACATTGAAGAGGTCAACTTTTCGTGCACTCGCGGGGTGTTTACGATTGAACGTGTGAATTCTTACTCTAAAACTCTCTCAATTTTTACCATGCTAGCCTGGGAAAATGTACAAAAGATAAAGTTCCATTAGTCACGTGTTAATTTTTACTATGCTGGCATAGGAAGTTTTACTTGTGACATTGGACTTTTTCATATAAAAGATAGTAAATATTTCGATTTTAAGCAGTTGTGGGCAACTTCCAAGAGCAACATAGGAATTTTTCCCCGGGTTTTTCTGTCAGTGTAAATATAAAATCCATGCGATAGTGTCTTGCTTTTTATGGTTTAATAATATATTCGTCGTAAACATTAAGTTGCTTGACATTTTTCTTCAAAAATGCGAAAAAATAAAACTTATTATGTCATGATTCAAGTACTTTCAATTTCATACTAAAACTCTTGTTAAAAATGTTACTTGGAAAAGAGAAAATTGAATTTAGAAACCCTGTCAGAAAACTTCCATATATATATTGCGTTTACATTTTATGTTTTCAAATTTAGACATTGTACACCCTGTCGTAAATCATATATGTTAATAACTGTTAAAAATTATTTGAAACTGTTTAGAACTGCTTCAAACTGTTTATAAATGTTACAAAATGTAGAATGCTGGACACATTTTTTCTAATTATAAAAGTTTGTAACAGTTTCAAACAGTTTCTAATAGTTTTAAACCGTTTCAAATAATTTGGAATTTGATATTAAGAAACATTTAATAATTAATAAATTATTATTATTATTATTAATTAATAATTCATAATTATTTAATAGTCATAAATATTACTTTTAGGTTTTATTTTTTATTTAATTATTAATTACTAATAATTAATTATTATTTTATTAATAATAATAATTAATAAATATTTAATAGTCATTAAATAATTTAATAACTATTATTAACTGTTAAAAACTGTTAAAAAATGTTACAAACAATTATAAACAATTAATAATGCCCAAAATCCTACATTTTATAACACTTTTTAACAGTTTATAACTCTTATTAACAGTTTTAAACATTTTTTAACAAAAATATTTCCTCTAGGGTACCTATATATATGAAAATTTTCTGATAGTGAAGTTACTAAAGTTCATTCCCATTTTTATAGAGAGACAGTTTTTCTTTCCCATAAAGTTCGTTCCCATTTTTATGGAGAGACTCTTTTTACCCTCTAAATATATTTGCAGTTCTTTGTAATAATACACTGAGAAAAAACGTGTTAGTGGCTACTATGCTTAATAGTGAAATCGAATATAGTTGTCATCTTCTCTGGCAGAATAAACTATAATGTGTTAATGATAAATATATTAATTTAGTTAAAAACAACTATAAATTGTAGTAAACGCAATATTATTAAGTATCCTATATTATCTCGTAAATTTAATATTGTATTATCACAATTTCGCACATGTTAAATGCAAAATGTTTAAAATACAATATTTTTTTTCTTAGTGTACTTATTGTCTATTTTATATAATTACAAATATTTATAAAATTTTACGATTAGAATAATTTTAAGATATTCTTTATACGAAGAAATACTCATAGATGTCCATGTGACATACTAAATGTTGCACTGCATTATCTCTTCTTATAGAAAAACAATAGCCTGAAAAGAGAAGCACCATAAAATGGCCTCTTATATTTGCTAGTTATACACGGAGGCTGAATTGATATAATTTCGCATTAAATTTGGGTACTATAAATGATAAACAGTTTACATCAAAATTATCATTTTTTCGAAATTACTAACCCTGAAATTGTCAAATGTTATAACAATGATTCACAAAAACTCATTTTAACTGTGATTTAAGAACTTTCTCCAACCTCAGTGATGCTCAACTTCATCAATACCTCAAAAATTGTAATGAAAAACTATTACTCATAATGCGAACCCTTTAGTGGACACTGTGCACGACTAAAAAAATAATATAAACTGTCGGTGTAAAAAGCGGTATCAAAATATTTAAAGTGAATATTATTTATACGGTTCGAGAATATAGATATGAGGAAACTCGAGGAAATTCGACCACATACATTTCCTCAGCTCCATTTTATGGGGAAGCTCAATTAGACATATAAGTAGCTAAAAAATATGAAAAATATGGCTTATAAATTATCTCAAAATTTCTTGAATCATTTTCACTTGTTTATAGGAGAATTAATCTGAAAAGTGGGCATATCAGCTACACACGCTAAAGACACATCTATCCAGTTTTTAGGCACGACCACTGCTCAGCCTGTTTGCAATCAAGTTCCTTGAATATCTGAGCAAGATTTTGGACAAATCGGAATGAAATTTTCACTAGAGGCTCGTCTAATTATAAGTACTTGATAGTCCTACCTTTAGAAAAATCTGCTCAAAAATATAGAAATGCAAGCACAAATAAAAATTTAAAAAAATGTATATTTCAGCATAGTGTGCAAAATTAACTTTTAGTAAAAATCTAACACAGTATCTGCCAAAAGTAATTAAAATACATCTTTTTCATATGAAACATTTTTTGCTACGAGTAACATTTTTCAATATAATTGCGAAAAACAGCAAAAAACCAAAAATAGTCGACTTCTGGCTATTACTTGACGGCATTACGTACTCGTTTCAAAAGAAAATTAGGAAAAACTCGTTTCTCAATTCGTGAAAATGTATCGCTACGACTGTTTTACTATTCATCAATAAATAAAGCATTATTAAATTAATGGGTATATAAACTTTCAAAAAAGGTTAGAGGAAATTAATTTTCGTCAGAATGTTCTCAAAAATGTTTACTTTACAAGTAAATAGATAAAAATATCTTGAATAAACAAAATATCAATATAATTGTTTGTCTATAATTAATAATAAACAAAAATTCCGATTTTGATATCATACATAACTAAATCTGGCTATTCCTAATAAAGCTAAATTTCTAATGAAGCCCAAAAACTATAACTTAAAAAAATCTCTTTCCAACTAGATGAAATCTACTAGTTCAGAAAATAGGAAGGTCTATAGGTGAATTTCTATGGACTCAATGAAAATAAACCTGACGCCACCTGAAAATAGAAGAAAGGGATATTTTTTTAGCGACGTCATATACGTACATGTAAAATAGAAATTGCCGAGCAGCGGGTTGCAGATGGCTCGTATGCGAAATTCCCCGCATGGGGCACATACATATAGGTCGTGAATTGAAAATACAAGACTGAACCCGCAGGGCTTTAGTTATGATTTTTGCGCTTTTGTATATTGAACGTTTTTTGTTATGGATTTTCTTTTTTTATGAGGCATGCGCAAGAGCAATTTTAGTTCCCGGCTTTCTGCGCTTTAATGAACAAGCAGTGCATTCAAATGGAGCTCGCATGTATTGAGAGAAAAATATCCGTTACCTTAAACGTATACACAAGGTAATATCAAAGTTTGTAGATATATTGGTTTAGTAGTATTCTACCATTAGCTGCAAAAAATAAATATATTAGTTTATATCGTGTAATTGTTTTAGATATACTAACCGTGGTGGAAATCGATTCCATTATTTGCCTAATAAATAGCTATATTCACCATTTAATAGAAATAATAATAGAATAAGTTTATTCACACAAATTTCCATTAGCTTATTTATGAGTATTTAAAAGATATCAAAGTTGGACAGATTTTTTAGTTAGAAAAGGGCTAGTAAGAGTCTTGCTATTATGGCGAGGAGTGAGAGAGACAGAATCAAGCGGTAAAATCATTGTTTGGTTTGTATCCCCTGAAACAGTACTGTTAAGGGGATGTGAGTTATACCGACGTTATTTTTCAAACAAGTATATCTCACGAAAATATCAATAGAATCATCCAAAAAAAATTCTGAGTATAGTATTTACATATTACGGAGCGCTTGACAAACGTGTTTTTCCAAAAAAAATGATGAGAATTTATTTAATTAAAGAAAAACCGTACTGTCGGTAAGTAGGAATCTGCAATTGACCTACTTTTCAAATGAGCATAGCTAATGAAAATGCTAATAGAATCACTCAAAAAAAATTCTGCATATAGTGTTTACGTGTACGGAGCGCTTGACAACCGTCTTTTTCTAAATAAACTTTTCAATGTTGATTTAAAAAATATTGAAATTAGGGTTTCACATCACCTTAAATACCAATAATTCGTGTTTACGTTTTGGTTAGCTATTTTTTTTAACGTTTGGTTTTAAATACATGATCAGATTACAGAGAAAATTTAGTAAAAACCTTTTAAGGTTACTTTATCTCCATTAAATAGAGAATATGACTGAAAAAATCGTTTCATCACTACTCAGAAATTAGCTATTTTTACTAGCTATTTATTAACTTCCTGGCTAAGGTAAAGTAGGTGATATCGGGACAGATTTTAGAGTCTATTGAATATAATCTTGATTTTTTCCAATAATTGTTGCGAATTCCTGCAAAGTAATTGTATTAAACTTTAGATGGCTGTATTTTCTTGATTTTCGTGTAAAAAACAAATCGATATCTTTGACAAATAAGAAAATACAACAGTCTAAAGTGGGGGCTCCAGGGAGCAAAAGCGGGACTATCTTTTTAAGGTGGCAGGTATATCTGGACGGTGATGGTATCGAAAGGTGGACTATGAAACAAATAACTTGTACATGCTATACAAAATAGTTATTTTATTGATATAATGTTGATTACGTGAATAGTATTATAAATTAATAAATAAAAATACACTATTATAATTGAAAAAAGAAATTTATATATTATATTAATATTATAATACTGATCTGTATTAGTAAATAATCAACTATAATATATCTGTAATCTAGATCTTAAAATAGAAAATATTTTTCAAACATACTGATAACTTTATTACAGCTTTTCTTGTTTTATTTTAATTTTTTGTTGCAAAACATCCATTTCGTGACTTACTAATAGTCTGTCAAGCTGAACGACTTGAACAAGTCGTGCACACAGATTTTTTTGCTTAGTTAGTAGTTCAGTTTTATTTTCTTTTTCGGATTTAGATTTCAAAATTTTCTTTAAATTTTTAATTTCAAAATTTATTTCCTTCTTCTCCTGAATCAATTTTTTCTTGCGCTTTTGAAAATCTTTATTAACGCTGTTCTGGGAATTCATATTTCTTGTCTAATAACCAATTATAAAAGACGTTAACAATATAATTGTAAAAGGTTTCTGACGTCATCCATCCTCTGTCGCTGTGTCCCACATATGGGTTTGAAGTTTGCAACGTTGGAGTGCAACGAAATAAAAAAAATAATTCATTTTACTTCACATTTATACTAATAATATTAATTTTGCATGTAGATTTAGTGTTTCATAGTATAAAATAACTTTAAAACAAAGGTTTAAATAAAATTTCCATTGTTTAAAAACTTTAATCAATCGTGAAAAATTATTTCGTTGCATTCCAACGATGCAAACTTCAGATCCATTCCCACACTCCACCCTTCTGGTATCTCATTCAGTACATTTTTTTGGTGTGGTTTTTAAATCAAATAAAACCATTGGAGGAAGCAGTACTCCAGAGGCAGCTACAGTAAAAAACACAGTCAAACAAGCTTTCTCGTTCCCAGCAACAAATTGATACACTGATTTTGCTCCTTTACGTGTAATTACAGCATTGTCCTTAGGCACTAACATAAAAGCTGACTCATCAAGATTGAATATCCGGTCTGGAGTCAAGTTTAATAAATCTTTGTTTTCTAAATAGTTGTGAACACTATGGAACCATGTCCTCAAATCATCCTCTGTAACTGCAGCTCTTGATGTAGTAAGGTTTTGCGCAATCCTGTTACTTAGATTCGGATGTCTTCTCATAAAAGCAGTGTACGAGTATTTTCCTGGTCTATTATCTTTAAATGGATTTTCTCTTTTTTCTGAAATTAACCACTTTTGTATACGATCTAACAGCACACTTTTTGTCACTGGGAATCCTCTTTCTGCTAAATATAAAATCCATTCAGCTAGCATACTTTCTTCTTCCTTTGTAAAAAACGTTGGTGCTCCTTTTACACAGTTAAGGGGCACATGATTGTTTAACTTTGCGTGCAAAGTAGATTTTGGAACTCCAAAAATTCTTGAGGCTTGACGTAGGGTATGACCTGCTCCAATTGCATTCAAAGCCTTTTCCACAGTGTCACAGCTATATTTTTTCTCTTTATACTTCCTCTTTATTCTATTAAAAGTCTTTTTAACAGGTACATCTTTTTTCTTGCAATTTTTTGGTGTTTTAGCTTTAACAGGCCTTTTACTCTTTGTAGTAGTTGTAACAGTAACAACTTTTTTCTTGTCTTTCTTTTTTTTCGCCATTACAACCTATAATTACAATTTTTATTTAATTTTAAAGAAATGATATAAAACGAACTAGAGATAACAAGTAAAAGTAATCCTACTTACGTATAAGTGTAAAGTTAAGTTTGCAGGTTAGGTCGAGGTTATGATTTTTTAACGTGTAAATAACTATATTTGGAACTTAATAAATAGCGTACATATGCACAAGACACATGTATAGTACTAATATTTTGAAAATTATTGCGCAAATATATATATATTCTTACTTTTTACGTGGTTTTCTGTAATCAACGAAAAAACGTGTTCACGTGTCCAGCTTTCACTATCGTGCTGAATATAGGGGGAGGGAACTCGGAACATGAGCGGCACCTCTGTCCGGAATTCACTACTACTTTAAAAATTTTGAGGGAAACTGGGACACGAATTTTTAATAGTAAATGATATGATTTTTACATGAATTTGTTTATTAATGTTGACTTTTAAGTATTAATCAATATTTAAAAACATAATTTTTAGTTAAATACTATATTTTTCTTTTTTTTTACTACATAAAAATGATGACCAGTACTTACTTATTTTGAGTAAATGGAGATGAAGTTTTGTTAAACATTTAAAGCTTATGTTTAATTATTTATTTATCTCGTTTTACATTTAAATTCCATAACTAAATGTAATTACTTATATGATGGACACCATGATATACAAAAAGTAATTTTTTTTTTTACCATTTATTGTGATACTCAGTGTAAAATCAATAATTTTCATTACTGTCCAGATATACCACCGAATTTTCCCGGTGTCCCGATATCACCTACTTTACCTTATTTTAGATAGAAAAATTTTCTACCAGGAAATATAAGTTTTTCATTAAAATCTATATTCTTGCTGCAATAGCTAATTAAATTGTACGGATTCTCATATGTTAATAGTTAATATATGAGGTTTACGGTGATTATGCGTTATATTGCCTGTAGAGGGCTCGGTGTTCCGAGTATTTCTTGTTTACTATTTACTCTTTAAATTATTTTTTTCAACTCAGATAGGAAGTAGGGCCTTTTCCACGCGTGAAAGTGGGAGAGAAAATGTCGCATTTCGACGTATTTTATGAAACTGGTGAGAAATAGCTATTTTTACCCTGAAAACAGGTGAGAAATGAATAACTGGTGAGAAATGGACATTTTTCCTCTTTTTTAGATAGAAATGACCAATCCTCTCTCCCACTCACGCACGCAAAAAAGGCCCTGTCATGCCTTCGTTAAAAAAAATACGGTGTGTAACACGGGAAGAAAAGCTACTTCAGACTCGGGTGAGGTGTTTTCAGCACCCGTCGCTGTTTCGGGCGCCTTCGGCACCCTCAACTTCGATTCGTGCAGAACACCTCACCCCCGTTAAAAATAGCTTATTTTGTCGCCTTGTTGCACAATATACTATTAAGAAGCCGCTTTAGTTACTATAGTTTCAATGTTTATTTCAGATTTCAACAAGGACAGAGGTTATTCAAGTGGAAAATAACTGTTTTATTATGTAAAGCTTTCCCAAATACTTATGAAAACATATTTTCTATTAACTATTTTTCGGTATTTTGTAAAAACTAGCAAGTTCGGGCGCGCTCTTCCTTTATCTTGATTATCTCTATATAATTAATATTGAAATATTATGAATTTAAAATTTATTTTCCTTTTTAACATCCGCAAATTTACCCAATATTTTTTATTGTAACTTGGATTGTATTTATTTTAGTTTATTCCTACAATACAAAAAATTGGAGGTTAGAAATTTAACTGTAATCAGAACAGTATTCATAGTCCTTCATTGTTAACTACAGATAAAATTTTAATACTTTTTTGTTATACAAAACCAAATTTTAAGTAATTAATACTGTTTATGACTTATATTTTTAGTTAAAATATTTCATATTTCCAAACTTTGTGGATTTTATGTGGACCAATCAGTTAAACGAAAAGCTAACGTCTCTGTCGACCAATCACGGTCTCTTTTTAAACGGATTTGACCAATCGCAAAGGTTTTATTTGCGCTTCACATTTCCGTCATAATTCTTTTAAGAGAGAATGCAGTATTTATAATTTTGAATTATTTGCTTTGAAAATAAAATCCTTTTAAATCTATTGCGTCTAGTACAAAATTCACCGGTTGAAATGCTGTTGTGACTGTCAAATGACGGTACATTCGTGATAATCAGCCATATATATTAACTGTTAATATACGGCTATTTGGTTTGAGTGGACGCTTATATTTGTCGTATCTATAATCTATATTATCTGTGAATAAATAAATCATTGGTCCAAATCAAATATACTATGTTAACAGTTAATAGTACATTGTGCAACTAGGGGAGAAAATGAGCTATTTCAAGCGAGGGTGAGGTGTGCAGCACGAGTTGTAGTCGAGGGCGCCGAAGGCGCCCGAGACGGAGACGAGTGCTGAAAACACCTCACCCGAGTCTGAAAGGTATACCTATATATATAGGAGAGCGCTATATATAGGTATACCTTATAGGAGAGCACTATATATAGGTATATCTTGTACACGGCAGGGCATATACACGCGCAAAGTTATAGAGATATCCTTAGAGTTATGGTGGAATGGTACAGAGATAGCGCATGTGTTGTGAGCGGGAAAATATGATATATATTAATTGATAGAAATTGATAATCAATTGATAAATCGATGACAAATTTTTATTTAAAAAAATATATTTATTCATTACTTGATCAAAAAAGTAATATTGGTAAATTTTGAATTAATTTTCTACGTTATATTTGTACATATATATTTTTTATATAGGGAATGTTTTTTTTTAATGGTTTTAGAGGGACTTTTATAGATAAATAGAGTTATATTTATATAAACTTTTATTTTATTGTTTTTAGTAGAAATGTAAATTTATATCTATTTTGATTCTCCTTAGAGGAAGCTTTGCAACAAAAATTGACAAATTTTGTCGGTGACAAAAATTTTCGAGAAAAAAATGTTCAAAAAGATAGTTTAAGACGATAATGTTGAAATTTGTCAATTTTGAGAAAATTTTGTGTGTGTATGTGTGTGTGTGTGTTTGTGTGTGTGTGTATGTGTGTGTGTGTGTGTGTGTGCGTGTGTGTGTGTGGGTGTGTGTGTGTGTGTGTGTGTGTGTGTGTGTGTGTGTGTGACGGTGTGTGTGTGTGTGTGTGCGCGAGTGTGTGTGCGTGTGTGCAAGTGTGTATGTGTGTGTGTGTGCGAGTGTGTATGTGTGTGTGTGTGTGTGTGTGTGTGTGTGTGTGTGTAAACACTCGATATCTTGAAAACTATTTCACCTATTTTCGTCGGACAAAGCTTATTCTCTTGGTCCCGAAAAAATACTCGGTTTTAATTTTTTATCGATTTTCTTTTTTTTTATAACCAAAAAATCTTTAAACTACCTACGTTTTCTGTTTTTAATTTTCAAATTATCTTTAGTATATCATCGAAAATGTTCTTATAATTCATAAATTAATTTTTCAAAAAATATTTGATTATCGACTCAAAATTTGATTTACTTATTACGCTTATTGAAGATAATATTTGTATAAATTTCAAGAGATTATCTTCATTTGTTTTTGAGAAAAAAATTATTTAAAAAAAACGCGTTTTCACTGTCTAGCCATATTCAGAGGATCTCCATAAGAACCCACGTTAATTTTAAACTACAATATCTCGAAAACTAGCACGCAAATCATATTCAAATTTGGCAGAGACGTTTATAATGATATATTGACCTACTGACGAAACTTTATTGATCTGACATTATTTTTTACATATAACCCATACAACCTTAAATAATGAATTGAATAATAACATTTCTCTTGTAAATAAAAAAGAAACCGTTCATTAATTATGCAGCTTCTTTTGTAACTTAAAAAAAAAAAATCAGCGCGCAAAGCGCGCGTGTCGAACTCTAGTTCTTTGTTAAAAAAGTGAAGTAATGGTAAGAACTTACAGAGTTTATGACGGTCTTCACACAAAATGACACTGTTTGACAATGTTTGAAGGCTTAATAACAACGACACCTTTGTTTATTCCTGAAACGAATTTTTGATAAATTTTTTAATGAACGTTCCAAGAATAAATAAGAGGAGTATTTTCGCCTTCAAACTTAATAGAAATATGTATTACTGCATCGTTTAGGGTAACTGAATTTGATTAAGACTTAAATCGATATTCTCTTTCTTATGTTAATTATTTTACACGTTCAGCCGATAAAATTGTATTAGTAGTAACGTACAAATATGGTACTTCCTTATATACCTACTCTTAGAAATACGATGGCTGAATGTTGAGAAGCATTTAAAGATTGATTTTTATTGGTCTGTAAGAAATAAGCGCGAGGATTCGCTATAGATTTAAATGTTTTAAACTGTCAAGTATTTAGAACTAACTAAATAATTAAATTGAAATAGAATAGATACCTTTAATTTTCTGCTTCAAAAATTTATTTACTTTCCTTATTTACTTATCATTTAAACTAATTAAAACCAAATCATAATTAAAATTGCATTCGTAACCTCAAAAACAAAACAGTACGCTCGAAGCGCGTTTGATTTTGTTGCTACAAACTTCAAATTCAAAAGTTTTCTTTATATATTTAATTTTATCTTGAAACCATAAATTTTGATTAACGGGGTATCTACGAAATTTTGAGGTGCTACCCAAATGTAAAAAAATGTTGTACCAAGTTTATGTAAAGAACAAATTGATATTTTGAATTGAAATTTCTATAATGTGGTAGAATATTGTAAAACTGAAAGGAGGATGCCCTTAATTTTATGTAATTTGAAATATTTCTTTTTATACAACTTCGAAATTGTGAAATTTATTTGGTCTCCATAATAGTTTATTTAAGTATATGGCACCAACTTAAGAATTTTTAGTATAGTTTATAGACCATAGTATTTAATAATAATTAAGTTGTTTAAATATTTGAACATAGTTCTAAAAATAGTAGTCATGCTGCAGCTTTCTCTGCTTATCTTCTTTTAGAAAATTACCTATACTAAGGATTTACAGGGCATTCTAGAAATACAGTGATGTTCTCCCTTTTCTTTGGTAGTTTCTTTTTTGCTCGATTATAACGCGTGATTTTCAAAGTAACTAACTTCCTATGAAAGTCATGAACAGTTTTCCGTTAAATCTATATATAGAGTCATGGCGCGAATAAAAATTTTTTTCCTTCAATACTTAATAAACGTAAAAGGGTGAATTTAATCGGACTTTAAAAGGTTTCTTTAATAACTTCATCGACCCGCTCTTCAAGACTATTACATTTTTATGAACTTTTTATAAGAAGAATTTCCTTTTTATGTAATTAAATAATATATACATTAATTAAAACGTCGTATATTACAACTTAGAAAGCTTAGTTACACTATATTCATGAAAATAGTTGATAACATAAATGAAATAATGTAACGTCAAATAGTGATTAAATAACGTAGAATAACATGTAATAATGTAATGAAAATTAAAAACAACACAAAATTATACTAAAATAACACAAAAATATAAAAAAAAATATCGTAAAACAACAAAAAACCCGGAAATACCATGTATATTATACTACTACTAAAAACAGTTTACGACCTCTATGCAAATTATAACATGAAAAGTTTTTATTGCGATATATTTTTAATAATGTATAAGCAATCTTAATTTTAAAATTAAAATAATGAAAAAGAAAACTTTAAAAACGCAAGATTGTTGTAACACAAAAGAAAATCAAATTTAACAAAAAGATATTTAAGTTAGCAAAAACAATAAAATAATAAATCGAGTCTATGATCCGATTTAGTAGTAGGTCATGGGCCATAAATGTACTCAGACATGCACGCACGCACGTATTCACGTACACACATACACTCACACTGACACACGTACGTAGTTACGCACGCATGCAAACATCCACATGCATACGGGTCCATATACAGACCATAGAAGTCACCAAAATAATTTTTGATATGGTTTCAAGAAAAATAGTATAGGTAAGCACCACGGGAGGAAAATTGGCCAGCCCCACATCTCGTGTTTTCCACCCTCGCCTTCGGCTCGGGTGGCAATTTCCACGGGCTGTGCACTGTCCAAGTTTTTTCCTCCCTATAGACGAGTAATATACTATTTTTGTTACCCTACAGCTTCCTGTGGAAGGGAGCAAATATTACACAAAAATTAGAAATCTTCATGGTTTACGTTTTGTCGTTTCTTTATTTTTGTTATAAATAAAAAAAATGTGGATTTGAATAATCAACATTATTGCAACATCATGTAACATTAGTAAGCAAATTTACTATTTGTTATAAGAGAGTAATTGTTTTTGCTTCCTCCTAGAAGAAGCTTTGTGATAGTTATTTTTTGAGTTATTGTAAAAACATGTTATAATTGTTTTTCGAGATGTTGGGAATCAAAATACACGATTTTTGAAAAATGTCTGTATGGATGTGTGTGTGTGTGTGCGTGTGTGAGCGTATGTGTGTATGCCTGGATCTCAGCTTCTACTCGATCGATTTTGACCGGATAGGTCTCATTTTTTTGCTTTTTTTGTGTGATGGCAGATCAAGAATTCGTTTTTTGATTCGCCGATGCGTTTTTATTTTATTTCGAATTTTCGATTTTCTCAAAATTGATTTTTGCTTTTCTTTAATGATAAGATCGATATTTGAAGATATTTGAATCGAATAGATAGCATTCGAAAGAGCGTTAAAATACCTATATTTTCTAAAAAAAAATTTATCTAACTATCACGGTTTTTTTGTTATTAACAAAAACGTGTTTTTTTTTTAAAGCTTATAACTTCTAAACTAAACGGTCAATTTTCTTGAGAAAAATCATCGTACTGCAGAATATAAATAGCTGTAATCTGTAAAAATTTGAATTCATTTTGTCGACTAGTTTTTGAGAAAAAAATTGAAATGTGAAAAAAATGAGTTTTGTATGTCCAACGATTACGGGAGTAAAATTGACATTGTAAAAAATCCGATATTTTGTAACGTGTTTTCTCTCTCCAATTTTTATTTAGAGCCTTTTAATCATACTGTTACTTAATTTTGCATTGCTCATTTTTTTGGTAAATTTAAGTTTTTTCTTTGTTTTAAAGATGTATTATCATTTCAAACCCTGTTCTTAATATTATGGTGGCGACGGTGGCGATCCTAGCGTCAGTCATATATAACTAGTTCCGTCGCGGAGAGAAAAATACGCGTTGGCGGCAGTTGCCGTCTGGCCGGCATGTGTGGCACACGATCGTGAGAGCTCAAAAAGAGTTTCAATTTGTAGCAAAAAACCGCTCAAAATACTTTGCCTTTCTTAGTGAATATATACAATAAAACACTATTAGTTTTCTATATTTTAAATAAGTGTTGTACACTTTATTACACCTGCGTATTAGAATCCTTATCCTGCATGTGTGACAGACACAATCGCTTTGAAATTCCTTGTAGAGGTAGATTTTTGATACCTCTCGGTTGAGTTCTTTGGACAAAATGATTAGTCCAGAAATTTCAGAAATATTTGAGGTTAAAATTTTTTTAACCTTTTTTTCAAATCGTAATTTCTTGAGAACGCTCCATGTATCAGCTCTAAATTTATAGACAATTTTGTATGTGATATTGATAATACGTGTGTGAACTTTCATCAAGATCGTACGATTACTTTTTTTGATATTTGATTTTGAAAATTTTCGTATTTTACAAAGTTATTTTCTTTGTCGCATGATAACTAGAGGAAACAAAAATTGGTTTAATCATGTTGAAATTTTGTGAAAATGTAGAGTCTATATATTATCGTATAAGTCCTTTAGGTAAAAGAATTGTCTCATGATTTTTAGAGATATTTAAGGTTAAAATTCTTTTACGGTTTTTTTCAAAATCATAATTTCTCAATGACGACTTCATGTATCAGTTTGAAATTTATAGACTATTTTGTATGCGATATAGGCAATACCTGTGTAAAATTTCATCCAGATTATATGGTTATTTTTTGAGATGTTTGATATTTAAAATTTTAGTCTTTTTGAAAATGACTTTCTTTGTTGTCGCGCAATATAACTACATTAAAATTGTTTTAATTTCTTTGAAATCTGGTGGAGATCTAGAATTTGTATATTATTTATTAGAAGAGTTCTTAGGGTAAAAGAATTCGTTTATGAATTTCAGAGATATTTGAGGTTAAAGCTATTTTAGCCCTCTTTTAAAATCGTAATTATTCGGGAATGCATTTATGTATAATAGAAAATGGAAATGACATGTGCTATGCGCTATGCGCCGATGCGCGCGTGTTGTATATTTGTTTTGTAATAGCCATTTATTATTTTTAAGGTTAGAACCTTTTTCTTACATCGGAAATTCCAGAAAGAGCACACAAATACGGATAGGTATACTACTAGAGACAAGTACCCTACGTGTGAAATTTCACAAAGAAAATATAATTTGAAGTAAAGGTTATTTAGGAATTTTAAAAGGTTTTGACGATAATATTACAATCAATTATTTTATTTATTTTTCACACATAATTAAAAAAAAATCATACCTATTATTTTATTCATATTTTATACATAATTTAAAAATTAATAACTTTCAATCTTCATAAATGAATTTAATTATAATTATGTCATAAATTGTTGCAAAAATTATAAATTATGTTATTAAAAATTCATTAAAGGAATAAGCAAATTAAGTTTGAGGAAGCCACGGGCCAATGAATTGGCAGTGGTTTTTTTATTCTATTAGACATCAGACCTAATACTACTTTTATTGCATAAAACTACTCAATAGAGTAAACATTATTGCCTTACAATCATATTTAGTTTATCATGAATTTTTTTAATTTTGTTCAGTCGGCAAAAACAAACTCAAATTGGCGTAAGCATCTCTTTTCTTAAAACATTTCCACTTTGTTGCGTAAAAATGAAATATTTCATTGGCCCTCGTTAGTAAACTGTGTTTTGTATCGTGTTAGAAGTAACGTTTGTTACTTTCGAAAGAAAAAGTGAGTAATGGAATTGAATAAAAAAAGTCAACCGTTACTTCCTACAGGTAGAAGACGTAAGCAATTTATTTAAACATATTTCGTGAATTTTGCTCGTTTAAGAGAAACGTCAATATTGGATTTACTTTTAGAACCTTTATTATTTCATTAGCTAAAAGGCTAAAAGAAATCGGTACCAATCAGCGCAAGCGGTGGAGAAAAACCACGCAGCCCCATTATTCCGTAAGTGTCGATCAGTCTCTTTCCTCACCTTACATCAATGCGACGAAAGAGAGAACACATTTGATATCGGATTAAATTTCGGACTTCGATTTCAATATTTTTCTGAAAAAATTTCCACAAAGTAGGTATCTACCTACAAAATAAACGAGCAACTTTGCGTAAGATTGATTATTGATTATAATTAGATAGTACAGCATAGTTTAAGTAAACAAAATGTCGTTTTCATATAAAAAAAATTATAAGAATCTCAACCATTTTAAAGTACTGTAATTCTTCCCACTCTCTCCAGAATATGCTTCAGGAATCTAACTGCCAAGAATTTCGGAAAAAAACTTAAAGTGAAATATTTCCACGCTTTGCATAACAAACATAATAGGGTATCGGATGCGAAAAATGTATACATATCAGTGCTGCAGCCCTCGAAACGTCGTCACATACGATATTGAACGCGCTCGTCGGATCCGACTACAAAAGCGGGAAGCAGGTTATCATAACGGCCATCGTCGATCATCGGGTGCCGACACGTACAAGCGCGAATCAGCCTTGAAGGTATCGAGGAACACGCAGAATAAGGCGCAAAATTTATAAGAACCGAATTACGTAAAGGAAAGCGAGAGGGATCAGGGGAAGGAGAGCGAGCGAGCAAGCAAAGCATGGATATTATTTGTAATATCTAAATTAGATTATAGTTAATGTCAATAGAGTTTAGATTATTTTGATAATGGATTACAGCGTCTGTCATAAAAGACATAAAGGACGCTTTCCAATGAAGTCGTTTGCTATAAGGTCTATTATTTTCTGTACCAATCAGAGCGAGTTTTGTCTATAAATAATTATGGTTATCAAATTAGAATTCAAGTTTTGTATTTTAATTAGACATCCATTTAAAGCAACTATGTGAATAAGCAACACAATGAAAACTACAAAGCACACTATCGTGTCTATCGTGGTCGACTATCTTGAATATTCAGTAAATAAGCGATTTGAAACTATGCCAACCTTTTTTTAATAATTGAAAAACTTATTATTTATATTATCTAAAATTATTATTTCTTTATAACACACACACACACACACACACACACGCACACACACACGCGCACGCACGCACGCACGCACACACACACGCGCACGCACGCACGCACGCACGCAAGCATCTGAATAATGTTTAGCTTAAAAAAATTACATACTTAAATTTTCACTATTACAAAGCTTTCTCTAGAACAGTTCTTTTTCTTTTAATTTGCTTTAAAAGTTATATAACAGTTCATTATATTAAGCAGGGGCTCTACTCCGAATACCAACGTGAATTCCATTTATAAAAAAGTTATCAGCAAAAAATTAGTATTAACTAGAATTTTGAGATTAGATTTTGTTTTGAGGAAACGCGTTCGCATTTTCAATAAATCCGAATAAAACTCGGTGTTTCTACTACATTCTCTGGATTTCTAATTCAAATCGCGTATTTCTGTTATGCAGATGCGCCGCTTATCTTTCTCATCATCGTTAATGAGCGTAAACTTTTTTACAATGTGGCCTGATTATGCTCACGCGACTTTATCATCGCTCATAGACCGCATCACAGCTGAAATACAAGAATAAAAGTTTTCGCTAGCTCCTGTTATTTTTTTACTTTATGAATCAACATTTTATGCTCAGCTCTAATGGTAATACGTCAAAAATATTCGGCAAACGAGATAGAGATGGAAATCGCGTCTTATCGCACAAAAATAGCATCTCACGCCTACAAATAGCATGAGATGCGTCACCGATTGACACAAATGCTAGCCCGTTTCTTTTCGCTCAATACCCACGCATAAATTATTCTTAGAAACTGCGGAAAGAAAAGGTCATACCTGAGAATAGTTCTCTTTGCGGTTTTGCATAAAAGAGGCACTGATAAAAACAGTTATCGACCGAAAATTACATTTACCTCGAAAATAATCTATAATGATTAAAATTATTAAAGTACGCGTATTGTTGCCTACTTTTTGATTTTAAAATAAAAAGTCTCTGGCTATTCATTGGCACTTAGCTTCCTCAAACTTAACTTATTATTACAGTAAAATAATTATTAATCTAGAAAAATAAATAGTTTAAGCAGAAGCGAATTTAAATTTTGATCAGAAATTTAAATACATGATTGTAGTTTTTATTTTTATAATCCGGTGTATATCATTGTATAATAATAAATAATAATAAAAAATGATTTTTTAGGTTTAATGCTATCCATGTGTGGCTCCATGATGGAAAGTTTCATTAAAATTTATGTAAAGAATATGCTTTTTTAAAAATAATATAGTTAGAATTATATACTTATAAATTTTCAGTTAATAGTAAAATCTATGTCAAAAAATTATATTTTGAAAAGAATCATAGAAAAAGTTATTCTTAAATATTTTCGAACCATATTAACGATTTTTCTTCAAAAACAAATTCTGCCCAGAGAGGTAGGTAGTGTAATTACATCTCCATAAAACTTTCATCAAAAAAAGTTTTGCATAAAAAAATTTTCTCGCCACAAAACTTTCATGAAGGATCAATTATAAAATTTTTAAATTAAAGTTTTCTCGCTATTTTCTACTTATTTCTTAATGATTATTCCGACACGCTTAGCTATCGAGTTATTTACGTTTCTATAAAACCTATTCCTATTAGATATTTCGAAATACTGTATGAAAATTTGGTTTCAGTAAATATTCAAATGAAGCATAGATTGTGTCTATTTTCCCAACAATTCCGATCGCTGTGAACTAGTCAGTTACTTTCTATCCATCAAAAATAACTCATTCTACAGAGAGAGGCAAGTTTGTTCTACTGAGGTTCCAGATGGACAGGGAGTAAAATATAATTGCATGAAGAGTGTAAACTTGTAAGCGGATTATTGTTGGATTATTCTAAAGATTACCAAATTCAGAAATGAAAATCAACTTGGAAGAGATTCCAAATTACCAATTTATAGGAAGAATGAGTCAAATGATAAGGGAAAGTCATTAGTAATTTACCTAAGCCCCTTAAGCAATCTATGTCCATCATTAAAATTGTTATATATCTTCTATCTTAAAATTACAAAATGATTTTTTTATGGTCTCAGAATGTCGGGTGGGAGGAAAAAGGAGCTATTTCGAAAAAGCGTTGAAAAAGGAGCTATTTCGAATGAGCGTTGAAAAAGGAGCTATTGCGAATGAGAGCCCAAGAAGGAGCTATCTCGGAAGTCATTTTTTTTCTCAAAATTTAAGTTGGCAATACTGTAGTATAAAAAAGAATATGTTTAATATTAACATGGTATTTTAACTATTAACATGCCATTGTAACTATTAACATATATATTTTAATAGTTACAATGCCACGATAAATATAAACATTTTGATAAAATATTTTTCTCAGTATAGAAAAACACACACATTTTTAGAATACACTTACATACGATCAATTATATTATATTCTTTAACTGCTTTTATTTCATTAGTTCTAGATAATAATTCAAGAATTCATGAGGAATCAAATTGTGATCAATCATATATTGAAGATCCTTTTTTTTTGTCCAGATCTAGCAACAACTTTAATAAATTTGATGTCCTGATATAGCGAATCACCTGTCTTAACGAATTGTTATGAGGAAAAGTTGTTGCTAGATCTGGACAAAAAAAAAAGAATCTTCAATATATGATTGATCACAATTTGATTCCTCATGAATTCTTGAATTATTATGTAGAACTAATGAAATAAAAACAGTTAAAGAATATAATATAATTGATCGTATGTAAATGTATTCTAAAAATGTGTGAGTGTGTTTTTCTACACTAAGAAAAATATTTTATAAAAATGTTTATATTTAACGTGGTATTGTAACTATTAAAAAATATATGTTAATAGTTACAATGGCATGTTAATAGTTAAAATACCATGTTAATATTGAACATATTCTTCTCTTACTATACAATACTTCAGTATTGCCAACTTAAATTTTGAGAAAAAAAAATTACTTCCGAGATAGCTCCTTCTTGGGCGCTCATTCGTAATAGCTCCTTTTTCAACGCTCATTCGAAATAGCTCCTTTTTCCTCCCACCCGACGATTTCAAAATCATTATTTAACTCACAAGTCCTCTTAATCAAGAATATTAGTGAAATTGATGTAACGATTTCTCTATTTATGCATCTCATTTTATATGCAGTACTGCGTAGAAAAAAACCGGATTATGTAAATAATCACAATTGTTTAATAAAGTAAGTTAATTAATAAAGGATTCTTTTCTTCACAAACATTGAAAATACTTTATAGATTTTTTTTGCAGCAGCCTAAATGGTATATTGTGTGAGCATTCAATATAAACATCTCATCAACAACTATCTAAATACCTGGTTACACTTGATATGTTGGTGCTCATTAAATATTGTTTTTAAAATTTTTTAAAAATTTAATGAGATCAACGTTAGTTGCATACATACTCTACAATGATATATGTCAGTTTGAAAATACTAAAGCTATTGTTTCTAACAGTATAATTCATTACGATTCAAAATAGTTACAGGTATAAAAGGAACCCATTGGTAGTTAACCGTATACTCCGAGTGACACTGACGGCATTTTCATGCAGTAAAAATGTATAGGCGAGCATATATCGGGTTAACGTAGCATGCAATCGGAGTCAATACTTACTTTGCGATGAGGTTTACGCCGCGTGAGGCCATATGTGCCCCTGCACAGAATCTCGGCAACGCTTCGCCGAAAGTTACGCGTCATGAAGCAGTAGACGATGGGGTTGAGGGCGCTGTTCGCGTGCCCAAGAAAAAGGCAGTAGGACAACACGTCTGAGAGAAACCGACCCTCATCTGTAATGTATCGAAGGAAGCGCTCGTTAATGTCGCCGGATTCAAAGCGGTACAAAATTATGGTATTTGGTTTAGTTTCTTTTTACCGACGGCAATTTAAGTTTGGGCAAGTAGGTTCTAAATGAATATTCATTTTTCAAGGTGAATATATGCATTACTATAAAAAAATGTATTTATTTTGATTAAATACTCTGTGCAATAATCACTTTATAGTAACTTATTAATGAAACAAAAACTAATAATAACTAATTTATCGACGAGATCGATACTTGTTCTCTTTTGCCCTTTAATTTAAGAAAAATAAAATTGATTATAAAATTATAAAAAAAAAAGGTCGTAGTTTAGATGAATCATTCTTATAAATAAAGTAACTAAATATTGAATTCTGTTGACGATTCAACGCCTCGAATATTCGAGACGCTGATATCATCGCTCCTTATAAGGAGATATTCGGCTCGCGCAGGTGCGCAGCCATTCAGCGCTCTCCACGCGGCCCTCTCTGCGCCCCTCCAACTACCAATTAGGCACGCCGCCGACTCATCGCAACGCCGGCCGGCGTCAGTTCTAGCGCGACGGCCAAGAGAGACAGCAGCAAACCCGCTGCGCAACAGCAACTATTGTACGCCCAGAGGCACGACGGAACCCTCAATAAAGCCATATCGCCACTCTCTACACGAAAGACTCATTTCATTTGAACCTCTCCAGTCCACAATCCAACATCCATTCAAACACAAAACATTTGGTCCTTCGAGCCGGATCGTCGGAGAACTTCAGCACGCCATGGCCACAACGAGGAGAACCCCTTTTACTATGCTCTACGTCTATTCTCGAGTGGCATAGGATTAGTCTTCTCTTCCGCAGGTACGCATCAAAGTGTTCGTGGTCGTGAGTGCCGATTAAAGTTAGCTTGCTCGCTTGCTAACTTCGCGCGTACGTTGCTGTCTCTCCCTTTCATTCAACGCCGTCGCGTACTCGGAAGCCACCTTCTAAGGCTTCCGAAGGGAAATAGCACATCAATTGCTATTCACCCCATTTCTGTAAACGCCTTGGAGTGCGTCGCTAGCGACTCCAAGACGCCGCCAAGAGCGTGCGCTGTAAAGCCAGCTCTAGAATCACCGCATTCGTACGGTGATCGGCAGCCATCTTGTTGGAGTCAAGACCAACAAGTGGCAATCTCTATAGAAGAGCGTGCGTTGTAAACCAGCTCTAGAATCATCGCCATCGTACGATGATCATCTAATCGTTGCCGGCTAGTGCAACGAGTCGAAAAGGGGTTCACGCCTCTAAATTCACGGACCACCCGCGTGGAGCGTACACGCTACGGGGTTCACATCAGTCAAGCCAAGGAGTACCCGCATGCAGCGTACACGCTGCGGGGCTCACACGAGTCAAGCCACGGAGTACCCGCGTGGACATCGCTCGCTACATCATCAAGGAGCGAGGCGTTCATCTGGCATACCGGAAGCTTTCCTTGAAGGAGGAAGAGACGCCCGCGAAAAAATTGAAAGTATGGGCAATATATTGGATATACAAATTAGCAATATATTACAAATATACTGGCTATGCGATTACCAATATATTAGTAACATAGCTGCGATTGTACATCCTCCAATATATTACTCATATATTGGCAGTATAAAATGTATATATGAAGAAATTTCAAAACGTATTACGAATAAGTATAGCCGGAATAGAGTGTCGCTACTTCAATAAGTTTTTTTTATATAATACAAAATCAAAATTATTTCACGCAAATATTGCGGAAATTTTTGAGATCCTATTGTACATTAGTACAAGAGGGGATAACAAAAACAAGGCAAGCCTTGTATTTCGAACTCTTCGTAAAGAGTCGTTCGAACGGATGAATTACACGGCTTATATACTCTCGGCCTTCCAATGCGTTTAAAGAAGTCACTACCAGCGCGCCGCATAGCGGATAAATAGCTGAAGCTTGCTTATCGAGCACCGCCCATCAAAAGTTCCCGTTTGCCACCGCTATGCGGCGCGCCGGCAGTGGCTCCTTTAAACGCATTGGAAGGCCGAGAGTATATAAGCCGTGTAATTCATCCGTTCGAACGACTCTTTACGAAGAATTCGAAATACAAAGCTTGCCTTGTTTTTGTTATCCTCTCTTGTACTAATGTACAATAGGGTCTCAAAAATTTCCGCAATATTTGCGTGAAATAATTTTGATTTTGTATTATATAAAAAAAAACTTATTGAAGTTGCGACACTCTATTCCGGCTATACTTATTCGTAATACGTTTTGAAATTTATTCATATACATTTTGTACTGTCAATATATGAGTAATATATTGGAGGATGTACAATCGCAGATATGTTACTAATATATTGGCAATCGCATAGCCAGTATATTTGTAATATATTGCTAATTTGTATATCCAACATATATGAAATATATTGCCCATACTTTCAATTTTTTCGCGGGCGTCTTCAAGTGAACGACCATAAGGACGAGTGACATCCAGGATGCCGCGTACGTCGTCACGACGGAGGGGACGAGTCCATTTTCATTAGCCAGGGGGCGCTCCAGCGGAACAGAGCTGTACACGGACGAGTCCATCTGCCTCGCTCGCTCCAGCCGGTTGAGCCTACCTGCACCGCACTAGGATTGCGCTCGGATACTACGTCCTAATACTTGGACACACGTATCGTTCCAATTTTATTTGAATTTACTTGTGCGACTTTTCGTCTAGTCATTTTAGTTTCTTCATGCAATTCTAAGAGAATTTAATGATCTCTATTTAGTGTAAAGCCTACTTTAATTAAAATTGAGTACATTTAATTTGAGATTAGAACTATTTAATTTGAGTTGAGTTTATTATAAAATTAATTATAATATTTAACTTGTCTTGAGAAATTTGAATGCAATATCTGACTTAGCAAATACTTATGTTATGTGACCTTGCAGTTTGATTTGACGACGACTGCACATAATAAGAGGTTTCGTTGCTTTCAACTAAAATCACGACTGATACCTTGCTGACTCAGTTGCTGACTGCGCTGCCGGAATAACTGAATACATCGTCGGCAGTAACTTCACATCGTGCAGTCAACGCTGTGGATCATCACCTGATTCACCGTGGGAACGTTAGCAGACGCCCTCAACGTCGCATCTTCAAGCAAATATCTACGTTCATACTATCATAAATATTATAACCTAGGCTAAGGCTTAATTGTAACAACTTTCACTTATGGTTACTCTACTTTCGAGTGGGTAAACATAGTTAACGCAATATCTAGGTTAAATAGTCAAACCTTGTTGCTAATCTAGTCATTTTTTATCTCAAAATGGAGGAGTATCATGCTAAACAGCTGTCGCTTCAAGCAAAAATTAATAATTCTTTTCAAAACTTCAAATCTAAAGGTAAAGATAACATGACTGAGGATAATGCTCAAGCTCGCTTAGACGGTCTTGAGAAAAATTACACTAACTTTCAAACAACTCATGAAAAAATCATGCACCTCGAGGAGCTTGACAAAAAGCATGCCTACTTTACAAGTAATCTCGTTGATTTGGTTGAAGATAGTTTTTATGATCGCAAAGGTGAATTTCTTGATTTTCTAAAGAATCTGAGGAAAACGAACGTTGCAGCCGGTTCTTCTACCACCGACGCTGTGGCTCCTCCAAGCACTGCTCAAACTACTAATGTTTCGTTTCAGTCGTTGCCAAAAATTGATTTGCCAAAATTTTCAGGTAAATTCTCAGACTGGGAGAATTTTAGGGATGTTTTTCGCTCTATCATTCATCGTCGCGAGGACTTATCGTCTGTTATGAAATTGCATTTCCTTCGCACAAATCTTACGAATGATGCACTTGAGAAAATTAAATCTCTTCCGATTTCGGGTGATAATTATGAACGAGCCTGGACAACTTTAATTAAATATTACGAAAATCAACGTCGTATTGTTGGCTCTCATATTTCAGAAATCTTCTCAGTCAAACCCATGAAGACAGACTCTTCTTCGGAAATTAAACGTATTTACAGGGAACTTTACAACCCTGTAGTTAGTCTAACATCCCTTAATAGAGCGGATTCTTTAGGTAGTGATCTGATGGTACATTTCTCGCTTAAGCAGCTTGATTTGAATACTCGTAAAGAATGGAAAAGACATCTTGGTGATAGTGTTGATCCACCCACATTGGAACAACTTCAAGCCTTTCTTCGAAGTCAAACCCTCACTCTAGAGGCCATCGAGGCTGGCACTAAATCGTCTTCGAACAATAACCCGAGAACTCAGTCATCTAATTCAAAATCTCGAAAACCAGAGCAAGACAATGCTCACTCGGCTTATTCTCATCAAGCGTCGCCTCAAAACGCGAAAAATCAACAAAAAAGGAAATTTTTGCTATGTAATGAACCGCATTACTTAAATCGATGTGAACAATTCATCAATAAGACGAACCAGGAGAGGAAAGACTTTCTTAAGTCGTACAATCTTTGTTTTAATTGTTTAGGTAAGCACCCCATAAAGAATTGTCCTTCCTCTTATCGATGCTTTGTTTGCAAAGCTAAGCATCACACTTTAGTACACGTTGATGGTTATTCGCATAATCTACCGGATAATTCGTCAACACCTGTTCAAACAGCCTCAGTTACAGACTCTTCAAGCTCAAATTGTGGCAATGTTGTCGTCCCTAACGACATTCAATCTGTTTCTCAAGCAGCCTCCCTTAATAGTGGAGTAAGTACTAAATGTACAGGAGTACTTTTAGCTACCGCTAGGCTTAACGCCCTTGGTCCTAACGGAACCAAAATTCAAGTTCGTGCGCTGATCGATCCTGGATCTCAAATCTCACTTGTTACACAGACTTTGTGTAACTTACTTTCTCTAAATTGTAGAACCAGTCACACGCACATTCAAGGTATAGGTGAAAAGACAGCTGCCGTGTCTTCTAAGGTAGCTCGTCTTTCTATACAACCTCATTTTGATTCAACTTATTCTCTAGAAGTTGATTCTATAGTCTTGCCAAGACTATCTTCTTATAAGCCCCCCCTCGTAGGTGGCATCTCTAATCTCGAATACTTAAGAGGGCTGCAGCCAGCAGACTCCATGTATTTCGAACCTTCACGCATCGATATTCTTCTCGGTGCAAGCGCTTATGCGCAAATCATTGAAAGCCAAATAATAAAGGGCCAAAGCCTTCAGCCGATAGCACTAAGTTCTAAACTTGGATGGCTCCTTACTGGCAATCTCGCGTCGTCACCCCCAGAAAGCGGGCCAGACTCTTTATCTCTTCATTGTTCGAACAGCTGCGAGCATGAAGCCAAACTTTTGAAGCTTGTACAAGATTTTTGAAGGGCGGAGGAGATAGTCACTGACAAAAAATATTACTCGCCTGACGAACAAGCATGCGAGGATTTTTATCGAAAAACAAAAAAAAAACCCTGGAAAAGTCGAGACCAGTTGAGTTCTGCTCATCTCGAGAGCTCTCATTCTGCCTCATTACGCGCACTCACTCGTCTCGAAGCAAACTTCGCTAAGGACGAGAAATTCAAAATAGCCTATACAGAGTTTATGAAAGAGTACATTGACCTAGGTCATATGTCACTCTCCTCGAATTTCGATTCGTTGTCTAACAAAAGTCAAGCCTTCTTACCACATCATAGTGTGTGGAAGGAAACCAGTACGACTACCAAATTACGTACTGTATTTAATGGTTCGAGTAAAACCAAAACAGGTGTCTCGGTCAACGATCTTCTACACGTTGGACTCAATCTTCTTCAGAATCCCGTTGCTTTGATCTGTACTTGGCGTAGGTACAAGATCGCTCTTTCAGCTGACGTGGAGAAAATGTTCAGGCAGATTGGTGTCGAACAATGTGATCAACCCTATCAGTCGATCTTATGGCGTTTCAATAAAGATGAACCTGTTCAAACTTATCGCCTGACCACTGTGACGTATGGATTGGCATGCTCGCCCTTTCTAGCCATACGCACACTCTTGAGACTAGCCGAAGATTATGGCAAAACTTATCCGATCGCAGCTGAAGCTGTTCGCTCAGAAATGTATTCTGATAATGTACTCTCTGGTGCCCATACGTTAGAAGAAGCTTTGCTTAAACAGGATGAGTTAATTCAAAATGAGGTCATCTCAATCTTCGAAAATGGACATCAAATAATACTGAAGTCCTCTCTTATCTACCCTCGAATATGTTAGCTGCGGATCCCATTACATTATTTGCCTCAGAAACATCCGTGCCAATTTTGGGTATAGATTGGCAACCTAATACGGACGATTTCAGTTTTCACATTGAGGATACCCCGTTCGAACTACCCTTTACCAAACGTTCAGTTCTCTCAAGAATTGCTCGTATCTTCGATCCTATGGGATGGTTAGCTCCCGTTGTGATCACTGCAAAAATTATTATTCAGTCTCTATGGATTCTTAAGGTTGGTTGGGATGAGGAGCTCCCTCATGAAATCTCTATTCGTTGGAAAAATTTGTTGAATGATCTTCCCTCTATTTCTGAGAACAAAATCCCTCGCTGGAATGGATACACTCACCAATGTGAACTAATTGAAGTTCACGGATTTGCAGATGCTTCCAAGTTTGCATATGATGCAGTAATCTATCTGCGCTTAATTCAAGGCCAAAGGGTTCTAGTCACACTTCAAGTGGCCAAAACGCGAGTTGCCCCTCTGAAGACGCTAAGCATACCTCGTTTAGAGCTTTGCGCTGCGTTGCTACTCGTTCGACTGACTCACTCTTTTATCGAATCTTTCCCAATAAAGGTTGAAAGTGTGCACCATTGATCTGATTCAGTGGATGTGCTTTTTTGGCTGAAAGACTACCCTTCAAGATGGGGTATTTTCGTGGCTAATAGGTGCTCAGAGATTCACACTCTTCTGCCAGATGCATATTGGCATCATGTCAGATCAGCAGATAACCCCGCTGACGTCATATCGCGAGGAATTGAGCCCTCAAAATTAGCCTTGCATAATCTCTGGTGGAAAGGTCCCGCATGGCTTTCCGATAGCCATGAACCATGGCCAAGGTCTCATGATGAGCTCAATTTCTCGGTAACCAGTCTGAATCTGCAATCTAGTCACAATCTACTCACTAGTAAGGGCACACCAAATTCTGTTGAGAATACTCCAGAAATTTGGAGTCTTATTAATGAGTACTCTTCTTTGGATAAACTGTTGCGAATGGCTTCGTACTGCTTCAGATTTATTCAACGAATCAGCTCGAAATTAGAGCGTAAGACCACTACAAATTCAGTGGTTAGTTTTCTTTCTGTTACTCAATCCCTACTATGCCGACCCGCCCCGATGTCAGAGGAGGTCCGTGCTAGTGAGATTGGGAACACCAGACTTTGTTTGATTTACCTAGTCCAACCCGCTTTTTTTAAGCTTGAGATACAACAGTTAAATAGAAAGGCTAAACTTTCAACGAAAAGTCCTCTTTTACCGCTAAACCCCATGATACAAAATCATTTGCTCAGGGTGGGCGGTCGCCTCTCTCATTTTCTGCTCGAAGAAGATGCCAAACATCCTCTTATTCTACCTGCTGGTTGTCATTTCACTACGTTGATAATTCAGGACGCTCATCAGCGTACCCTTCATGGTGGTGTTCAGCTAACACTTGCCACTCTCCGGCATCAGTATTGGATAGTAAAAGGACGAGTTGAGGTCAAGAAAGTCATTAGGTCTTGTATTACTTGCACCCGTCACGCCGCTCGAGTGCCCACTCAATTAATGGGTGACTTGCCCAATGCTCGAGTGTGCCCCTCTTCACCGTTTGAGCGTGTAGGTGTTGATTACGCCGGCCCTATCAACGTTCGTCTTACTAAAACTCGAGGAAAAGGTACAATGAAAGGATATATCGCGATCTTTGTCTGTATGGCTACTAGAGCCGTACACATCAAGGTAGTCGAGGACTACTCTAGTGAAGCCTTTATCGCTGCCTTTCATCGATTTACCGCTCGTAGAGATCATTGCAAAAACTTATACTCTGACCAAGGTACACATTTCGTAGGTGCAGATACTCAACTAAAACAGATGCTCATAGCATCTTCATCATTTTCATCGCAAATCGTTAGGCCACTCGCGAAAGAAGGAACTTCATGAATTTTCAATCCTTCCAGTGCGCCTCACTTTGGTGGCATTTGGGAGACCGCAGTTAAATCAGCAAAGCATCATATGCGCCGAGTTATTAGAGAACAAGTTCTCACTTTTTCCGAACTTGCTACCCTTATGTGCCGCATTGAAGCGTGCCTTAACTCCAGACCTTTAACCGCTCTCACTGACGATCCTTCTGACCTTGAGTTTCTATCACTTTCATATTTTCTCATACTTCGTTCATCCTTTTTAGTATCAGAGGAAGATGTCACCAACGTCAACGTCCCAGCCGGAAAGCGCTGGCTGTTGATCACCCAGATGACTCAAAACTTCTGGCACCGATGGTCAGCAGATTATCTGACTTCCCTGCAGCTCCACCAAAAATGGAGACAACAACATCCCCCAGTAAACGTGGGTGACCTTGTGCTCATTCGAAGCGAGCTCACGCTTCCAGCCAAATGGTCGCTCGCTCGTATCACCGCCATCCATCCAGGAAGTGATGGAATCACTCGCGTGGTTGACCTTCGCACGGCCACAACCACGCTACGTCGCCCCATCGCCAAGGTCATACGCCTCCAAACACCGGATTAAGGACCGTTCGCCAGTCTGGCAAAGGTAAGCGGAATGTTGACGATTCAACGCCTCGAATATTCGAGACGCTGACATCATCGCTCCTTATAAGGAGATATTCGGCTCGCGCAGGTGCGCAGCCAGTCAGCGCTCTCCACGCGGCCCTCTCTGCGCCCCTCCAACTACCAAGGCACGCCGCCGACTCATCGCAACGCCGACCGGCGTCAGTTCTAGCGCGACGGCCAAGAGAGATAGCAGCAAACCCGCTGCGCAACAGCAACTTACTATTGTACGCCCAGAGGCACGACGGAACCCTCAATAAAGCCATATCACCAATCTCTACACGAAAGACGCATTTCATTTGAACCTCTCCAGTCCACGATCCAACATCCATTCAAACACAAAACAAATACATTAAATACATGAATAATATAATAGAAATAATAATAATAATAATAATAATAGAAAATTTATATTTTATTAGATCAATAAAAATGCTAAACCGTGAATATCCTAAATCCGTAAAAGGCTGATCGATGTAAAAGCAATGCACACACACACACACACACACACACACACACACACACACACACACACACACACACACGCACACGCACACGCACACACACACACACACACACACATATATATGTATATAATTAAATTAAATCATGAAATTCATTTAAAATAATAGGGATACTTTGCCATCCACAATCATATACCTATTCTAAATTAAATGAAATAAACGATCCTGAAATAAAATTTTCAGGTCATTAAACACAGACTGTTACTTCTAGAATCTAAAAGTTACTTACGTACGACGCCAAGATCGACGAGTAGTCTAAGTACGTTATAAGGCAGCCAACAGAGTGCGAAGAGGACGGCGAGAAGCAGTAAAATCCATGCCACCCGTCTCCTTTCCCGGACCAGCCTAAACCCCTGCAGAGAAATAAAGCAGAGAGATAAAGACATCAGGTGCCGTAATCTCTCAGAAGTAATTATACTAGCTACTGCAATTTACTGTGTGTGTCTTAAAAAATCAGACAGATGTACATAAAATTGGTTATCGCATTTATTTGAAGCGACTATGTTATTTTAAAAAATTATGATGATTTATTCTTTTTAGAGTACACTGTCAAAAAACTTCGATATATATAAATACTATGAGGGGTACCCCATTATTCGCTTCGCTGGTCAACCCCCAATTAGAATTTTGAAAATCTATTTAATCTAGAGTGTAATATATTAAAGGACCCCGTACACAATGTATGGGAAAAAATCATCCGGTCAAATTGAACGAAACTTTGAAAAAAGATAGATTTCTTCAGGACCTCAAGATTTATCTTTTTTCAAAGTTTCGTTCAATTTGACCGGATGATTTTTTTCCATACATTGTGTAACGGGATATTAGAGCATATACTAACTGGAGGTAGCATGTCGCGGCAAAAAGCGTGACCGAGTCAGAGAGAGAGAGAGAGAGAGAGAGAGAGAGACAGAAAGTATCGGGGTACATGCTCTCTCACTCTAGCACGCACGTGATTCGCCCAAACTAGAAGTTGACGCTGATTGGTTCGCTCAAACCCGCGTCAATTTAAAAGATCACTAAATAAATTTTTAATGTATGTAGAATACGAAATATGTATAACAAGGTTTTAAAATAATTTGTATTTTTACAAATATGGAACGTGCACAAAAACAGTAATATTTAGCTTAAGTTAAAACCTGAACCATTCACCGGTGGGCCATGATACTGCACATAGCTTATGCCGACCCAGTACATTTTTTAATTAAAGTATTTTTTACTTTATCCCCACCGAATTTTTCAATTGAAGAAAACATGCGATGAATTTATTTTATTTTTTTTTTATTTAAACAATAAATGTAAATATGTGATGATCTTAATAATTATTTTATAATTTTGTATAAAATAATTTTTGTTTTTTTAAGAATCTGTAATACGAAACTAACATTTTTAATTTCATTCTTTTACACGTTAAATGCTTTATTAATTCTTTGATTTTTGAAAGAAACATTAAACATGTTTATAATAAACCTAAAACTAACAAGTAATGAGTCCGATAAGAATATGAATTACAAGAAAAAAATGTTGATGCAATGGGTCATGTAACATTGATATTATTTATTTTATGACGAAATAAAGTTATTTAATAAAAGTATAAACAATATTAATAACATTTTGTCGTCACTACAAAATATCTTAATATATAAATAAATTGTATATATATATATATATACATATAATACAAGTAGCAATAGTTTACTATAATGACCTGCAAAATTTATTTGTTTACAATTTATTTTTAGATCATTTTCGGAAATGGTTAAGGGATGTATTTTTTCCAAATGTTGGAAAAAATAGTATATTATTGCTAGATTCTTGGAGTGGACATTGCACAGAAGCAGTCGAAAGACAGAAACCTGATGATAAAAACATCAAACTTTTCAAAATTCCTAAAGGTACAACTGGAAAAATACAACCGCTGGATGTGTTTGGTTTTCGTATATGGAAAAATTTTGTGAGACACTTTTCCGATAGTGTAATTTTGTTGGATAAGGATATAAGTTTGCACGTACGAAATAATGTAATTAAATTGCACTCTCTGGTGCACAATCAGTTATCTTCTCCTCTATACGTAAATCTTTTTAAATACTCTTGGTATAAAAGCGGTTATATCGATAATAAACCAAATGAATTTTTAAATCTGGTGGACTTTAGCTTTGGTGGATTCCAAGCTCATTGTGAGGTACCAGGATGTAAAAATACTGCTATTATAAAATGTTCATGGTGTCAGAAATCACTCTGCTTAAAACATTTTTTTGAAGATTTTCATTATTGTTCAACCTATAATCCTTAAACAAAATTAATTGCGATAAGAACAAATTATAAACTCATTTGTATAGAGTTTCTTTGAATATTTTTTGACTATTTGTGAAAATATACCTATATTTTACTTTTAATAAAAATTAATTACATAATAACAATTAATATTTTATATTATATTTTTCTATTTATATTTTAATTTTTTTATTTTTATTTATATTTTTCTATTCGTTAGATTAGTCAATCATTTAACTCACCTATTCTTTTCCCAGTTCCATCCTTTTTATTTACCTATAAATACGAACAAAATATTCGAATATAAATTGCACAATAAATATAAGAGTTTATAAGTGACTTCATTAATTACGCTATCTCGATAAAAAAAACTGACACAAAAATAAACTAAATCTGCATTATACACCTCAAAATATTTATTTCAATGGTTCAATTGTACGAGGGTCATTTGACAAGTACCTAGCCTCACCGCCAGATGGTGCCACTATCGCACCAGAAATACACTACAGTGCAGTATCTTCCTGTAAACGGTTACCTTCGATGGCGACCGTTAAATTTTGGTATAACGAGTTTCAACGTGGTCGTACGTCGGTTTTTGATGATCCACGTCCAGGTGCTCCGAAAACAGCCACTACGGAGGAGAACGTGACAAAAATACACGATATCGTTTTGTCAGACCGCCGATTAAAGGTGCACGAGATAGCTGCGATAGTAGGCATTTCAGAAGAACGCGTGTGGCATATCCTACATGAGATTTTAGGCATGAGGAAGCTGTCAGCAAGGTGGGTGCCGCGTTTGCTGACTGCAGACAACAAGCGCATCCGTGTGACCAGTTCAGAGCAGTGTTTGGAGCTGTTTAATCGCAATCCAAAAGAGTTTTTGCGTCGTTACGTGACCGTCGACGAAACATGGATTCACTACTACACTCCAGAGACCAAGGAGCAGTCAAAACAGTGGACCTTACCCGGTGAACCTGCTCCGAAGAAGGCGAAGACGGTCCCGTCGGCCGGAAAGGTGATGGCCACTGTTTTCTGGGATTCTCAAGGTGTGATTTTTATTGACTATCTGGAGAAGGGCAAAACGGTCACAGGACAGTACTACGCCGAACTATTGAGCCGATTTGACGCCGTGTTAGAAGAAAAACGGCCCCATTTGTCTAAAAAGAAAGTGCTTTTCCACCACGATAATGCACCGGCTCACACTTCTGCACTCGCCACGGCTAAATTGGTCGAATTACGCTACGAACTGCTGCCCCATCCACCGTATTCTCCAGATTTGGCTCCGTGCGACTTTTTTTTGTTTCCGAACCTAAAAAATTCGCTCGCCGGGAAGAGATTCCACTCCAATAACGAAATAATCGCCGCCACGGAGGCCTATTTTGCAAACCAAGAGAAAACATTTTTTTCAACGGGGTTAAAAAAATTGGAACACCGCTGGACCAAGTGTATTCAACTAAAAGGAGACTACATTGAAAAATAAATTTTATTTTTTGTAAAATTTTGGTGTTTTCATTTGTAGGCTAGGTACTTATCAAATGACCCTCGTAAGTATACTTGTCCAAGGGGCTGCTAAACCCCGATAATGCTTTTATTAGAAAAAATCCTCAAACAAGTCAACTTTGATTTTGAATTTTAATAATAATTATTTAATTTTATTGCAAATATTGTATACAAAAAAAATTAAAAAAAAAATTTTTTCCGAAATAAAATATAAGGGTAGCTAATTTGGAATTTCACAGAGAAATATTTTTCATTTTGTTTCATTTTAAATTTGAATCTGAACTTGGAATATTCAGATAAAACCTATTTTAGGGGTGATTTTTAGGGGTGCGTTTTACCTCTTTAATAGGAAATTGGGCCCATAGAAAAAATAGCCCAAATAAAAATAAATTATGCATTATATATAACTTAAAATATTAATTTTAATAATTTGAAAGTATTTTGTGCCTAAAGGGTTGTTTACCCCTGATGACGTGTTTATTTGCAAAAACCCTGAAACACGTAAACTTTATTTTTTATTTTAAGTCAAAGAATGATTTTTATAATAATTAATTAATTTTATTGCAAATATTATATGCAGAAATAGTTTAAAAAATAAGGTTTTTCTAAAATAAAAAGTAAGGGTTGCCACCCTCGAGGACCAAATTATACTTGATGGTTACATAATTCAAGGAGAAATATTTTCCATTTTGTTTCATTTCAAAATATCGATTAGAACTTAAGATATTAAAAAAACAACCGTTTTCGGGGGTAAACTTTAAGGGCGGTTTTCACCCCTTTAATAAGGGATTGGGCCGATAAAAAAAATTGCGAGTCTCTTATTTTTCGGTCCTCTACAACATATCAAAAATTCAGGAAAATCGGAGGCGGATACCTCGATCGGTTTTCTTGTTAGAAATATCCTGATTTGATTCTCCAATGTGTATTATGAGATTCAATGTATTCTCAAAATGTGACAAGAGCTGTTAGAAACCAACAACTAACAATAAGATGTTTTAGACAGTATTGCTCAAAAAGTACGAAAAAAGTATTATGTTTTGAAGTTAATTCTTCAAAATAAAATAAGGTAATTGCGATTTTCATAGAGCATCCATCTAGTTGAAGACCATATTCAAGCTGGTGGATTTTTTTGAAGACTTATGGAATAAGCTTAGCCCGATACAAATATTTTATTGTATTCTTAAAAAGTGATCAGTGTTCATAATTATAATATAATTATAGTGAAGTCAGTGCAAGTTTTCAGATCAGATATAATAAAATGCTTTGTATAATAAATAAAATAATGTAGCGGTATGATGTGTCAAATGTAGTATTTACAACAAATTTGAAACCTCTACTTAAAATAGGTGTTTGAAATTTCGAACGTTCATAGTGAATGAAAGATTTTTGCCATTTTCAAATTTAGCCGAATTTGGCTACTTAATACGTTTAAAATCGGATAATAACTGTATTTTATAAAACCCATTAGCAGCATTACTTACAAATAACTGTATTTCTTCACTTCTCACTCTTGCAGTCACCAGTAAACCACACTCCGGGGAATTCTAACCAGAATTAGAAACTTTAAGTTAATATTTCGTTCATTATGAATGTTCGGAATTTCAAACACGTCTTAAAATCAGAATTTAAAATATTGGTCAGACGTTAGAGCCTTGGTTAAAAAATAGCATTTTTTGTCTATACTTCAAGAAACTTAGTTGATATTAGTGCTGTGCTCTTGTACATATTTACTTAAACACGAATTAAAAGATTATGCCAAATGAACATTAAAATACAGAAAAAAGCAAAAATGGTGTGTTATTGTTGTGAAAATTGCAACGAATAAAAGTGCTCAGTTAATCTAATTTTATAATTTTCTCACTGTGGGAGACGTCAAAATGTTTCAGAGGATTTCTCAGTAAATATTTTTCTACACAAGATTCAGATAACTACAAGATTTATTGTGCATATTAACAATAAAAATAATCAGATACGTATTAAATGACTAAATATCTATTTTTAAAATATAAAATGTTGGTTATAAGAATGAACATTGACACTTTGTGTTGATTTTTTATACTTTTTTTAGATTGTATGAGGAATTTCTTACGGTGGAAGACGTCAAAATGTTTCAGAGGAGTTCTTAGTAATTCTTGCATATACTATAAACAACGGCCTGAAGAAATGGAAATTTACAAGCGTCCTGTACAAGAAAATAACTTAGAAATATTTTGATTTCATTCTCCAATGTGTATTATAAAATTTAATCTATTCTTAAGATGTGACAAGAGCTGCTAGGAACTAACAACTAAGACGTTTTAGACAGTATTGCTCAAAAAGTACAAAAAAAGTATTATATTTTGAATAATTCTTCAAAATAAAATAAGGTAATTGCTATTTTCATAGAGCATCCATCTAGTTGAAGATCATATTCAAGCTGGTGGATTTTTTTGAAGACTTATGGAATAAGCTCAGCCCGATACAAATATTTTATTGTATTCTTAAAAAGTGATCAGTGTTCATAAATATAATATAATTATAGTGAAGCCAGTGCAAGTTTTCAGATCAGATATAATAAAATGTTTTGTATAATAAATAAAATAAAGTAGCAGTATGATGTGTTAAATGAAGTGTTTATAACAAATTTAGAACCTCTACTTAAAATCAGAATTTAAAAATATTGGTCAGACGTTAGAGCTTTGGTTAAAAAAAAGGCATTTTTTGTCTATACTTCAAGAAACTTAGTCGATATTAGCCTGAGTTGATACCTTATTACGCGTTTGCCAGAGTTGGTACCTTCTTATGCGCTCGCTCGAGTTGGTACTTTGTTCCTCTCAGCTGACGATATCAGATATCTTTAATTAGTTGAATCGGTCGGCGACGAAGCTGTATAAGTGCTAATAAGTTCATAACAATAAAAATAATTTTTTTTTATTTTTTGACAAACACACAGCTGTCTTACGGCTAAAAAGCAGCAAATTCCTGTGACACTATCGTGTCGACAAAGTTTGTACTTCCTGGGTTTCAGTGAGGTGACCTGCTAGTTTCTTATAAAGATGACATGACTATTGTTTTAAAAATTTTAAATATTTCATGTTCATTTCTATACTATACCGTTTTGTTATGGTAAAAAAGCGGCTTAATTCTATGTAACTGTCGACGTAATATCAGATCTCTGTAATTAGTTTAATCGGTTGGCAACGTAGCTGTATAAGTGCTAATGAATTATTGTTTATAACAATAAAAATAATTTTTTCTATTTTTCGACAAACACACAGCTGTCTTACGGCTAAAAAGCGGCAAATTCCTGTGCCACTAACGAGTTGGTAGCGCTCGTCCTTCCTGGGTTTCAGTGAGGGGACCTGCTATCTTCATACGAAGCTGACAGTACTATTGTTATAATAAATGAAAAAATAATATTTCACTATTGGAAACTGCCTAGTTTTGTTACGGCAAAAAAGCGGCAAATTCCTGTACCGCTCCCGTCTCGATAGCGCTCGTCTTTCCTGAGTTTCAGTGAGGTGACCTGCTAGCTTCATATGAAGATGACAGAACTATTGTTATAAAAATTTTTTTAATTTTCATCTGCATTTCTGTACTATACCGTTTTGTTACGGTAAGAAAACGGCTTAATTCTAAGTAACTTTCAATGTAATATCAGATCTCTTTAGTTCGTTTAATCGGTTGGCAACGGAGGTGTGTAAGTGCTAATGAATTATTGTTTATAACAATAAAAATAATTTTTTCTATTTTTCGACAAACACACAGCTGCCTTACGGCTAAAGAGTCGATGGCGCTCGTCCTTCCTGGGTTACAGTGAGGTGATCTGCTATCTTCATAGGAAGCTGACAGTACTATTGTTATAATAAATGAAAAAATAATATTTCACTATTGGAAACTGCACAGTTTTGTTACGGCAAAAAAGCGGCAAATTCCTATGTAAGTGCCGTTGTGATATCTGTTGTTTTTAATTAGTTTTAGACAGGTGCTCTGCCAACTTCGGTCTAAGTTAGCAGAACATTCGCGTTTTTTAAAAAAAAATGGTCGCGGCAAAATTATCAATTCCACGGATAATTTACGGATAATTTGCGGCAAATTATCCAATAGTTTATTTTACCTTTGGTTAAAAGTGTTCTGCCAACTTCAGCGACGTAACATTTTCGTTTTTGCACTATAACAGCGAACCTGTATTCAAGAATATTAAAATACATTTTTTCCACAATTATTGTAAAAATAAAATTATCATGTGGCAATCCAAGCCAATTTCATTATCTTACAGTGGAGTTTCACTGTAAGCTAAGGGAGATTTTATTTCTCATCTTAGTGGGTATTCATGAATCTTTGACAGTGGTACACTGAAAGAAGTTTTGCGCAGTTCCTGTACATAGCAAGCACAGCAACTATACTATGCGATTTGAGCGGCAGCTCTCCCAGTTTTGTAGCGCTGCTGCTAAAAAACGCGCTGCGACTGCTATCGGTCTGCTTTTCACGCGACAGCAGCGTCATACTAAGACAACTGCCGCGCAGTTTTCAGACAGCAGCTGTACAAAAATTTTGTACGGATGAGTAAGGTGGCTTTGCGCTCTATACGTGCGGGCCAGCGCAGCAACTGCTCAAAACTTTTTTCAGTGTAGCTTTTTATATTTTTGAACCAAGATCTATGTTTAAGGGATACTATTTACAAAATTCAAAGATATTTCAAGTTAGACATTTTTTCGAAAATTTTGAAATTGTAGATATTTATGGGCTAGAATTAATTTACATGTTAGCTTGAAGTTTACGAGGCAATTAGTATATGTTTCAAGTTATAGCTGTGTGAAATTTTATAAGAATTGCATGACTGATGTAAATTTTTTACATACTTGGCGGGCCAGACGGTTTGCAGTTCAAGGTGTAAGGCATGGCCATTTTCATATAAATATTCATATGTTTAAAGATCAGATAAAATGTATAAATGGGTTGCTTCTACATATTAACTACTGATCTATGAATCTATCACTCTGTTTTTAAATAGAAAGTACACACCCGCGTGAAAATATCATATGAGATCTCATATGAGATCCCATAATACGTAAAATTGCATATGACATCACATATAAGATCTCATACGAGATTGCGCTGTCTGAAATTCTCATATGAGATCTTATATGATATTTACACGGGGGATAAGGATATAACATATGTTGCTTATAAAACGGTTAGTAAAATGTAAAGGACTTTTGAGCAGGCTATAAATTTATATGAATTTTTTGTTTTATTCTCGTTTAAAAAGGACGGACACAAGGAATAATATGTTTAGTAATGAAATATAAAACATGATTCTGCACATGTATGGATATGTTGTACTTAACGGCATCAATTAAAAATTAGAGCCAATATAATTATTTATGGTGGACTTATAGGTATATATATTGTTAATGAATTTATGCAAAAATTTAGTATTCTACATTTAAGTAGCCCACGTAACTGGGGTCCGATTCTCTAAGTTTACGTCGCTATAAGCATGTAAACATATAAGGTCTGAAATGTTCGAAATGCGCATGCGCAGAACCCAATATTTTTCGGAATGTTAATAGAATTGGTGTCGCTACATGAAAAGCAAATTAAATTGCCTAGGTTAAGTTTCTTTATCCATTAATGTTATCGATGATCTTTTATCTATCCATAAAATGGAGTGACATGAGAATATAAATCATAAATACACACCCATAATCTCCATAATGATCGATGATGATCATTTTTAAAATATGATCAATAATTAAATTTTATTATTAATATTTGTTTATTAGAGAAGCTACTAAGTTAGGGTTTAATGTTTATTGTAAAATATTTTTTAATTTATTTCTTAATATTTTACCAAAATTGTAATTATTTATTGGCGCTAAAGTTATTTATTTGATTACATTGTAATTAGAATAAAATATTTATTTTATTAAACTTATCAATTTTTTCATTTCCTGAATTACTATTTTACAAATAATTAAACAATATTTTATTTGAAAATATGAGAATATGTTTTGTTGTTTAATATTCCAAACAATTAATAAAATATAAAAATTATTTGTACATACCTTAATTCGTAGCTTCATTCATATAATTGATTAGTAGTTTGACAGTAAAAATAAATTGAATTTATAAGAAACGTATTTTATAATATAAACTTTATATTGTAGCAAATTCGGTTTACAAACATTCTACAAAATTAAAAATATGTTTTTTAAATTAAAAATCTTTCTTTAATCGCACCATATTCTTACAAATTAGTTATAGATTAAGTAAGACATACCACATTGCTGAATCAATCAACAAAATGTCTTTAACAAAATAAAACGTTTTTCACATAGCGGTAAGCTAGAAAACTGATATAGTCACAATATGACTACGCAGATCACATAAAAATGCAGGTCGAACATAAAATAAAACAAGTATTTTAATCAAATATTTTGTAAATGATGATGAGGCTAAATGACTGCGTTCTTGTAATCATCATCTGAATTCAAGTGGCTTCTCTATTTACAAGCATGTCTTAGAATAAAATATTTGACAAGATTTTTGAATTAAATTATGTATAATAGCGGTTAATTATGTTTTGTCGTTCTATGATACCATCTGCATAATAATCGCGACCTTCACAATTATTATCTTGATCATCTTCTGGAATATCATTGTTTATGTGTCTAAAATATAAATTTATTCTTCATTTTACCATAACAATTTTTCCATCGGTATTATAATATCCATAAATATCAATTATTTTAATTTAATTTGTAAGACTGTAAGACCGATGGAAAAATTATTATCAGTTGATACTGTCAAACTACTAATCAATTATATGAATGAAGCTATGAATTAAGATATGTACAAATAATTTTGACATTTTATTAATTGTTTAGAATATTAAACAACAAAACATAATCTCATATTTTCAAATAAAATATTGTATGATTATTTGTAAAATAGTAATTCAGGAAATGAAAAAATTGATAAGTTTCAGGAAATAAATATTTTCTTCTTATTTGAATGTAATCAAATAAAATAAATAGCTTTATCGCCAATAAATAATTACAATTTTGATAAAATATTAAGAAATAAATTAAAAAATATTTTACAATTAAAAAAATAAAAAAATTTAAAAAAAAAAAAAAAAAATTATGCCAGACCTGTGTACAGATATATTACATATCTCTACAGGAAGTGCTCTGTATCTTATATATATTTTTGTATATCTAGATGTCAGTGGCTTGTATATTTTTGTACTCTGGTTAAATAAATAAATAAAAATAAATAAACATTAACTTACAAGGAAATCGATCGAGGTGTCCGCCTCCGATTTTCCTGAATTTTTGATATGTTGTAGAGGACCGAAAAATAAGAGACTTGCAATTTTTTTATCGGCCCAATCCCTTATTAAAGGGGTGAAAACCGCCCTAAAGTTTACCCCCGAAAACGGGTTTTTTAAATATCTTAAGTTCTAATCGATATTTTGAAATGAAACAAAATGGAAAATATTTCTCCTTGAATTATGTAACCATCAAGTGTAGTTTGGTCCTCGAGGGTGGCAACCCTTACTTTTTATTTTAGAAAAACCTTATTTTTTAAACTATTTCTGCATATAATATTTGCAATAAAATTAATTAATTATTATAAAAATCATTTTTTGACTTAAAATAAAAAATAAAGTTTACGTGTTTCAGTGTTTCTGCAAATAAACACGTCATCAGGGGTAAACAACCCTTTAGGCACAAAATACTTTCAAACTATTAAAATTAATATTTTAAGTTATATATAATGCATAATTTATTTTTATTTGGGCTATTTTTTCTATGGGCCCAATTTCCTATTAAAGGGGTAAAACGCACCCCTAAAAATCACCCCTAAAATAGGTTTTATCTGAATATCCCAAGTTCAGATTCAAATTTAAAATGAAACAAAATGAAAAATATTTCTCTTTGAAATTCCAAATTAGCTACCCTTATATTTTATTTCGGAAAAAAATTTTTTTTTAATTTTTTTTGTATACAATATTTGCAATAAAATTAAATAATTATTATTAAAATTCAAAATCAAAGTTGACTTGTTTTAGGATTTTTTCTAATAAAAGCATTATCGGGATTTAGCAGCCCCTTGGACAAGTATACTTACAATTGAACCATTGAAATAAATATTTTGAGGTGTATAATGCAGATTTAGTTTATTTTTGTGTCAGTTTTTTTTATCGAGATAGCGTAATTAATGAAGTCACTTATAAACTCTTATACTATTGTGCAATTTATATTCGAATATTTTGTTCGTATTTATAGGTAAATAAAAAGGATGGAACTGGGAAAAGAATAGGTGAGTTAAATGATTGACTAATCTAACGAATAGAAAAATATAAATAAAAATAAAAAAATTAAAATATAAATAGAAAAATATAATATAAAATATTAATTGTTATTATGTAATTAATTTTTATTAAAAGTAAAATATAGGTATATTTTCACAAATAGTCAAAAAATATTCAAAGAAACTCTATACAAATGAGCTTATAATTTAGTTCTTATCGCAATTAATTTTGTTTAAGGATTATAGGTTGAACAATAATGAAAATCTTCAAAAAAATGTTTTAAGCAGAGTGATTTCTGACACCATGAACATTTTATAATAGCAGTATTTTTACATCCTGGTACCTCACAATGAGCTTGGGATCCACCAAAGCTAAAGTCCACCGGATTTAAAAATTCATTTTTATTTATTATCGATAAATAAATTATTTATCGTTTATTATCGATATAACCGCTATCGATATAATCGGTTTATTATCGATATAACCGCTTTTGTACCAAGAGTATTTAAAAAGATTTACGTATCGAGGAGAAGATAACTGATTGTGCACCAGAGAGTGCAATTTAATTACATTATTTCGTACGTGCAAACTTATATCCTTATCCAACAAAATTACACTATCGGAAAAGTGTCTCACAAAATCTTTCCATATACGAAAACCAAACACATCTAGTGGTTATATTTTTCCAGTTGTACCTTTAGGAATTTTGAAAAGTTTGATGTTTTTATCATCAGGTTTTTCTCTTTCGACTGCTTCTGTGCAATGTCCACTCCAAGAATCTAGCAATAATATACTATTTTTTCCAACATTTGGAAAAAATACATCCCTTAACCATTTCCGAAAATGATCTAAAAATAAATTGTAAACAAATAAATTTTGCAGGTCATTATAGTAAACTATTGTTATATATATATATATATATATATATATATATATATATATATATATATATATATATATATATATATATATATCTTCCTATATATATATAGCTGGTAGAGCTTTTTGTGAATTAGCTGCCCCTGAGCTGCCCCTTTTGGTCGCCCATTTGCTGCCCCTTAAAATAACGTAAAATTACGTGTTTTTACACGTTATTTTTATTCGGATTTGCTGCCCCTTAAATTTTCTTGCTGGCCCTTGCCGCCCAAATGTGGTCGCCCATTCACTGCCCCGTGTACTGCCCGTTGTGTCCTCCGTCACCGCTGGGTTTTTTACTTTTTGATTAGTATGGTGGATTTTTGTTTTTAAGTGGTAGGTTGGTGGCTACTTTTATCATTAGCCTTAAAAGTATGAAAATGCAACGTTGACGTTGTAGAACATCAAAATGTTTTTTGTGATCTAAACAAGCTTTTGATAATAATAAAAAAGTCTTTTCCACGCAACCTAATAGGTGTTTTTGTGATATCAAAAGTTTGAGAGGTCGAGATCACTAATCATTATCTTGCTATCAGACTTTCAAAATTCCAATTGGCCATCAAAAGTTCGAGGGAAACAAAAGGTCGAGATCACTGATCACAATCTTGCCATAAAATTGAAAATGTTGTAGGTATTTTGAGAAAAAAGAAATCGCAGATCGATGTATGTAAAAATTGTAACATATTTTTGTTTCATTTTGAAATATGATAAAAATTATCTTTATTCATAGTTCATTTAACATTGAACAAAATCTTTGTTATAATTGATCTAGCAAATATTTTAAACTGTAAATCAATTTAGAAAAATGCAAAAATAGATGTAAAAATAACTGATCTAGCAAAAATTTGTAAAAACTGTAAATCAATTTAGAAAAATGTAAAAAAAGATGTAAAAATAACTGATCTAGCAAAAATTTTAAACTGTAAATCAATATAGAAAAATGTAAAAAAAGAAGTAAAAGTAAGAAGACGATTTCTCTTCTGCTTCTGGTACACACGGGCAATGGTTTTCGGAAACACATAGATCTGTGAAGCAGCTCAAACAGTAACTTTAGCAACTCTCAAGCTGATGATCTCAGATTTGAGCTACTGCATCCTGGAATGACACCGTAAATATTATACTTAAAGTTTAATGAATATATTACAAACATTTTTTATATAATGTACCTGTATTATAAACGCCAGTATTCAAAGTATAAAATATATATTTGATTACATACATAAAGGTGGAGATAGAGCATTGTGTAAATTAAAAAAAGTTGATGATAGAAATGATGATATTATATATGACGAAATTACTCAATTTGTTGATGGAAGATATTTAAGTCCGATGGAAGCAGCTTGGCGATTACAAACATTTGCTTTATGTGGTAGAAGACATACAGTGATAAGTCTATCAGTTCATACAGAAAATCAACAACGAATTATTTTTGAAGAAAATAACGAGACCAAAGCGTTACAAAATTGGAAAACAACATTAACAGCATGGTTTAAATTAAATACAAAAGATGATTATGCAAAAAATATAAAATATGTTAATATACCTAAATATTACAACTTCGAGAATAAATGTTGGATAAAACGAAAACGAAATCTAGAACATTATACCATAGGTCGTTTAAATATTGTTTCTCCGAAGGATATTGAACGATTTCACTTAAAGTTAATTTTGAATCGTGTTAAAGGTGCAACTTCCTTTCAAGATTTACGAACGTATGAAAATTGTACATACAACACATATAGAGAAACAGCAATAAAAATGGGTTTAGTTGATGATGATTTACAAATTAAAAATATTTTTAAAGAAGCTTGTGATGTTATGTTAGGATATCAGCTACGTCAATTTTTTGCTTGGTTTTTACTATCTGAAAATATTAATGGTAATAATATTTGGAATGAATTTAAAAACTTTTTCATAGAAGATTTTAAAGATGATAAAGTTAACAATGCCCTTATACAAATAAATGAAATATTAACATTAAACGAAAAATCTTGTATAGATTTTGGATTACCTGTACCAAATAAAACCTTAAAAACGGAATGTAATGGCATTAATGAAACTAATATTTTATATTGTAAAGAAATGTTTACTAACATGTATACTCAATTAAATTCAGAACAAAAGTATATTTTTGAGAAATTATTAAATAGTGAAAGCAAAATTCATTTCATAGATGGTCCTGGCGGTTCAGGTAAAACATTTTTATATAAAACATTGATTTTTTATTTTTTGTCAAAAAAAAAAAAAAAAATTTTATCAATGGCTTGGACTGGTATTGCGTCAATATTATTACCAAAAGGGATGACAAGTCATAAAACATTTAAGTTACCTCTAGATTTAGAAAGTATCGAAAGTGCATTTTTAAAATTAGAATCTGATAAGAAAAAATTACGCGAAGTAGATGCAATAATTTGGGATGAAGCATCAATGATACCAAGAAAAGCTTTAGACATTGTAGATAAAACATTGAGAGATGTTTGTAATATAAATTTAGCTTTTGGGGGAAAATTAATTATATTAGGAGGAGATTTTCGACAAATTCTTCCAGTTATTAAAAATGGCTGTAGAAGTACGATTATACAAGAAACAATAAAATATTCAGATATTTGGCCACTTTTTAACATAAATTACTTAAAAAAAATATTCGTTCTAATAATAAGGAATTTGCTTTGTTTTTATTAAATATTGGAGAGGGAATAATTAATCCGTTTAAAATACCAAATAGTTGGAAAACTGATGATGTTTGTTTGAAAATATATAAAGATATAAATTATAATTTATCTATAAATAGTGTTATTTTAACGTCTCATAATGAAGACTCAACTATTCTAAATAATAAAATATTAAAATTAATCGATAGTGATGAAATGACTTATTATAGTATAGATAGCGCAACATATAAAGGTGTTGATCTATCAGATGATAATATTTACATAAATTTTCCTATTGAATACTTGCATAATATTCGTGAAGGCTTACCACCACATGAATTACATCTAAAAATTAATGCGATAGTAATGTTAATACGAAATTTAAGCATAAATGATGGTTTATGCAATGGAACTCGATTAAAAATAATTAGACTATTTAAATATAATATAGAAGCTGAAATAATAACAGGAGAAAAATCAGGAAATAACGTTTTTATACCGAGAATAACATTAAGTACTGCAGAATCGTCTTCATTGCCATTTATAGTTAATAGAAAACAATTTCCTATTGTCTTGGCTTTTGCTATGACGATAAATAAATCACAAGGACAAAGTTTTGATGCATTAGGTATTTATTTTAGAAAACCATTATTTTCACATGGACAATTATATGTTGCACTGTCTAGATGTAGGAATCCAAATAATATATTTATTCAAAACGATTCAGATAATAAAGAAAAAATCATAAATATTGTTTGGAAAGAAATTTTTGATGAATAAATAAAAAAAAAACAGGTAAAAACTTGGTCTGCTTTCAGCTATCTTAAAAATTGGTGTACTTTTAGCGACCTTAAGAATTCGTCTGCTTTTACCGACTTTCAAAAATGGTCTGTTTTTAGCGACCTCAAATATTGGTCTGCTTTCAATTACCTTAAAAATTGGTGAACTTTCAGCGACCTTAAAAATTGGTCTGCTTTCAGAGACTTTCAAAATTGGTCTGTTTTTAGCGACCTCAAATATTGGTCTGCTGTCATCGATTTAAATTTTAATTAAATAAAAATAATTGTTAAAAATTTTACAGTTTTTTTCAGAGGAATAGGCCTTTTTTACTAACATTTTATAAAAAAAATTGAAATATTTAATAAAAAATAAATTTAATATTAGTAAGAAAGGGGATACCTCTTTAAAAAAAACGCGCCTTCTATCTACCTCCTGGGTGGCGTGGAAAAGATAGACTTTTTATATCTTTTTGTACTTATATATACGATTTACCTTAATGGCCTAAAACATCATGCATATTTTCATGTCCCAAAATATTTTTGTCTCTCATTCACAGATCTTATTTAAATTTCTAATAATAGAAAAAGATTTATAATTTTAAGTATTTTAAAATAATAATCTTAAAATAAAAATTGATCTATTAATAAAAGATTTATTATGGGGGGTTGGCGAGCGGAGCGAGCAGGGGGGGTACCCCCCCTAGTATATATATATATATATATATATATATATATATATATATATATATATATATATATATATATATAGATTTATTACATGAAATCAAATTAACAAAAATAAATAATGAAATTCATTAATAATTTACAAGAACTTTTTTATAATTTTCGGAGTTTACGTTAAAATACCTTATTTTAAAAATAATTTACTAATTATTGTAAATCTTTTTTAATATGAGTCTACTGTAATTAAAAGTTTACAAGTAAAATCTTTAAAATAGATATAAGCTACAAGTTTACGAATACAAGTACACTTTATTTAATTTTACTCACATGATGTCATTTTGCCAGATTTAGATGCCATCAAACATACGTTATCTGGCTGAAATAAATTTTTTTGTATTATTGGTCCAAATTCATCTTTAGTCTCTTTTAAAACTATAAATAATGGAGAGAGCAATTTTCCAGCAGCATTAATTGTAAGTAATATTGTATAACTATGTGTTGTTGATGAAACAGATTGCACAACACATTCAACAGTCTTTGTTCCTCCTTCTGCTAATGTACGACCAGTATGTACTCGTAATTCTAATTGAAATCCACTTTGATCAGCATTGTAGGTATTTTCAGTTCCAACTTCTGAAATCAGTAGTTTGATGTCGGCTACGAATTTACTGGCTTCTTGATTTACAGTTTCTTTGTCCTCAAGAGTTTTTTTTGTTATAAATTTGTTGATTTTTCTACTGACAATTCTGTGAGCTTTCTTAAATTTTCGCAACCAGAAATCACTTGCTTTGAATCTAACATCATTAAATTCTAAATTATTTTTAGCTTCTAAGGCCCACCTACGTATATCAATATCGTGAATAATATGGCCAGCTTCGAGAGATTCTTTGAGATTTTTTAAAACAAATTCAGAAATTTGATATAATTTTTCTTTGTAAGTTCCACCTTTGTTGATTTGTCTAGCCCATCGACGCAGTTGCCGTTCTGAATTAACTAATTTAAATCGATGTTTAACACTTTCTATACTGCGATTTTTTTTAGTTTTACCTGATCTCCAATATTCGACTGCTCTTTTTTTATAATCGAAGCTCAACTCTTCATCATCGTATTAACATACATCATAATCTTTTTTTTCATTGAAAATTGCGTCATCTTCAATGGCTTGTACTTCATAATTTTTAAATTGCTCTTGAAAATCTAATGTTTCTTCTTCCATTGTTTCAACCGCATTAAAATTATTCATACTGTCGTATAAAATATTTTCGAATTTTTCAGCTAAATCCATTTCAACAAGATTAACAGGACTTTCTGGTATCTGAAGCCCTGAGAATGCTGCCAATAATAAATTTATGACGTTGATAGGATTTACCTTCATTTTTTCTATTCTTTGATTTTTATGAAATAATAAAGTCTATGTAGGAAAAAAACAAATAGCGGACTCTCGAAAATTTGTACCTCGCAACAGAACCGATAAAAATATACTGACTAACTAATCCGTTTTTAGGCAGCCGTGGACTCCAAGCTCACTTGCGTCATCTTTGCTTATGCATGTTTACAAGATGGGCTTACAAAAAATCGCTTATTCATATATATAAATAGAAATTAGGAAAATATTTACTTAAAAATAAGTATTTATGAAAAAGTACAAATGAAATATAATGTGATATGCCTAAATACGCAAACATAAATATTCTAAAATTATAAGTAAACTATAATTATCAAGCAGTGATATATAAAAAAAACTAATTGCAAAATATACCATGAAAATAATTTTAATCCTGGCTCAGCTTTTAAAAGCTTTTCTGCATACAAATATTTATGCAGAAATAATAAAAATATAGTCATGTAATTATTTATTCCTCTATTTAGCTTATGCTATTATATTTTGAACATTAAAATAACGAAATTGTCAAATTCTTTGTCAGTGATTTTTATTCATTAAATAGAAAATTGAGCCTATAGACAAATCAATCTGCAATAAATAAAATATCCATGATTATTTATTCTGATTATACGCACCATACACCTCAAAATATTTATTTCAAAGGTACTAATTGTAAGTATACGTGCCCAAGGGGCTCCTAAACCCCAATAATGTTGTTATTAGAAAAAATCCTAAAACAAGTCAACTTTGATTTTGAATTTTAATAATAATTATTTGATTTTATTGCAAATATTGTATACAAAAAAAATTAAAAAAAAAATTTTTTCCGAAATAAAATATAAGGGTAGCTACTTTGGCATTTCAAAGAGAAATATTTTTCATTTTGTTTCATTTTAAATTTGAATCTGAACTTGGGATATTCAGATAAAACCTATTTTAGGGGTGATTTTTAGGGGTGCTTTTTACCCCTGTTCCGGATTCAACGTAATACCGAGCCAGCACGAGCACTCCAGCTCGCGCCAGCTCAAGCTCGCCTACACGAGCTCGAGCCCGGAACCAGGCTCGCCCCAATCAGCGCTCTCCACGCGTCTCTCTCTGCGCCCCTCCATCTACCAAAGTACGCCGCCGACTCTTCGAAAGGCGCCGGCCGGCGACAGTTCACGCGCGACGGCCAGAGAGAGAGAACAGCAACAATTGTACGCCACGAGGCACGACGGACGCGCTTTCAATAAAGCCAATTTTATCTCCACACGAAACGCCTATTCTTTTTGAACCTCTCCAGTCCACGATCCACATTCAACATTAAACATTTGGTCCTTCGAGCCGGATCGTGAGGAGAACGACATCGACATGGCCACGCCGAAGAAACTTGCTCCTATCTTCTATCCTCACTCTCGAGTGGTTTAGAGATAGTCATTTTTCTCCCATACAGGTACGCATCAAAAGTGTTCGTGGTCGTGAGTGCCGTAACAGTCGCGTGCTCTAGCATGCCGACTTCGCGCGTACGTTGCTGTCTCTCTCTCTTTCGTTAATTCGCCGTCGTGTGTACTCGGAAGCCACCTTCTAAGGCTTCCTAGGGGAAATAGCACATTCAATTGCTATTTTCCCCATTTCTAAAAACGCCTTGGAGTGCGTCGCTATCGACTCCAAGACGTTGCCAAGAGCGTGCGCTGTAAAGCCAGCTCTAGAGTCATCGCGTTCGTACGTTGACCGGCAGCCATCTTGTCTTGTAGCCAAGAGCGTGCGCTGTAAAGCCAGCTCTCGAGCCACCGCGTTCGTACGGTGACCGGCACATATCAAGACCTGGACAACCAGCGTGCATTGTACACGCTCGGGGTCCACAGCATTTCTAAAACGGACAACCAGCGTGCATTGTACACGCTCGGGGTCCACAGCATTTCTAAAACGGACAACCAGCGTGCATTGTACACGCACGGGGTCCACATCACTCAAGCAAAGGAGTACCCGCGTGGAGCCCACACGCTACGGGGCTCACGCAAGTCAAGCCAGGAGTCACCCACGTGTCGGCGCGCTACGGGGCTCACACAAGCCAAGCCAAGGAGTACCCGCGTGCAGCGTACACGCTACGGGGCTCAACACATCGAAACAAGGACTACCCACGTGGAGCTGGCTCGCTTTCACTGCATCGAGCTCGTACTCGCCGTATATATAGTGAGCTTTCCACGAGGGAAGGAGGGTCGTCTACAAGAAGACGACAATCAGGACGCGCTACGTCCGGGAAATCGCATACGTCTTCACCAAGAGGATTAGGAGGCGGACGAGTCCATCATTCGCCACAGGGGGCGCGCATCAACGGATCGGAGCTGTATTCGGACGAGTCCATCTTCTTCGCACCCAACGCCGATCCTATTGCGCTCGGATATTTCGTCCTAATACTTGGACACACGTATCGTTCCAATTTGTTTATTTAAAAATACTTTTCAACTGTTGTCTAGTCAAATTAGTGTTTTTTTTTCATTTAATGAAAATTTAAATTTAATTTGAGATTAATACAATTTGATTGAGTTTGAGTTTATTTAAATTTAATTTGTAATATTTAACTAGTCTTGAGAAATTGAATGCAATTTCGACCTAGCAAATACTTATAATTTGGACCTTGCAGTTATACTGCTGCCTGTTGATTCAAATTTGGACTGCAACTTCGACTGTTGACCCGCACCTGGACGCATCTTCAACAGCTGACTACGTTGCGGAGCTAGCTGCGATCACAACGTCTGCAGTAACTTCACTTCAAGTTCTTCACATCAACGTTACGGATCATCAGCTGATTCATCGTGCGTACGAAAGCAGACGCAGTCAACGTCGCATCGTCAAGCGCATCTCAACTTTCACTGTAGCATAAGTATTATAACCTAGGTTAAGACTTAGAAGTAATTACTCTCACTACTTCTTACTTTACTCTCGAGTGGGTAAGAGTAGTTTACTTAAACCTAAGCTCGAATAGTCAAATTCGTTACTAGTCTAATTAACTTGATCTCAAAATGGAGGGACTACATACTAGGCAGTTGTTGCTCCAAGCTAGAATTAATATTTCTTTTCAAAACTTCAAATCTAAAGGTAAAGATAACATGAATAAGGGTACAGCCAAGGCTCGCTTAGCAGGTCTTGAGGAAAATTATGCTACTTTTAAACAACATCACGAGAAAATCTTGAACCTTAAAACTCTTGATATGCAGCATGATTATTTCAAAACCAATCTTTTTGACTTAGTTGAGGACAATTTCTATGATCGGAAAGGTGATTTTCTTAACTTTTTGGAAAGCTTAGAAGTACAGAGCCCAGCGCAGGACTCTTCTAACTCGACTAATGAGACAGTGCTTCCAAGACCCACTCAACCTACTAATACGTCGTTTCAATCATTGCCAAAAATAGATTTACCAAAGTTTTCGGGGAAATTCTCGGATTGGGAGAATTTTAGAGACGTCTTTCGTTCGGTCATACATCGTCGCGAAGACTTAACTCCTGTGTTGAAGTTGCATTATCTTCGCACTCATCTTACAGGTGAGGCACTTGAGAAAATCAAATCTCTTCCCATTTCTAGTGACAATTATGAACGTGCATGGACAACTCTAACCGAGTATTACGAAAATCAACGTCGCATTGTTAGTTCTCACATTTCGGAAATCTTCTCAGTCAAACCCATGAAGTCAGACAATTCGTCAGAAATTAAACGAATATACAGGGAACTTTTTAACCCTATAGCTAGTCTAACTTCACTTAATAGAGAGGCATCTTTAGGAAATGACCTAATGGTACATTTTTCGATTAAACAACTCGATTTAAATACACGGAAAGAGTGGGAAAGACACCTAGGTGATAGTGTCGATCCACCCACATTGGCGCAATTACAAGCATTTCTTCGAAGTCAAACCCTCACTCTAGAAGCCATCGAAGCTGGTACTAGATCGTCCTCAACAAATAATTCAAAACCTCAGTCATCTAATTCCAAATCTCGAAAACCAGAGCATGACAATGCTCAGTCGGTTTATTCTCATCAGACTTCTCCGACAAATCCCTCAAAAAAGAAATGTTCGATTTGCAATCAATCTCATTTTACAAATCGATGTGAACGATTTATCAATAAAACGGTTCCTGAGCGAAAGGAATTGATCAAATCTTCTAATCTTTGTTACAACTGTTTAGGGAAGCACAACGTTAAAAATTGCACTTCCAACTTTCGATGCTTTCTTTGTAAAGCTAAGCATCACACCATGGTGCACTCTGACATCAATCAAGCAATCAGTTCGTTGCAGACTGATCAGATTGACTCAGCGACCAGCACCTCTAGCCCCAACTGTGGTAATTACGTCATCACAAAAGTTGATGATAAACCTGCTTCTCAAGCAGTCTCCCTCAATAGTGGAGAAAGTACTAATTGTACAGGAGTACTTTTAGCTACCGCTAGGGTTAACGCCCTTGGTCCTAACGGAACCAAAATTCTAGTTCGTGCGCTGATTGATCCTGGTTCTCAAATCTCACTTGTTACACAAGCTATGTGTAACTTGCTTTCTCTAAACTGTAGAACCAGTCACACGCACATCCAAGGTATAGGTGAAAGGACAGCGGCTGTTTCTTCTAAAGTTGCTTGTCTTACTATACAACCGCATTTCGATTCAACTTTCTCCTTGGAAGTTGACGGCATTGTTTTGCCAAAACTCTCGTCGTATAAGCCTCCCGTTGTAAGAGGTAATACAAATTTCGAATACTTACGAGGCCTGCAACTAGCAGACCCCAAGTATCTCGATCCCTCACGTATCGATATTCTACTCGGTGCTAGCGTTTATGCGCAAATCATTGAAAGCCAGATAATTAAGGGTCAGAAGCTTCAACCTATAGCTCTGAATTCCAAACTTGGATGGCTCTTGACAGGTAATCTCCCATCCATAACTCCAGAAATAGGGCTAGAGCCAATCTCTCTTCATTGCTCAAATACCTGCGAGCATGAAGCCAAACTATTGGAGCTCGTACAAGATTTTTGGAGGGCGGAGGAAATACCTGTCGAAAAAAAATCTTACTCGCCTGATGAACAAGCATGCGAGGACTTCTATCAAAAAACAGCTCGTCAAGATGAAACAGGGCAATATATAGTAAGCCTACCCTGGAAAAGTCGAGACCAGTTGAGATCTGCTCATCTCGAGAGCTCTCATTCTGCTGCATTACGCGCACTCAATCGTCTCAAAGCAAACTTCGCCAAGGACGAAACACTCAAAATAGCTTATAGTGATTTCATGAAAGAGTACATTGACCTTGGTCATATGTCACTCTCTACAAAATTTGATCCATCTTCTAACAAACCTCAAGCCTTCTTACCACATCATGGTGTGTGGAAAGAAACAAGTACGACGACCAAGTTACGTACAGTGTTTAATGGCTCGAGTAAGTCCAAATCAGGTGTCTCGGTCAACGATCTTCTACACGTTGGACCCAATCTTCGTCAGGATCCCGTCGCTTTGATCTGTGCCTGGCGTAGGTATAAGATCATCTTTATACTCATATACTCATCGTCATGTCTAAGCCGAAGAAACTTGTACCTATCTTCTATTCTCACTTTCGAGTGGTTTAGAGATAGTTATTTTTCTTCCAGTCAGGTTATTGCTAGTGAGATTGAGAACAGCAAACTTTGTTTGATCTACCTAATTCAGAACGCCTATTTTAAGTTTGATATTTATCAGTTAGCAAGGACAGGTAAACTTTCGGCTAAAAGCCCTCTGTCACCGCTAAACCCCATGATAAAAAATCATTTGCTCAGGGTGGGCGGTCGTCTGTCTCACTCTCTTTTAGAAGAAGATGCTAAGCATCCCCTTATCCTTCCAGCTGATTGTCATCTGACGACTTTATTGATAAGAGATGCCCATCAGCGTACTCTTCATGGTGGTGTTCAATTAACACTTGCCACTCTCCGACGTCAGTATTGGATAATTAAAGGACGATCTGAAGTCAAGAAAGTCATCAGAACTTGCCTCGCATGCTCACGCCATGCCGCTCGAGTTCCAACTCAATTAATGGGTGAGTTGCCAAAGGCTCGAGTGTGTCCTTCTCTGCCATTTGAGCGCTCAGGCGTCGATTACGCCGGGCCTATTCATCTGCGTCTCACTAAATCTAGAGGAAAGGGCACGATGAAAGGTTACATAGCCATCTTCATTTGCATGGCAACCAGGGCCGTACACATCGAAGTAGTCGAGGACTACTCTAGTGAAGCGTTCATTGCTGCTTTTCGTCGTTTTACCGCTCGAAGGGGTCATTGCAAAGTTTTATATTCTGACCAAGGTACGAACTTCGTTGGTGCAGATGCTCAGTTACAACAGATGCTCGCAGCTTCTTCTTCATTCTCTTCGCAAGTTGCCGGGTCTCTCACAAAGGAAGGAACTTCATGGATCTTCAATCCTCCCGGTGCGCCTCATTTTGGTGGCGTTTGGGAGGCAGCAGTTAAATCGGCAAAGCATCACATGCGCCGAGTCATTGGAGAACAAGTTCTCACGTTTTCCGAACTGGCAACCCTTATGTGCCAAATTGAGGCGTGCCTAAACTCGAGACCTTTAACTGCTCTCACTGATGATCCTTCTGACCTTGATTTCCTGTCTCCCTCACACTTTCTCATACAACGCTCATCATTTTTAGTTCCAGAAGAAGATGTCAAGGAAGTCAACATCACACCTGGAAAGCGTTGGCTCCTAATTAGCCAGCTGGCCCAACACTTCTGGCATCGATGGTCGAAGGAATATCTCACTTCTCTTCAGGTCCGTCAAAAGTGGAGGCAACAGCAGGTTCCTATAGCGGTGGGCGATCTCGTGCTCATAAGAAATGAGCTCACTCCGCCAGCCAAGTGGCCGCTGGCCCGTGTCATCGCCATCCATCCCGGGAAGGATGGTATCTCCCGCGTGGTAGATCTACGCACCACTACCACAACTCTTCGTCGCCCCATCATCAAGGTCGTTCGCCTCCTGCCAAAGGATTAGGTACCGTTCGCCAGTCTGGCGAAGGTGGGCGGAATGTTCCGGATTCAACGTAATACCGAGCCAGCACGAGCACTCCAGCTCGCGCCAGCTCAAGCTCGCCTACACGAGCTCGAGCCCGGAACCAGGCTCGCCCCAATCAGCGCTCTCCACGCGTCTCTCTCTGCGCCCCTCCATCTACCAAAGTACGCCGCCGACTCTTCGAAAGGCGCCGGCCGGCGACAGTTCACGCGCGACGGCCAGAGAGAGAGAACAGCAACAATTGTACGCCACGAGGCACGACGGACGCGCTTTCAATAAAGCCAATTTTATCTCCACACGAAACGCCTACTCTTTTTGAACCTCTCCAGTCCACGATCCACATTCAACATTAAACAACCCCTTTAATAGGAAATTGGGCCCATAGAAAAAATAGCCCAAATAAAAATAAATTATGCATTATATATAACTTAAAATATTAATTTTAATAGTTTGAAAGTATTTTGTGCCTAAAGGGTTGTTTACCCCTGATGACGTGTTTATTTGCAAAAACCCTGAAACACGTAAACTTTATTTTTTATTTTAAGTCAAAAAATTATTTTTATAATAATTAATTAATTTTATTGCAAATATTATATGCAGAAATAGTTTAAAAAATAAGGTTTTTCTAAAATAAAAAGTAAGGGTTGCCACTCTCGAAGACCAAACTATACTTGATGGTTACATAATTCAAGGAGAAATATTTTCCATTTTGTTTCATTTCAAAATATCGATTAGAACTTAAGATATTAAAAAAAAACCGTTTCGGGGGTAAACTTTAAGGGCGGTCTTCACCCCTTTAATAAGGGATTGGGCCGATAACAAAAATTGCAAGTCTCTTATTTTTCGGTCCTCTACAACATATCAAAAATTCAGGAAAATCGGAGGCGGACACCTTGATCGGTTTCCTTGTGAGAACTTTTTCAACTGCAAACTGTTCTTGGAAATGACTTTTGTTTATTCTTCAATTATCGTAATTGTAATATAAGAAGATTTGATTAATTCAATCATCAAACATTCTCCAACATATACTATCAATAAAAGAAAAATGGATTAGGGCTACAGTCGAAGGATACCACTTCAAATATAAATCCAACGCTCCCATTAACAGTACCATTAGAATGGCTTGGAAAACAGTTGAATATATACAACATATAACATTTATGCAAATAAATTTGAACTATTTATAATTTTCTCCCGACGTCTACCTTCTCAATTTTATTTACTTTTTTAACTTGTCCTGGGTGATTGTGACCGAAACTACTTGAATGTAGCGAGTTCTTATTAATAGTCTTCAATTTAAATTTTTTGATTGCAACATACACCTTATCCACGTGGATTTTAATTTTTTGAATGGAATAAAGTATTCGCTAATATAACGCAGACGTTCGCATTTGTTCATAAACATAGTCCACACTCTTCTATGTTATTTTGAGGGGGAGGGGGGGGGGGGGGGGGGGCGGGGAGGGGGGCGTGTATTCTCAAAACACATGTAAATAATCACATTTTCCGTTATTTTGAGGGGGCGTGACGGGGGCTGGGTCGTAAGAATTTTAATATCTATATATAATATATGTATATATATGTATAGAGAGAGAGACAGAGAGAGAGAGAGAGAGAGAGAGAGAGAGAGAGAGAGAGAGAGAGAGAGAGAGAGAGAGAGAGAGAGAGAGAGAGAGGGCGGGAGGGAGGGGGAGAGAGAGAGAGGGAGATCTACGTGTTACTGAAATATAACTTTTTAGATACTTAGAGCGTCCCAATATGAAACCACGTCTTTTTTTGCTTCTAAATGGAGCGCCAGGGATGATTATTTATTTGCAAAATAAATGAACACGTGTCTCGGCGTTTTTCTGAATGGATCTTATAGAGATATACGGGCATTTTCCAAAAAATCAAGGAGAAATGTATGTTTTCGTAAACTTCAATAGCTTTATACCTTCAAATCAAGTTAAAAATTGAACGATGGGTAGGGTCAACCCTCAAAGGTTTTGAGGGTCGACCCTTCCCATCATTCAATTTTTAATTTGATTCAAATAATGGAGGATAGTCAGAATAACTATGTTTATACCTTCAAGCCCTAAAAATGCGTACCGTAGACAAGGTGCAAGTTTGAAATAAGAACTGTAAATTAAAGACTTATTCGTTAAAAAGTCTTTATTTATTCCAAACTTATGATATGATTCAAAATGAGTAGGGTGACTACACCAGTATTGGAACAGTCACCAGTTAACGAACATTTTCTTTATATATATGAAAATATCAAGCTTTCTATGTATTGTTTATCTAACATGACGATAATTTTCGAATCCGTGAAAATTTTTATTTCACTTTATATAAAGATTCTGCATAAAAAAAAATTATCTTGTTAAAAATAAAACCATAAAATCACCGCTATTAGTGTTTATTAACTGGGGATGTATTCATTCACTGGTGAAACGTATTTATATACTAAGATTGCGTGTTCCTTTACTGGTTTTTAGAAGATATTTACAGATTTTCATCAAATAAAATTTTTACTTTGATTCTTTATTCAAAATTTGTTCACCTACGTAAAGTTTGAACATTTTAGAATATAAATTTCAAAAGGGTTTTACTTTTAATCCATTTTTTAACCACTTAATTAAATAAAAAAGTTACAATTTCCTTATTCGTTTATTCACTGAAGTCACCCTAAATAAATTATGTGCATTTCTAACCTTTTTCTAATCATTTAGTAATTTTATTCGAGGCTGAACACTGATAGAGGCAGAGCACACACGTACACATACACACACACCCACAAACACACACACACACACACACACACACACACACACACACAACCAAGTAAAAAAAGTTGTTTCTTATGTAGTTAATATTTAAATTTTTTTCTTAAAATGAGAAGAAAAAATGATTTACACAAACTTTTATGTATCATTTAAATATTTTTTGCAAAAGTGTGCTCGAAGAAAAAACTTTTTTTTTTCAAACTGTGAATAGTAAAAGTCTGATTCTGAGAAGTCCTTCCATGTTGGATACCCAGAAACGGCAATTATACTATAATGATTGTTTCTTTCGTTTAAGACACAATGAATAGCAGATTAAACATAATTTAATTGAAGATTCTTATCTCCTGACTACAATTGTCCCTTAACGGTCGACCTCACCCGGGCATCAGAAATCGAAAGTCAATGTAGCGCTCACGCGATCGAGGTCTTTGCAAGTGCTAATAAAGATCAAAGCCAGCTGACTTCCTGCACTTCATGGGCTATGAACGCCGCTTAACGAGACATCTCAACGAAAATTCGCTACAATCTAGATTATCGCGCATGAGCACATGCGACTATGCGTAGGTAGACAAAGGCAAACGCGGAAACGTTAATCAGATTACTTCAATAAGACTTCAATGTTTTACCTGTAATGTAAGATTAATTACATTCGCAAGGTGCTAGAGAAAATTAAATAGGGACAGAAAAATGAAGGGGTTGTACAAAAGGGCTTAACAAAGTAATTTTATAGTCACTCAAGAAGTATAATTTATTTCTAATCAGAAATTTACGTAGAAATGATACATAACTCTCAGAAAATATAAGAGAATTATCCACGTCATTTTGAATTGTTTAACTCTAAACATAAGTAGGTAATTTTAAACAAATCGCTTTTTTAACAATATAAAAAATAGTAATAAATAAAAATACACATAAAATCATTCATCTTTGAAAGTAAACAAAAAATAGCCGTATCATCAAATTTTCTTTTTTACACTATAAATAAACCCTATCTATCTACTTATCTATCTATGAATTTATATTTTCTCATTCCCATTAAAGTTTTTTCACCGACTTGTACAACGGCGGGTTCGTCAAGTATTTTTAGGATTCTTTTTTACAATCATTTTACTTTTATTTGTATATTTTGTACAATACTCGAAATAAATTTACAGTTTTGCTTGCTAAATGAAATTGAGCGAACAATACATAAAATATCTATATAAAATATTTTGAGCCTCTAACTGGCATTTGATAGTAAAATCATGATCAAAATTAAAAACCAATTTTTTATTTCATTGCAGCAAACACAAATGCCGTGAGCTTCACTTTTAGATATCAGAAAACAGCCCCCAAAATCTAATTAAAATCCGTTTTTGCAAAGTGTGTACATTGAGAAAAAGGTACGGTAGCCATACCCATATAAGTAGTATAAAATATAGTATTATTTGACTTTAACCTTAATTTGTAGTCATATATGTAGAGAAGACTATGATAAAGATATGCCTATAAAATGTAATATTGCATACTATATTTAAAAAAAAATTCACATAATATATGCGAATTAGTGATATATTATGTTAAATTCACTATAAAACATAGTTTGTTTAACAATATTGCATTTTCTATAATTTAAACTTGATTTATCTAAACTAATACTATAGTCTATTCTACCAAAAAATATGGTATGAACATCTATGTTCGATTTTACTATGCAATATAGTAACCACCACTAACACGCTCTTTCTCAGTGTACTCTCTTTAGTAGTTGTATAGTTTTGAAAAAAACATTTCAATATCAAAAGGATTACCTGTTGAGAACTTGCACTGCCCTCAATACTGTCGCAGTCAAAAGGAGGTTTTCTTGCACAGAGTGTCCTGCCCATCATGGAATATGCTATTATCACAATAAAACC